>CM021109.1:548669788-549001947 GCA_007115665.2 Sequoiadendron giganteum
CCAATACAATAGAAGTAGGTAACCCAAAATAAACCCATACAAATTGAAAGTACATATGAGTTGGCAGTTCAACAGTGACCTATTTTTTACAATACATTAAAATACATATTTTGTTGAACCGATCAACTACTACAAACAAATAATCATGTCCCTTCCTAGACATTGGTAGCCCCTCAACAAAAACCATTGAAACACTTTCCCATGGACGGGATGGTATAGGAAGAGGTGTGTACAACCCCAATTTTCTATTGCTAGGTTTACTTGTTGCACACATTACACATCCTTTAATATATTTGGATACAGTTTCTTGCATGTGAGGCCAATAATAGTATTTTTTCAATTGAGTCATTGTTTTGCTTACCGCAAAGTGTCCTGCAATCAATGATGTATGTGCTTCTCTGATTACCTATGCCTTTTCACCTTTTGGAATACATAACTTCCCTAAATGATACAACAAGTTATACTGCACATAGTAATCTTTCTCTTCTACATGTTTGCCTATGATTAGAGCTAAATAGATTTCCTTAAAGTCTTCATCATTACGATATTGTTCCTGAAAACTTTCATGTACGATGGAACTACCTTTAAGGATAATCAAAGAATTCATAATAGGAGGTCTGGACAACACATCTGCTACTTTTTTATGGACACCTTTTTGTACTTAATTACCAAACAAAACTGTTGAAGAAAACCCATCCACCTAATGTGCCTACTTTGTTGCAGTTTAGACTATGAGTGCAAGTACTAAAGTGGTTGGTGATCAGTGTGGATTACAGTTTCTTTCCCCATTAAGTAGTGTTTCCATTTTTCAACATTGTGAATTAATGCATAAAGTTCCTTATGATAAGTAGGGTAGTTACTTACTGCACCTGTAAAGGTTTTAGAGTGATAGCAGACTGGTTTACCTCCTTGCATTAGCAATACTCCCATGGAAAATACACTTGCATTTGTCTCAATCTTGAACATTTGTTGTAAATCTAGTAAATCCAAAACCAGTGCAGTGCTCAAATTTTCCTTCAAAGTGTTGAAGGCCTTTTGTTGTGGACCTCCCCACTGGAAATTTATCTTTGTACTGGTCAATGTGTGCAATGGTGATGCAATGTAGGAGAATTTTGCAATGAACTTCCTCCAGTAATGAACTACACCTAAGAAACTTCTGACTTATGTGACTGTACTTGGCTTAGGCCATTTTACAATAACTTCAACCTTTGTAGGGTCTACTTTCAATTGACCATTTCTTACAACATAGCCTAAGTACACTAAGGATGTCTTAGCGAATTCACATTTAAACATCTTTGTTGAGCATCTCTTTTTCTATTTGTCCTGGATGACAATATTGTGTTTCAGTTTGGCATCTTTGTGGTTGATTATTCAATTGCACTCCTTCTATTATGTCATTGGCATAATTACTTTGGCATTATGATGTTATTTTTGATGGCACTGATCTCTTGAATCCATGTACAGATAATAAGGAATCTTGTCTACAGTTTTATGTGGTATTGGCATGTTCATATTTCTAACATCATGGCTTTGATAATGTTTTTTAACTTCATCAGAATTGTATCTTTCTCTATTCAACCTCGTTCAGGTAATGCTTTCAATTATTTTGGCTCTTGGAATTACAAAATGCAGTTGGTTTTTAGTTTTAAGAAAACCCTATTGGGTGTACTTAAATAATTGATAAAGGCTTGGGCATATGGTATATTGAATTTGGCATGGATATATGGCGCATTGAAATTGGCATGGAATTAGACTTTATTACATTTCATAAGGCATTGGATATATTGGGCATTATGTCATGGCAATCCGCTTTGAATAAAGGCTAACAAATTGATCATTACATTTGCATATGATATCGAGTCTTATGGTTGATAAATCACTAGGCCTTAAGGCCGAAAACAGGTATGAGGTTATGTTTATTTAAAAGACACTATGATAGTGACATGGCTTGGACTTCTTGGTAATAAGGATGGCTAAGGTAATCGTTATTTGGTTTTTAAAGTGATCATGGAAAATTATTTAAGGCATTATTGTGTTGGCATTTCACTTGATTAATAATTGAACATTGATAATGATGATCGACGGTGTGCATGCATTCGGAGTTAATGAGATGGTCGGCATGCATTGCATTGGTTTGTCCATGGAATTCATAATGCATTATGGGTTTCTACTTATTACTTCAGTCCTTTTGGACCTCAAACTTTATCAATACTTGTAAAATTCATTGGTTGCTTTGCTTTGGAAAGTTTAGGGCAATCATTTTTATTTCACATACCCGTGGGTTTGGAACCCTAACTCGGCTGCCACCATAGAAATCTACTCAGTCATTTCACTATGTTTGTTGGCTGTCTGCAATTCTTTATCAACGAATGGGACTCTCTGCAAAATCCTCTCCATGGTCGATACTCTTGTCAGTCTTTTGTCACTGAGTAAAGGCCTGAACCTGAAAGGAGTCTGTGTTGCTTTGTTGCTCTACCAGTCTGGTAAATAGCTCCATGATAAACTCTCTTTCATTCTCCTCAGGTATTCACCTTATCAACTGTCTTTTGAGGAACCATTATTTCTACTGGAAAAAAAAGTTGAAGACATGTGTTTGCTTCTTTCTAGAAAATGGTAAATTGTGTTTATTTGTTTGTGATCAGAAATAATGCATGTCCATTTCACATAATCTAAAATGCATATCAAAATACTTTATCATATTAATTTTGCTCCTGCTTTAAGGGATGGTGTTTTTGATTTGTGGGTAATTATTTGTTCTGCAAATCTTTTTAGTCTTTCACCTAGATTCGGTGATAATTGTTTTTGGGTGCACTATTATGAGGTTTTGGTTACACTACCTTGAGGTTTCAGTTACATTATTATTGTAGCAGTTTTCGAGGGTATTGTACATGGAATATGTTTATGTTTAATGTTGTTTGAATTAGCATTGCCTGTGCAAGCTCCTTATGTGGACAGGGTTCAGTCTCCCTTCTAAAAATGCATATTCCTTGACTATTTTTGTCAGAAGAAAACCTCCATGCTAAACATTTTCTAAAACACACAGCAATACCTGGCAATGTTGTTTGACAGAAAGTGGGTACTTTGAAATCTACCTATGTTGTTTTGAAAAATGAAAAAAAGAAGTTACTATGTTGTAATTTACTTGAGATGTAATGATGAAATTTGTGTAAGAAGAAAAACAAAGAGATTAGAGTTTTGAGACTCTTAAAAAATAGAGAGAAAGTGTTAACTGTTATGGTGAACAAAAATTTGATAGTGAAGAACGGTGAAAAAAAAACACAGCTATTGTATTGAAGAAATGTTGAGTTCTGAGATTGAAAAATAAGAATTATGAATTAAATATCAAGTTGTCTTAAGGCTTGACAATGGTTGGAATTCTGAAGGGTCATTCTTGAACCTTGAGGATTGTAGGCACTGTCCATCAAGAGGCACTTGAGAGAAATGAGAGAAATAGAGAGATCCTCTGTATCATTGTATGTCTTACTGAAAACAGAAAAAGGGGTTGGTGCTCCTTGAAATCGGTGTTTCTAAAAGAGGGGTTGGTGCTCCTTGAGTTGGTGCTCAGAAATCAGCCTATGAGGCAATTGTTAAAAGTGGTTATTAAAATAAAAGCCTAAAAAGGCAGCAGTTAAGGAGTAGTTTTTCTACCCCAAGAGGGTTTTCCACTCGGCATATCTTGTGTCATTTTGCTTAATTTGTGGTTCATCTGATTCATTGCATGAATTCTTTCATATGCTATGTTTCACTATTATAATTCTCGTTTCAGTTATATGTGATTGCTTCAATACATGAATGAGTTTATCATTGATAAATGAGAGCATAAATATGTTTTATATCAATTTTAGTAAAATTTATCAAAACTATTAATGACATTGATTCACCCCCCGCCCCCTCTCAGTGTCTTTTTCACTCCAACAATTGGTATTAGAGTGTAGGGTCCTTTGATAGGTCTATCCAACCTAGGATTGATTCTGGCCTTGGAGTCTGTTCAAAATGTCTCGAGCTCATGAAGGCACGCCCATGACTAGAGCTCAATTATTTGATGGACCTGATTATGTTTTCTAGAATGGAGACTTATTTAACTTCTATTGACCTCGATGTGTGGAGCATAGTATTAACTGGGTACACTGTACCAACTACATTGCCCAAAACTTCTGATTAAAAGAAAAGATATGAAACTAATGCAAGAGAAAAACATGCTCTCTTGTGTGCTTTGACTAAAGATGTCTTTATCAAAGTCATGCACTGTAGCTCTATTAGGGATATCTGGACTAAACTTGAAACTATTTATCAAGGAAATGAAAAAGTAAAACAGTCAAAAGTCCTCACTCTAAAACACTAGTTTGAAGAATTAAAAATGAGGGACGATGAAAAAGTGGTTGATTACTTCTTGAGAGTTGATGAAATTGTCAATACTATGAAAGGTTTGGGAGAAGAATTGAAATAATTTGATGTTGTAACTAAGGTAATTAGAACATTACCGACCAAATTTGAAGCTAAGATCGCTACTCTAGAAGAGAAGAAACACTTTGACCAGCTTACCCTAGACAACCCACAAGGCACTCTGACTGCCTATGAAATAAGAATCAGTAAAAACAATTCCTCTGCAAAAAGAAACTGCCTTCAATATTGAAAGGAAAGAAAAAGCTGAGGTTACTGAATCAGAATTTTTTGATTCCAAAGAATCCCACTTTGTTAGGAAGCTCAAAAAGGGGTCTGGAAATTATAAGGGAAAACCTCCCTTCAAATTCTTTAACTGTGGTAAAATAGGCCACTTTACTGCAAAGTGCCCCTATGGTGATCTGAATAGTGACAATGAGAAATCTGAAAATTTCCCTAAGAAAAAGGCATATAGACCTAAACATAAATTCAACTTCAAAAAGAAGAAGAGTTTGTTCAAAAAAAATGAAACAGACACTAAATCTGAAGATTCTTTAGATGAAGAAGATGAAAACCTATTCATGCCTGAAATTATTCAGCATGAAGATACTAACAGCAATGATGTTGAAGATGGTGAAGTGGATCTTGAAGGTGAACTGAAATGTGCTTTAAAAGAGCTAAGAAAACTTAAAAAACAAATGCATGCTCAAGATCTTGCACAAGAGAAACTCACAAATCTTGAAATTGTCTCATTGAAAACTCAACTTGAAGAAACCAAGAGAATTGAAGATTGTCTTTGAATTGGCATAAATCTTAAAGATCAAGAAATTCAAAAACTTGAACATGAAATTGTTGATCTCAGGAAGACCATTGAGAAGTATGAGAGTACTCTTAAATTGAATGACATGCTCAGTAAACAGAAATTGAACAAGGACAAAACAGGTATTGGATTTATGAAGGGTGAATGTTCAAATAACAATGCAAAGGATAATGTTGTTGCTGGAAACAAAAGTTCTAAATCTAATCATCCTGATTCTAATAAGGATCATGTTCATCCTTTTAGGAATAACAGAATATCATATAACTCTAACCCTCTCTTTTATGGGTACTATTATTTCTGCAATAGATTTGGCCACAAAGTGAGCTCTTGCAGGTTTATAAATCCTAGAACACCTAGATTTGGTTATAGGAAAAATCTTGGCTTTGCTAGATAGATTAGATGCTTCACATGCAATTCCATGGGTCATTCTACTAAGTAATGTAAAGCTAATTAGCAGAATAAACAAAAGAAAACTAAAAAGGTTTGGAAACTTAAAACTGTCAACAACATAGAACAAACTATGTTAGTTCAAATTCCTTTCCACTCCAAGAAAAAGGACTTATGGGTCCTGGACAGTGGTTGCTCAAACTACATGACTAGTGACAAATAAAAATTCACTAATCTTGAAGATTATGTAGGTGGATATGTGAAGTTTGGAGATAATTCAGGTATACAAAACAAAGGTAGAGGTTCACTTCTTCTGAATGAAGAAACTCCTATTTACAATGTGTATTACGTTGAAGGTTTAAAATGAAATCTTCTTGTTATGCCTTGCATAACCACCCCATCTTTTTCCTTGGTCAAAATGGGTCCTCCTTTTGTTCTTTTATCCTTGGTTTCTTTTTCAACAAAGTTTGGAGTTTGTTTTCTCCAACAATTTTTTTTTCTTTTATTGTTCTGCCGGAAGCGGAACCAGAATGGAATCAGGTTTGAATCTTGTTTTAAGGATTCCATTCTGATCCCGGTCCCCGTTGTCTTTTCATTAGTCTTTTAGGTTTGTCTTTTCCGGAGCCAGAGCTAGAGTGGATGTTAAGTCTGAGTTTTATTCATAAGCCTCAAATTTGTTCCCATTCCACCTCCGCCTTTTGGTTTGTTCGTTTGGACTTAAGATCAGTGATGGGTTTTCTTGTTTCGGTCTTCATGTTTTTATTAGCTTTTTATTTCCTCTTTCTTCTTTGTTGGCAGAACCAGAACCGGAATCGGACCCAAACTCAAAACTTGGACAAAGTTTCTACATCAACTTCCATTCCGATTTCGATCCCACCGTTTTATTTTGTTGTTTGACTTTACTTTAGTCACATAGCAGTAATGTGCTAGTTCCCTTTGTGGTTTTGACTCCGATCTGTCGCATTTATGGCATTAATTACAGGTGTCATGCACGTATGAAGCTACATTATTAACCTTAATTAATGATTAATTGGATGTTATCATCACTATTTAAAGATTAAGGATGAACCAGAGCTATGGTGGAGCATTTGTGCACGTGATTTGATCAAGAGTTAGATAGTTGTGCACGAATTCACATCAAAGGGCTAGCCCATTGGATTGCGTTTGGAGGTGGGGTTTTTGTTCTTTGTTTCGTTTGTTTTGTGTTTTGTTTTGTTTGGTCATTTGTGGTTTGCATGGATTCGTAACTCTTGGTTTTCTTTTGAGTTCATGTTGTTCATTTTGTTCATGTTCTCTTTTGTTTTTTTTTCTTGTTTTTGTTTTGTCTTTTTAAGTATTTGGCTTTTTTTTCATTTGTTTGTTTCTATCACAATCGTTTTCACGTTTTAGTCGTGCCCGTACTGTGATGCCCTAGGTTTTTTCGGATATGAATCGTCAGCTACATTTCGTTTATAGGTTTCATTGATTTAAGGTTTTTCTTAAGGGTCCTTCGACATAATCAACTTGATTAGTTTCAAATAGGGTTAAGTTTGTGCCCTAATTATTAAGTCGAAGGGTTTATCAATTAGGGTTTTTGCACGTTTTTTGTTTATATTAGAAAATGATGCCCTAGTTATTGCGGTTTCCTCTCGTTCATATGGGGATGGTCTCTAACGATTGTTTTTGAGCCCCCTCAGTTTGTCATGACCTAGTCTTTAGGTTATGATGTCATTTGTTATCCTGTTGAAGTTGCCAATGACATCATAATTGTTTTAAGCGGAATCGAAATCAGAATTGTTTTTGATCTTAAACCTTGATTTGTACTAAGTATCGGTTACCATTTTCATTTTGTCTCTGATCCTGCTTCCAATAAGAAATAGGCTTTCAAAATGTTGTTAACACAGGTGGAACCAGAACTGGAGTTGGATATAAATTTGAAATTTCTTCATGATACCAAATCGGTTTCCATTTCGATTTTGGTTGCCATCCCGACTCCGACTCTGATCCTGTCGTATGGTTTATTGCAAACTCAATGCCTATTCTGGTCCCAACCCCGACAGTGTTTCTAAAGGATACTTTTAAGGATGTCTTTTACCTAGTTCTACCTCCGGTATGTATGGAAGGGTAAGATCTCTAATCATGTTTTTGTTAGACTTCTTATAGATCTAATCTAGTGTTTTTATATCGGGAAACTAAAAGATGTTAGGAGCATTAGGAGAGGCTTCTCAGAGGAGTCAGCCTACAGAAACTTCAAAGGTAGCAGCTAAGCCTAAAAAGGTTAAACCTGAACAACTCCCTTATACCTTGAGGTATAATCATAGGGGTCCTGTTGTCACTGCTAGCAAGGTGGAGTCTGATTGGGCCGATATAACTGACACAAATCTAGGTCCATTTAATTATGAGGAGTTGTACTTGGAGACATTTTTTGAGGAGGTGACAAAGAGAACTCAAAGCATAGTTGAGTCTAGTTTGGCTCACATTACTATGTTTCCTCTATCAATCCAATGTCCTGAGCTGATAATGAAAGCAGTTGGAGCTTATAATCCAACCACTGGACAATGTGTTGATTCACAAGGCAACGTTATCATAGATTTGACTCCCCAAATGTTTCAATTTATGTTCAATGTTCCTAATACAAAGAATCTTGGACAGCTTAATGAGGAAAAAGCTTTAAAGATATATAGCAATCATAAGGAGACCAACAAGGCTCATTTAAATAAGAAATGGTTAAGATTTGAGAAGAAGTCTCTAACAAAGCTTTCAGATCAGCCAAAAAGGGAAGAGTTCTACAAAGAAGTAGGAGATATTATAATGATGTTATCTAGAGTCTTCGGAAAGAGCGATCCTTTTCATTTTAAAGAATGGATGTTTCCATTCATCCAAACAATCTTGGATGGAAGGCAGCAGTTTGATTGGCCTATGATTGTGTCGGAAAGCATTCATAATCAAATGATAAGAGTGAGGGAAACTAAGAGTTTCTTTATGACCTCTTATGTCATTTATGCAGTAGCAAGGAGAGGCATCTTTCCAGGGTTAAATAGAGTGGGAGTATTAGGAGAAGCTGATGGGCAAAAGAAAGTATGGAATCATTATGACCAGCTGTCCTTGCAAATCTCTGAATTGCATTATAGAAGAGTCAATGATGAATTTTTGTATGTAGTTATTAACCAACTTAATGGAGATGCAGGATATAGACTAAGCCAGGAGGCTATGGTTTTCATTATAGAGTGGGGTTATTTATTTATTCAATATCCCAAATTCACTTATTTCAGGCTGGTTGGGTTTGAGGGTCATCCCCACTTGCTCCCTAGGTGTTGCAGCAACAAAATTGTCTTAATGGATTTTTTTTACCAAGCTTTGGGGGTTAATGCAAAGTTTAGAATAAAGCATAAAACAGGTTGTCATAAGTTCCCCATGAAATTGGGTGAGTAGAGCTGCCCACACCTTGTGGGAGCCAAGCTTGTTTGTAATGTGTTAATGCATTTGAAGTTGGGCCTATATACTACCAGGAAGCATTTTGATCCGAAGAAAAAGATGAATGCCTTGCTTGCTTCAGTCTTTGATAAACATTTCAACCTACTGGAAGATTTCTGGAGTGATCTCCAGGATGTATATGACCCCAGGAAGAGAAATTATGAGAGGTTTCTTGTCCCACTCATGGTGGAATATGGAGCTAAGGTAGAAATTCCCAAAACACTATCAAATGATGGTGTAATTTTGGATCCTGTATATGAAGCACAAAATATAGGTACCAATAACTTAGACCCTATGGATTGAGATGTGGAGTGACAGTGGATATCAAAAAAATAGCCAGACCAGTGTTGGATACGACAATCCAATGGGTTGTACTCAAAACCAAAGATCCTGGGGGTCAAACTTCTAAGAAAGGGAGAGGGTATAAGAGAACCAAGAGGAAAATGCCTCCCAAAGAACCTTTAGAGTTCTTTCCCCCTGACATAGAGGAGTTTGAGCTTGAAGCTCCGGCCCAAGAATTTCCCGAGGCACATGAAGGAGAAAATTCAATGGGATTGATGCCCTCAACATCATTTATGGGACAATCATCTACCCAACTCCCTCCTATAGAGCAACAAAGTGGAGAAACACCTAAGGGGACTCTCCATGATGAAGTTGAGACTTTAAAGGAAAAGGAAGCAAAGATGGAGATTCATGACATAGAAACTGACTCTGATGATACTTTATCAGATAAGGAGACACAAGAGGAGATGAATTTGGAGGAAACTGGGCATGTGTTGACAAAAGAGGATCAGTGGGCATTATTTGAAGAGGCTAAGAAAGCCTCAGATGCACAGGCACATGCTGAAGTTGTGGCAAAGAAAAAAGAAATAGATGCAAAGTAACAAGTTGATAAAGTACTCCAACAATAGTAGTTGGAGGCCAAGAAGAGAGTTGATGAAGTGATCAAGCAGCAATAGCAAAAGGAGCATAAGCTCAGAACAAAGGATGAAAATGACAGATTGGAAATGGTGCAAAAGATACATGAGCTGTAAGAAGAAAAGGCCAAGCAAACAAGAGAAAGATAGGCCCTTGAGGCCAAGTTTAAAATGATTGAAGATTCCTATAAGAAAAGAGAAGAAGAAGAATGTCTACAGAAGAGTACGGATGCTGAGGAGCTGGCTAAGCAGCAACAAAAAGAGAAGGAAGCATCGGACAAACTCAAGGTCTTGGAAGAGGAAATAAATAAACTACTTGAAGAGAAGAGGTTGGAGGAAGAGAGATTGAAAAATGAGCAAGAAGATAAAAGGATACAAGAGCAAAGAGATAGGGAAGAGGTTGAGAAGCTTGCAAAAGAGAATGCATAAAAAGAACAACAAAATGTACAGGAGGTTGATTCTCAACCTAGGGTTAATTTACTACAGCCATTATCTTCTACAACTGTTGCCTCTTCTTCTACATTAATGGCTACTACTCTGAGTGCTCCTACCTGGTTGAAGCTTAATCTTGAAAAGAAACAAACAGCTCCCCCACAACCTCTTAATTGGTAAGATATGATGAAGGAGATTGAAAAGGAGAGACCCAAGAAGAGGGATAGAATTCTTCATTGCACAAGACTAACTGAGGTAGGGGAAATTATTGCAGAATGTGCAATACCAGTAGTGGATAAAGATATGGGAGACATGCAGGTCACTGATTACCACTTGGGCACTATCAATTTAGGAAGGCCTACAAGAAATCAGCAGATGAACCTGATTGATGTTGTAGCCTCATCCACCAAGTCAAGGATGATGAAGGACAAACAAAGAAAGGATGAGCTCAAAGCTCAGTTGGATCAGCTACATACCTTTTTGAGGGATGTTTCCGCTCCTAGATCACAACAAATTGTTGCCTTAGAGACACCAGTTTTGCTTAGCAAAAGAGAGGTTGTTGATCTAGTGCAAATAAAGAATAAGGTTGGGATGATGGACAGATGGACAGATAAACTTAACCAGCGGGTAGGAGAGGTGTTAGTAAGCAGTTTTGAGATCCACAAGACAGCATTAGAATTAATAGAAGAAATGAATCACCATACTAAAACGTTGGAAAAGCAGGAGGAAGAATATAGGGGGTATGTCCAGAAGATAAAAGATATCAATAAACTGCCAAAGTCAACCCTTCTTGAGCAATCAATTCTTGAGGAAGACAATGCAGACTTCTTGGAAAAAACCTCTAGCATAATTTGGTTTAGATCTGATTTTATATACAAGCATAGGAATGAAATCCAAGATGCTAGTAAGGATTTGAATGAAAAACTTGATGAACTAGAAGTTGTTGTAGCTATTCTAGTTAATGTTGATATACTGGTTAAAAAGGGAATGCCTCTAAGTCAATTAAAAGAGAAATGGGACAATAGATTCCAAGAGGTTATGCAAAAAGAGGATGATGGAGATGATCTATTATTAGATAGATTGATGGATGTCAGGGAAGGCATGAAGGCTGCAAAAAAGGATTTGACTAAATTGAAAGACATGAAGGGGTTTGCCTCTGCAGAACTAAAGAGAATTAAATTTGAGGACAGCTGGATTGATGGGCCAGATATAGATATTCTTCAACATGTCTTCTCCAGTTATGATGAATACATTCTGGAGAAAACTACACAAGAATGAGTTGGCAGTCTTTTCTGGGCGCATGACTCCCCCCCCCACCTTCTTTCTTTCCTATTTCATAGGGCAATCAACGTTGGAACTGGAGATCATCTAGTCTAAGTTTTTGAGGTAATTTCAATTCCTTGATTTGTGGATCTCAATTTTGATTGAGAGGAATTTATGCTTTACATGCCTATATGTATTTTTGGGTTCCATATTGTAAAGGTCAGTTGATGAGAGTAGAATTAGCCACCTGCTAGTAGCAGATAGGAATTTCATAGCTTTAAAAGGATACTTTGTTTTAAGTTCATTTAAAATTTAGATACACTTTTATACAACGTTATGTTGGAATTGAGTTTATTGGATGAGGTTAATGAATCATAATCTTTTTGTATGCCAGTGAGTTTATTGAAGCATAAATGTTTCTTATTTGATGAGAATCAATACAAGGAACCAGATTTCAAAGATTATTTCATTAAATTGTCTATGGATGGAATTGTTACATGTCTGCTGATCTATGTTATTAGCAATGAATGAAGAGTTTTATTCTTTTTATATCTTAAAATTATTGTGATGAGTGATTGTGATGGTTAAACTAAGCACTGTAAATGTATGCAATAGTATGGATTATTCTATAAATTGCATCATGTTATGGTTTTCTTGATCTGTTAAAAGATCATTCGTTGTTGGAAACATATGTCTGGATGTTAGAGAATTTTATTCATGTTTTACTGATTTATGCCTTGACCTATCTTTTTATGTTTATTTAAACCCCCTTTCATTAAGTATAGATTGATGAATCTGTTGTTGCTTGCATTCCTTGTCACCAGCAAAGGCCCCTTGAACATTACAATTGCATGGACCAATTGAGTGACACCGAACAGTTGAGAGCCATCTACCAGGACCTTGGGAGTTACACTACTAAATGTTGTCTTTATTTTTCAAGAGAAATAGAGTAGAAATATTTTGTTTAACGTTATTTGTGTCATTTTCACCATCAACACTTCTAAGTGTCAGTCAAATTTGTGATAGTGGCTATCAAGTCTTGTTCACTTCACAAGGATGTGACATTAAATATAAGCTTGGAAAATCTATTGCTGCTAGAAGAAGGACTAAGGGAAATTTCTACAATCTTCTTGACGCATCTACAAATGAAAATAATCAAGGTATGTGCTTAATGAGTCATGTTGAAGAAAGTTGGTTGTGGCACAAGAGACTAGGTCACATTAATTTTGACAATATGGTTAGGATCAATAAGAACCAGAATGTAAGAGGTTTTCCTGCCTTAAGAAAACCTAAAAATGCAGTCTGTAAAGAATGTCTCAAAGGAAAGCAAACAAAGGTAATCTTTAAATATAAAGAACATTCTTCTACTAAGCCTCTGCAACTTGTTCATACAGACTTATGTGGTCCTACAAGGACTAGATCTATGAATGGTGATAAATATTTCATCCTATTTGTTGATGAATACTCTCGTATGGTATGGGTTACTTTTCTCAAGCACAAATCTGAAAATTTTGAACGTTTTAAAGTCTTTAGAAAATGGTAGAAAGGGAGTCAGATATAAAATTGAAATGTCTAAGATCTGACAAAGGTGGTGAATTCACCTCACAATAATTCATTGACTACTATGAAAGACATGTCATAAAAAGACAATACGTTGCTACCAGAACACCTCAACAGAATGGGGTTGTTGAGAGAAAGAATAGAATTGTAAAAGAGATGGCCAGGACTATGCTAGATGAAGCAAAACTGCCAAACATGTACTAGAAAGAAGTTGTTCATACAGCTGTCTATATCTTGAATAGAGTACAAATCATAGTGAAATCCAATTTCACTCCATATGAACTGTGGTATGGTAAATCTGCCTCAATTAAATATTTCAGAATATTTGGCTACAAATGTTTTATCAAGAGAGATGATGATAACTTAGGCAGCTTTCAATCTAAGTCTGATGAAGGTATCTTTTTAGGATACTCTACTCATAGAAAATCCTATAAATGCTTTAATAATAGGTTGAATAATATTATTGAATCTGTCAATGTCAAATTTGATGAAAATATGCTTTTAGATGTTGAGCCTATGCAGGATGATGAGGAAGAAGAATTTGAACTTGAAATAAATTCAGAAGACTTTGAAATAGCAAAGCCTGAAGTAGAAACAACAAATTCTAAACTAGTTGAAGCAAATTCTAAAGATGCTAAAACTAGTCCTGAAAAATGTGTAACAAAAACGCCTTCAAAATCTCTTGCTAGAAACCATCCTAAAGATGTGATTATTCGAGATAAATCTGCAGGAGTTCAAACAAGGAAAAGAACTGTTAACTCTGATGAAAAATCTCACATAGCTGCGCTTACTGCTTTATGTTTAATTACACAATTTGAGCCAAAAAAAATTGATGAAGCTCTAACTGAGAAATGTTGGCTTAATGCAATGTAGGAAGAAATTGATCAAATTGAGAAAAATCAGACTTGGGAGTTAGTCCCAAGACCAGATGACAAAAATGTCATAGGAGGAAAATGGATATTCAGAAACAAACATGATGAAAATGGCCATGGTGTTTGCAACAAGGATAGATATGTCTACAAAGGATATGCTTAGCAAGAAGGTATCAACTTTGGTGAAACTTTTGCACCTGTAGCTAGACTTGAATCCATCAGAATATTCTTGGCCTATTATATTTTCAAAAACTTTACTGTATATCAAATGGATGTAAAAACTACCTTTTTGAATGGTTATTTGGATGAAGAAGTTTATATAGAATAAATTGAAGGGTTTACTTGCAAAAACAAGCCTAATCATGTTTACAGGCTGAAAAAGGCTTTATATGGCCTAAAACAAGCTCCTAGAGCTTGGTACTCCAGACTGGACAGTCATTTAATTTCAAAAGATTTTTTTAGAGGAGGTGTAGATAGAAATATTTATGCTAAGATTGAAGGTTCTAATATTCTAGTTGGTGAAATATATGTTGATGATACTATCTTTGGTTGCAACTGTAGACATCTAAATTTGACCACTTCCACATGGCCAAAATTGTCTACTTTATTCATCTATTTCATTATTTCATTTTTTGCCTAAGGTTCCCAAAGTATGTAATTGAATAATTAAATACCTTACCTTACACCTTTTCTTCTCTAAATTAAATAAATAAGACCATTTATTTAATTTAGTCACTTGACTTTTTGATTAAAAATCAATTTTTAATTCCTCATTTTCTCTCTCCTTATCACATTCTCCATAATCCTCATCTAATCTGGATTAAATAAATTAATCTATGATTAGGATGTGCACCGCTTAATCAAGATTAGTGTCACATCCTCCATAATCTCCCACTTGATTCTAATCTCTCATTAATTATCCCAATCTTGTGTTTGCACAACCTTAATCAAGGTCATTACCCACATTTAGCATACCTTTTTTGGTCAACCTTTCCACTTGCCTTTCTTGGTCTTGACTCCCTTTCCCATGTGAATTTTTATTTCACATTTATTCACCCAAGGCTCCTCTCTTCCCCATGTGAATTTTTAATTCACTTTTATTCCTCCAAGGAATCTTCCCTATCCCCATGCAAGTTCTAGAAGACTTGACTTGTCACTTTACATGTGCCAAGGACTTCTAGAACCTTTGACTTGTCACATCACTCACATGTGGAAAATCCCCATATTTTTGGAAACCCTCTCTTATCCATTAGATTCTCTCAAGCATGTAAATTTTTAATTCACATTTATTTCTCCAACCACTTTCCCATTTCCCATGGAGATTTTTGAGAAATTCTAAAATTCTTCAAATGTCTCTTTCATTCTCATTTGGGGACAAGGAGTTCCTATTTGAGGAAATCCTCCCATCCCCCAAGGTACCTACAAGGTACTTGTCCTTCATCCACATCATATACCTCTCTTCCACCTCATTTCCACATCATCCCACTCTAGGCCATCTCACATTCCACATGTCAAGATGTGAGGGCTTGTGAGTCCTCAACTCACCATAGCCCTCCATCTTGACCTTGTTGGATTAATCTCAACCGTTGAATTCTTTAGAGAATTAAAATTGTTCTATAAATACCCCCTCCTTTCTCTCAATTGAGGAATCAATCTTTTGCTATCAAAACTCTTGAAAATTCTCCATTTGAGTTTCTCTTGCATTTACCATAGCATTTTGAGTTCACCATTACCATGTCTTCATTCATCTTGCATATCACTTTGCATATTTGATTTAACTTGCCATCCAAAGAGCATACAAAACATCCAAAGATCAAGGGCCAACCAAGGAAGAAGCAGCACAAGAGAGGTATAATCACTTATCCACTTATTATCTTACTTCTTTGCAATTTCTTTCCTTAGGCTAATCTTCAGGTGTACTCTTTATGTTATTTATTTTATTGCATTAATAGTTTGTTTAGCATCTCATAATAGGACTTAAAATGTTAGGGATCACAACAACAATATTTCTTTGAGTCAAAAAATTCTCTCAAATTATGGAATCTGAGTTTGAAATGTCAATGTTGGGAGAACTATCCTTCTTCTTAGGTCTTCAAATCTCTCAACTTAAAATTGGTATTTTTCTCTCTCAAACAAAATATGCAAGAGAGATGCTAAAGAAATTTCAAATGTATGAATGTCACCCAGTTAGCACTCCAATTGTTACCGGCTGCAAACTTAACAAGGTTGATGATTCTCCTGTTGTAAATCCAACTGACTATAGGTCAATGATAGGCAACTTGTTATATCTAACAGCCTCAAGACCTAACATAATGCAAGTTGTTTGCATGGTTGCAAGATTTCAGTCATCTCCTAAGGAATCTCATATTAATGTTATAGAAGGATTCTTAAATATGTTAAGGGAACTCTTGATTATGGACTCTGGTATCCCAGAAGCAATGATTTCTCATTAATTGCATATATTGATTCCGACTGGGCTGGTTGTCTGGATGATAGGAAAAGCACCAGTGGTGTTGCTTTCTTTCTTGGTGATCGATTAGTGGCATGGCACAGCAAAAAACAAGAATTTGTTTCACTCTCCACTGCTGAAGCAGAATATATTGTTGCCACCTCTTGTTGTACTCAAGTAGTCTGGATGTCACAAACCCTATCTGACATGGGTATTGAAATTCCTAAACCTGTTTCTATTTTGTGTGATAATACTAGTGCAATAGTTATCTCCAAAAATCCTGTTATGCACTCTCGCACTAAGCACATTGCTATTAAATTTCAATTTCTTCACGAAAAGGTGTTGGCTAATGAGGTTTTTGTGCAATATGTTCCTACACAAGCACAGGTTTCTGACATCTTTACTAAGCCTTTGGCTAAAGAGGTATTTGAAAGACTTCAGTCTAGATTGGGAGTTGTCTCTCAATCCTTGCTATCTTAATACTCTATCTTGGTGATAGGGGGAGTTGGTCAGCTCTCCTTGTAGCTCATACTTTTATGCTCCATTTCTATATCTGCAGCTTCATGGCATTTCACTATTGTCTTCCCTTTATCCTTGTGACAAAAAGGGGGAGAATTATGAGCTCTTGGTTCTAGTTCAGTATTTTGGCTTGGTGACTCAGTTTTTGCCATCAAATACAAAGGGGGAGTTTGTTGACCTTCTCTTTTGCTATTTTTCCTTGATGACAATATTGTCTTTCAGTTTGGCATCTTTGTGGTTGATTATTTAATTGCAGTGCTTCTATTATGTCATTGGAACAGATTACTCCTTTTTCAACCAACTCCTAAACTTGCTTTTTGATATCTTCATTTTGCAAAACTTATAAGTGGTACATGTCGATGTTTGGAAGAGGCACATCCTACTGCAACTAGATTTCATGTTGTATCTCTCTCTTAGGTGGCAACCCCTTTGGCTCTTGAAATAAGTCATCATAAGCATAAACTATTTTGACCATCTTAGTTTTACTCTCTAGATCGCACCCCTTAAATGCTTTAGCTTTTTCATCCTCTTTGGGTTTTACAAACATTAATACAAATTTCTTACTAGAATTGACCAACCTTTTCATTTGGCCAACATTAACTAGTGCAAGATTAGTCTTAACTTTATGTGCACGTATAATGTATTCTATCCCATCCTTAAAAAGATGATACTTATACTCCCCCCTATAAAAGATTTATTTTTTTTCATACAGATAAGGACTCCCTAACACAAATCCATAGATATCCAAAGGAACAACATCTACCTCTACCTCATCAACAAAGTTTGTAGTGATAGAAAATCTCAATTTACATTGGTTCATTGCCTGTAATTGAGAACCATTTCAAACCCATCCAAGAAGATATGGATTTGGATGAGGTGTTTTAGTTAAATTAAGTTTCTTTATCACCTCTTCAGATATTAAGTTGACTTGAGAACCTATATCAAACAGTGTGTCAATCTTGGTGTGCTTAGTTACAACATGAATGTGAAATAGTTCATTTCGTTGTTTATCATCTTTAGGAGGAGAAGGTAATTTACTTGTACTTGAATTTGTATTAGATACATTTGCATCAGAAGAGAGATTTATACCTTTTCCTTTACCTTGGATCTTGACAGCAACAGTTTGTGTTTCATCTTTGGAGTTAGATCCAAGATCTTGTTGAATCATCGCAGCAATCTTTTGCTTGCCTTTATTGCCTCCATATCTTTTTGGCCTTAACTCCGGATGCAGCTTCTAGCACTTTGAATCATCATGCCCCTCTTTCTTGAAATGGGATCATGTGGGCTTATCACCCTCTTTCTTGACTATAGCTATCTTCTTCCCTTTGCCTTTATCTTTGAATTTACCCTTAGGATTACTCTCAAACTTAGATGGTTTCTTTGAGAAATTATTACTGAAAGTGTTCTTACCCCTTGACTCTAAATGAGTGGCTTGGATAGATACTTCATCTAGATTATTAGGACTCAACATTAGAATAGTATGTCTTAGGTAAGAATGTAAACAACCTATGTACTTAAGTAATGTATCCTGAGTATGCAATGGAACATTTAAAGAAATAGCCCATTTCCTAAACTCATGGGTGTAATATTGGACAGACTAACCCTTACCTTGCCTAAAGGTTTTCCAATTCATTGTTAATTGTTGCATATAATCTAAAGGGTAAAACTATTTTTTAAGGGAAGCAACAAATTCCATCCAAGTCATATTAACCTTACCATGGCGAGAAATTTCCCCCCAAGTCCTACTCTCCCACTAGGTGAGAGTTGTACCTCCCAACCGGAGAGTGGCTAACTAGATCCTAGAAGCATCTTCTGCTAGGCCTTGAATCCTACAGTACACTTCTACCTATTGGACCCAATCATCTAACTTTTTGGAATTTAACTCCCCACGCTACTTAGGTAATTCAAATTTTACATCCAATTAAATAATAGGCTTAGACTTGCTCTTGAAAGGATTAACAGCAGTGGAAGTAGAAGAAGGAGAAGAAGGGGGAGATGGAGAAGAAGGAGTAGATGGAGGAGAGGGAATTTTTGAAGCTTCTTTCTCTTTTCTCTTTTGATCTTCCTGCTTTTCTCGTTTCAAAGAATCTCCCTTTTCACGCTTCTTCTTATCCGCATAAATCTCTTCCACCATTTCCTTCATATCAAGGAAGGCTCATTGAAAAGTCTTCTCATCAAGCTCGGTGCTTTTCCCAGCTTTAGTTTCTTTCATCTTTGGCAAGTTTCTTCTTTTGTTGATCTCAGGATTGTATTCTTCAAGCTTGCCTTCACCTCGTTGTTTCTTGGAATGTGTTAGCATCCATTTTTGCAATACTAGTCACACAAAGCTTTGATACCAAACTTGATCTGAAATAGGATCTATGACAATTGCTATGAACACTTAACTATTACAACGATTAATTAAGGTTTTAAAACTGAATGAACATGCTTCAAAAATTCTTAAAATGAATAAAGCATATTAACTGTGATGAACATAAAAGAGAGAGAAGACAAAGAAAAGACAAAATTGTTGATAACAGAGTTCACCAATATGGCTACATCTCTAGGGTCCTCTCCAATGGAGTGATCGATCCTTGATTATGCTCCACAAAGAATTACAAAGCAACTGTCAATTTTACAAGTCCGTCTCTCTACAGCGCAACAACATAACATTCCTTTGTTGCATAGAAATGAACACTTGAGTCTTCAAGATGATTCTCTCCTTAGCCATCACCTAGATGGCAACTCTCCTATTCTCAACCCCTTTTATACAAAAAAATTACCCAATATGGTTTAAAACCACAAGATTTACAAATCACACAATATCTCCCCTTATCAGGTAAAAATCTCTCTAAATTCCCCCTATTACATGGAAAAATCTTCTAAATCTCCCCTTTTTATATAATAAAATCATTTAAATAATCTTATATATCTTTTGAAATTATTTAAGCCCTTCTAAAATTCATTTTTTTGGATTTAGGAAATTCCCTTGAATCCTTTTTAGGATTCAGTGATTTGTCTTTTAAATTTTTAGAGGGTAATTCTTTAAATTAAGGTTAATTAATTTTCAAATCTTATTCAAAATTGTATGTGCCATTTTCTATACTCAGAGCCATGTAATGGCTCAATGGTGAGGCTTATTTTGTGGGGTGGGGTGGTCAGCGATTCGACACCCGCCCTACCTATTTTGGCATGAAATTTCAATGAATAGTTCATAAAAACAACTGCCACCACTTATATAATTGAGTGAAGCTCGTGTCTAAATGGTGGAGGCTCAGACTAGTAGTTGGGAGGTTAGGGGATTGAATCCCCTCCCCTATTTTATAGCAACAGACAGACCCCCGATGTAAGCAGAGAGTGCCACGTGGTACATCTTCATTCATTGTAGGATAGGCATGTGTCATCATTTGATTGACCAGAAGGATGCCACATGTCAGCGAAGAGGGTCCCATGTCATTGTACGAACTGACACGTGTTAGATCTTGATTGGTCCATGCCACTGTACGGTGCAAACTATGCAGCCATGCCACCATGTTGATGTCATGCTGACGTCAGCATGGTCAACCCATTTTGACTAAAAATTTGATCAACTGTATCTCACACATACGGACTCGATTTCACGTGAAACAAACATCGTCAGAATCATGGCGATGAGCTCTTCGACATGGTGCAGAATTCTGGAGAAATTGAGACACTTTAGTTTTTCACTAAAAAGTATCCTCTTGGATCAAAAATAGAGATCTGTAAGTACAGGAAAATGAACTGACACGTGTTAGATCTTGATTGGTCCATGCCACTATACGGTGCAAACTCTAAAGCCATGTCACCATGTTGATGTCATACTGATGTCAACATGGTCAACCCATTTTGACTAAAACTTTGATCGATTGTATTTCACACATATGGACTCCATTTCACGCGAAACAAACATCGTCGGAATCATGGCAACGAGCTCTTCGACATGGTGGAGAATTCTGGAGTAATTGAGACACTTTATTTTTTCACTGAAAAGTATCCTCTTGGATCAAAAATAGAGACCTGCAAGTATAAGAAAATGAAGTAGACAGAGACAAATATGTGTAGAATTTTACAAAATCACTTGTACAAGTATAGGTTTTCCCAAGGGTGAATGAGTCTTTGCACAAGGTTTTGAAAAATTGAAATATGAGTGTTTGACCTAATATTTAAGCTCAATGTTCCTAACTGTAAATAGATTCTTCAATGATAGTTTTTTTAGAATTTTTGATTAAATGTAAATGCAATTTGTATGACAATAAATGAACAAAATAATTTTTTTGAATGCAATTTTGATTGTAATTATGATATAAATGACTTTAAAACACCTTAATGCAAGCTATTATGCAAAATGTATGCAATTTTTTTGGTTTTTGTATGATTTTAAATGATGCAAATATGTAACCCTAAATGAAATGCAAAACAAGATAATGCAAAACCTAGATCTAGGGTTTCAAGGATCTTTGAATCAAAAAATTATGATATGAGAATGTCGAGTTCACCAAAATAAAATGAAGGGAAAGTGATCCCCAAAGCTTTATGTGTTGATTATAAAATGTTGGAATCTTAATAGGTGCCTTTCCCCACGGATTTCATTAGGCAAGAGATCACAAGGTGTAAATATTGACTTTCAACCTCAATGGTAAGTCAATTAGACCTGGATCTTAGTCCTTAGGACACTAGGAAATATTTGAAACCAAACTAAAATGATTTGAAACACTCAAACTAAATGAATGACAAGACCTAATACCTAAAAATGTAGATTCCTGAATATGCAGAAACAGAAATGATAGTTTGCAAGCAGATATGAGAAGGGTCTGATGGAATGTACCTATCACCAAAATCTAGTTTTGAGAGCTATAGAGGGACCAGTTCACCCCTGGGCGAATGGCTCCTTGTCAGGGCTTCCAAAACAACTTTTGACAATCCTCTGATGCTAGATCTTGGCTTTTGTTTGGCATAGGTCCCAGTGTCGAAAAGTCAAAAATAAATTTTGTAACTTAGTTTTTGTCACTTTACAACAATTATGAAAACTTGTGCAACAATGCAAAATTGCTCCTTCAAGATCTCTTCAATTCTTCTTTAACCTATAATCTGCACATACACAGATAGAAAAAAAATGTTTTATTTATATGGGGGTTTACCTTAGTCAAATCCCAGTTTGGTAATCAAGCCTTGATAGAAAGATAATGAAAAAGGAAGGGAATGATGAATGGACAATTTTTGATACATCTCGCCACCCTTCAATGGCTTCTCTTAGAGGACTGAAGTCAAACACATCTCTTCAAAGGAACTTGATCTTGCTTTACTTGATGGATTTGGATACTTAAGATATTTGGATGCTTTAGGATCAACAATTCATATTATCCTTCACAAGATGACGTGAACACACATAAAATTGAACATGGTGTTAGGATCTTGGTTGTTGCAACAAATGAATGATAAATCTTCTCTTGAATGCTCTTGACAATAATATTTGCTCTTGAAATTTGCTTAATGCTAGATCTTGTTAAGTGTTAGATTTAAAATGATAAAAAAGACTATGTATTTATAGGTGTTTATCTAATTTCCCAAAAATTAGATTCCAAAATTCGACAATCGCAAATTCAATTTGAATCATTAAAATGCCACCAAAAACATATTTTAAACTAAGTCTTGGCATTTAAAGAGGACCCATTCACCCATGGACGAATGGATCTTGGCCTATAAGTCCAGGACACACATATTCCAGGGTGATTTAATTATAATTGCATTTATTTAATGTCAATTCTCCTTTCAAAAAATGGGAAAAATAAGGCTTTGGAATGCATAATTTGGAAAATCAGAAACTTAATAAAGTCCAATAAATTAAGGGACCCAAACATAATGTGAAATTGTAAAGGGATGCAATTTTCTACACTACACATGTATATATTGTAAACCTAGTTGATCTAGGTTGATGATCAAGTTGAGGAGTGTAATGCATTATGATATTTGTGTAAGCAACTGAAAGAGAAAGAGAAAATTTTGTAGATCATGTACAGATTCAATTTGATCACACCTTTGTGACATAAAGGAAGTGAAGAGTGTTTCTAATTGTTTGTTGAAGGCACTAAGCCAAAGACAAAGATTCTTGAAGGCTAAAAGCAGTGAGCCAATAAGCTATAGAGAAGACATTTGAAGAATTTTCTGAAGTGACAAAGAAAAATTGTAATCATCAAAAGGATTGAGCCTAATTGTCAGATTCAAATAGTAGAAGGACTATCATTCTATAATCTTTCTTGAGTTTTCTTTACATTAGGGAGTTGTAGCTTGCTTGGTTTGTAGCCCTAAAACAAATCCTGTGGGGAGTTGTAGCTTCCTTGGGAGTGACCTTGAAACCACCTTTTAGGGAGTAGTAGCTTTCTTGGGTTGTAGCCTTAAAATAAAGTTATAACTGTTATTATTTTATGAGGTTGGATTAGGACAATAGCTCCCAGAAACATTTCTCATCGTGGTTTTTCCCCTCTGTTGTGTTGTGCATTGTTTCTATCTTTCATGGTCTTGCTTATGCGACAGTGTTTGAAGCTTTTTTTGTTCTAAAAGTTTTGAGATTTGATAGAATACTAATTCACCCCCCTCTCAATATTTTGGTGTATGCTCAATAATTCAAGATTTATATTTTGAGGAGTAAGATATATGCGATAGTGCTTGAACCAACTATGAAGATACTACTAATGTAAAATGAACTAGGTGAACACAGAGGAAAGTGTTTCACCATATTGCAAGAGTTTGATTTAGAGATTCATCTTATCAAGTTAGTGTGAAGCCAATATTTGATAAACACAATGGCAGAAACTTATCCATGTCTTATAGTGCATCAGTACAATCTTGAAGATGTTTCCCTAGATGAATGGTACGATGATATGACATTTTACTTGATCAATCAACATTGCCCACCTCATCTGAACACCATTCAATGGTGTACCTTATGGTTGTAGAGTAATAGCTTCACAATTAAGGGGTAAGTCTTGTATAAGAAGAATCATGGGGGTATTTACTTAAGGTGTCTGGGCAAACAAGACGCATCTAGTGTGTTGAATGAATTCCATGATAAATTTGAGAAAGGTCACGATTCAGGAGCTGCTATCGTGCATCAAATTTAAGAGTATGATATAATTGGCCAACTTTGTTTCATGACACACATCTACATGTCCACACTTGTCACACCTGCTATAAATTTTCCAATAAGGAGAAGTATGTTTTCATGTCAGTTCAGATGATAGTCGAGGTATGTCTCTTTGTGCAATGGGGACTCAATTTCATTAGTATGATCAATCCTCCTTTTGTGGGCCATAGGAATATTTAATCACTACTGATTATTGTACTAGATGGACAGAGGCTATAACATGTAAGAAATGCACTATTGAGGTAGTAATTAAATTTCTTGAAGAGTATATGATAACTTTTTTTGGTTGTCCATTTGCATTAGTTTGTGAAAATGGTCCTACATTTTCATCACTAAAACTTTATAAATGTCCTTTTGATTATGGGTATGTTGAAATGTTAATCTAATTATTATCCTCAAGGTAATAGTTTAGCTAAATCTAAAAATAAAAATCTTTTGATCATTATCCATAAGTTGCTTGACTAGAATCCTAAATATTGGCACACCCATTTAATATTTTCTTTTTGAGCAGATCACACTCATAAGAAAGCATCCTTAATAATGTCTCCTTACCATTTTATATGGTTTAGAATCTATTTTCCCAATATATTTGAAGATTCCTACTGTGACCAATGACATAGTATAGGTTAACTACACTTGATCCATACAGATTCGAGGCCACTAAACATCAGTCTCAATAAGATATTCAATATTGATAAAAATAAGGAAGTCATTAAAACTAACATTCTAAAACATGAAAGTTTGACAAAAATCTATTCTAAGACATTGAATCTTATCCTATTGGGGGAGTGGTGTTGCATTGATGTGGAATGGTGACCATTTCCCAATCCATTAGATAATATGAGTCTTTCCAATCGATTTTATTGATTAAAATAGATGGAAATTGATGAAAATGATGAATGAAAACATGATAAAAGCTAATATGTTTGATGAAAGTGTATGGAAACCTATTCTAAATATATGCAATATTTAAAGATGCAAGTCCTAATTCTAAAATATGCTAAATGGATGCAACTAAGTTACCATGGAAGCCATTAATTGATGCTAAGCTAATTATGCATGAAATTAATCTAAGATGCTTTGAAATATTAAACATAAATCAAATGGGTGTGAGTTTTAACAACATAAGTTTTCTATCAAAAGATGGATCCATTTATCTCCAAATAGTGATCTATTTATGGAGAGCAAATGAGAAATCGATGGTCAAGATTGAAAGAATCAATCAATGGTTAGGATGGAAAGAAAATAGAGGCATGGATCATGGATTCCCATCAAGGGTTGAGAATTCAAGTTGATATTTAATCAAGGGCTTGCAATCATGCAAAGAAACACACTTTCAAAACTTGCACAAGAAGTTTGTTGAAAGTTTGTTGAAAATTTGTTTCAAAGAGAAATATTTGTGTTGGTGTAATTAAATGTTTTGTACCTTGTCCTAGGTCATAATTACACCTTAGTTAAGTTTACTTAGGGACCACATAGGAGTTGTTGGAGAATTCCCACCTTTGGTGGACTTATCATGTTATCACTCTATCACCTCCACCTTTCATGGACATATCATGTGATTAGGGTTCCACCTTTTGTGGTAGATCCACTATTTGTGGTGGTTATCACATTATCACCTTTCCACTTTAGGTGGAGTGATAGCTTTTTATTGTTGTCTCATGTCATAAGATTATGACACTTGTCATAATCTTATGCACTCCTATGTTCTCACCTTGGCTATATAACCAAGGGGTCTCTCATTGTAAACACACATTGAATCATTCCATTATCATTGACATTGAATACAGTTTATTCTTGTCATATTATTCTCTCTTCTTTGTGCTTTCTATTTGGTCCATAGATCTTGGCATCCATAGCCAAATCTAACATGGTATCAGAGCCTGTTTGATTCTAACATGGTATCAGAGCGGGTTGGGTGCCATTGGAGAGTCATTTTCTAAAGAGATGTACTAGATTTGGGGAGGTTCCATTTTTGACTCTTTATTGCAAGTTTATATCGGAGCTTGCTGGTGCAAATCTAAGCTCACCATTGCATTCGAAAGGTTCGAGAAAGTCGATTTTTCCTTTTGTTTCATCCAAATCGGACATACGAGGCCAAATCTAAGAGGGTTTGAAGCTGCATTGTGGTTGCCAGATCCAGAAGGTAGCTGCATTTTTGGAGCATTTTGGGTCAAATCCGACCCTGCCATTGCGTCCAGAAGGGCCAAAAACCCTAAGATCGACTGTCTAATTGTCCAAATCGGAGCAAGTCATTTGGTGAAGCAAAATTTTTTTGCCCAAAGAGCCGTACAACCCCCCGGGTCGCCATCATTGCATCGACGGTACGATTTTGTCAAAAGAAAAAAAAGAAATTTTTTTATGAAAGTTTTCATTTGAAAAAAAAAAAATTGTTTCAAAAATTTCGATTTGAAAAATCTTTGAAATTTTTTTTTTCAAAAGTTTATTACAGTCTGCGGACTATATAGTACAATCCATAAGACTGTACCGGCCAGGGTACGTAGGCCCCCACCGAAAAGCCACGTGGCGTGGGTGGTGGCCTCGCCACCCGTGCCCCCTCCATACCTGACAATCGGCGGTTCCTCCAAAGTCCGGCGGTCTAAGATTCCGATGACGATATAATATTCCGGCAGCCAGGGAATATTCCGAATGCTTTTTCGAGGAGGTTCGAGTTTTTTGGTGACGGGCTGCAGGCCATCAAATTTATGCCTTTGATCTGCTAACATCAGCGCCATGTCAGCACATATTTGAAAATTTCTCCCCCTTCACCATTTAGCTTTTGACTTTTGCAGTTCAACTTCAGAGGCTCATAACTCACTCATTTTGGCTCCTTTTTTCGAGAAATTTTTTTGATTTGGTCTAATTTTTCGTGCTCTACACAGTGGTACAATCAGTTTTTGGTTTTGGCTTCTGGTTTTTCCAGAAATTGTAGATTCTCATAGGTGTTGCTGCTTCATCCTCATTTTGGGCACTTCAGGAGCCCATAACTTGCTCCTACGATAACATTTTGAGTGCCGTTTTTTTTTAAAGTGCATGATTTTTCCTGTACTTTCCAATAATGTGATCAGATTTATCTCATCTACTGTAATTTTTATACTGTGAGTTTATGGCCTATTTTGGCAATTTGCATGTACCAAAATCAAAGTCCACTTTGCTATTTTTGGCAGTGGCAATTGTAAACGCACTAAGTATAAAGTGCCAAATCAGATATTGCTTGGGGGGGCTTCATGATTGAGTGATTTGGGGGGGTAATCTTGCAGTGATTGGTTGCACTCTTTTGCTTGGTTTGTGTTCTTGCAATGGGGAAATCTCAAATTGAACTCCTAACTCCACATAATTATGCTACATGGAGAAAATCAGTATGGAACTATCTCTTGGGAAAAGGTCTAATAGGCTATCTAAACGAAACCGTTTCTCAAGCTAATGATGCTAATGAATTCGCAAAATGGGAGATTAATCATGAGAAAACACTTGGATGCATATGTTCACTAGTCTCATTTGATTTACAATTTCATATTGATTCATGTACAACAGCTAAAGAAGTATGGGAGACTTTTGAAAAGTTGTATGGTAAAACAAATAAGATTAGGGGATATCATATTGATAATGATTTGATGAATCTTGATCCTAAAAGTTTTGACCACATCCAAGACTACATCTCCAAAATAAAGCAATTAAGAACACAGTTGAAAGAATGCAGTATTGAAAAAGAGGATTTACAGTTGATTCTGAATGTGTTATCCAAGCTTGGTCCTGAGTATTCAGTATTTGTTTCTGCCTTTCATACCCATCGACTTTCTATGGGAGCATCATATGTTGATCCTAAGTTTGATGACTTTGCAAATCTCCTAATCCAAGAGGAAGCTAAGTTAATGAACATGGGTCTAATCAAGTCTTCCAAGCCACATGCTTTGGTTTCTAGTGAGTCAAAGGTACAGAAAGAATCAGGGAATCTTGATAAGAAGCAAAAAATGAAAAAGAACAAGCCACATAAAGAATCAAAATCCACTCATTCAAAAGAAGAAACATCTAAGAAGAAGAGGTATTTTTGTGCATATTGAAAGAAGGATGGAAATGAAGAACATTATTGTTATAAGAAGGATATTGATGAGTTGAAAAATTTTCTCAAAAGAAATCAAATTGTTCTGCCTTCTAGAATGTTTGAATCTTCCTCTTCTTCTTCTTCAAAACAGTCTAAGGGAAAAGTTCATTTGGCATCTACATCAAGCAGTAAAGGTCAAGCTCTTTGTGCTTATTCAAGTCCAGGATCAGGTAGATGGCTTCTAGATTCAGGAGCATCACATCATATGGCATCTTCGCAGTCTATATTCTCTTCATTTCAGCCTTGTTCTATGTCTCCTCTCTTGATGGGAAACAATACATACATGAGTGTACTTGGGAAGGGATCTATTAGTTTTGGGGACAACTCTTTTCAGGATGTTTTGTGTGTTCCTCATTTGACGAACAATCTTCTTTCCATATATCAGATTACACATGGTGGAAATGGGAGAACTGTGGAGTTCACACCTGATTCAGTCATCATTCGTGACTTGGAGAGTAGAGCGATCATTGCTACTGGGGTGGTTGATCATTTATCTCGGTTGTATACCTTTGTAGATTTTGCTTCTGATGGTGACATTATTCCTTCAGCTGTTCATCACACTCCTAGTGTGAACCATGATTTAGAGGAGGCATTTGGCTACCTGAACTTGGGAGTTCTCACATCAGATCCAGTACTTGAGCCATGCATTTCATCTCCTCCATCTACTGTTGCAGTTGATGATGCTTGTGATTCCACAGTTTGGGTTCCTTGTGATTCGTGCAGCAGGATATACATTGTCTTCCAGATATGGCTACTTTGGATGGCTTCTTGACAGGTATTTTAGACTTGTTTGTGGAGTCTCATCTTGCAGATTTGGGGGACATCATTGATGACATTCATCTTCTCTTTGATGAAGATGCTCCTTCTTCAATTGTTGTGAGGGAACACTCTGACCCTCTTGTTCATTCTCTACATGATCATTCTTTGCAGTTTGACATGAGTGTGGATACTTTTGGACAGAATTTGGAGGAGGCTTCTTTTTCTTTTAAGGGGATATCTTTCTCTTTGGATCATGTTCTACATTCTTCTCTACTAGATGTTGGATTGTACTCTTCAATAGTGTGGCCTAGAATGCTTGTTTGGAGTGTGTCATCTTTCGGCATCGCCATGGAGACACTTGAGCATGCTTCAGAGACATCATACATCCTACATACATCTTTGGTTTTGTTTCTTCCTAAGGGGAGGAACGTTGTTCGATGAAACTGGATCATCTTCAGCATTCAATGTCGAGCTTCTACCATCATTGTAGGAGACTCAACATTGAAGGGGGGCTGCCTTGTCTCTCTTATGGGGGGGTCTTTTTCCTCACATGGGGTTTTTACCTTCTCATTCATCATTGAGAGCATTCCATTTCTTGTATTTCATCTCTCTTTTGGGGAGGAGTTTTGTCCCACTGGGTTTTCTCCTTTTCTCCGTTTGTGAGAGATTGCATTGCATTTGTACATGGGTACCTAACATGGCCTAGTTGTCAGGACCCATCTTGCATTGTTTGCATTTGTGTACATTCTCCCTAAGTTGCACTTAAGGGGGGGTGTTGGTGTAATTAAATGTTTTGTACCTTGTCCTAGGTCATAATTACACCTTAGTTAAGTTTACTTAGGGACCACATAGGAGTTGTTGGAGAATTTCCACCTTTGGTGGACTTATCATGTTATCACTCTATCACCTCCACCTTTCATGGACATATCATGTGATTAGGGTTCCACCTTTTGTGGTAGATCCACTATTTGTGGTGGTTATCACATTATCACCTTTCCACTTTAGGTGGAGTGATAGCTTTTCATTGTTGTCTCATGTCATAAGATTACGACACTTGTCATAATCTTATGCACTCCTATGTTCTCACCTTGGCTATATAACCAAGGGGTCTCTCATTGTAAACACACATTGAATCATTCCATTATCATTGACATTGAATACAGTTTATTCTTGTCATATTATTTTATCTCTTCTTTGTGCTTTCTATTTGGTCCATAGATCTTGGCATCCATAGCCAATTCTAACATGGTATCAGAGCATGTTTGATTCTAACAATTTGCTTTTTTGAATAAGTGAAAATAAAGAATATTCTCATGCAAGAGGGTGTGTGAGGATAATTAGCGATTAGAAAATTAAAACAAAGTTTTAATGTGCAAAGGGAAGGAATATTCTCTTTTGGAGGAATGTGCAATGGAGGAATATTCTCAAATAATATTCCCTTGCAAGTGCGAGAGTTAGAATTAATTAGTAATTTGATAATTAAAACAAAGTTTCAATTATGCAAATTAGAGGAATTTAGGATATCCATTAAATATTTAACTTATTTAATGAAAAGGGGTCAAAATGACATTTAATTAAATAATTAAGATTATTTAATTTAAATGAGAGGGCTTAGGGTGTTAAAATTAAATATTTTGATTTATCCAATTTAATAGAACGAAAGGTTAGCATGAAAGAGGTAGGAATTAACCTAATTAGATTAATCAGATCAATAGATGAAAATGATGTAAGGAAGTTAAGGTAGCAGAACAACTTCCTACACTAATCTTGAGAGGAGAAAAATGCAAAACTTTACAGATCTTTAACAGTTACAAAAACTTAAACACAAATAAACACAAATATCATGCATACCACAACACAATGATTTATGTGGGGAAAACCCTTTCGGGAGAAAAACCCCACACTCCAAAAGCTGCCCAATATATTATTCAAAAATACAAAACCGTCTACATACATCCCACCCACTTATAACAAGATTTTTGGAACCTTCTAGAATTAGGGTTTACAAGGTCATTTTTAATTTGACGTGTTAACAGAAAAGCTTTGATGAGTCAGTGGGAGAAAACCTTGATGTGTCAGCAGGAAAAAACTTTGATGTGTCAGTGGGAGAAAACCTTGACGTATCAACGGGAAAAAACCCCACTTCTTTCTACGAGTGTACAGTGTTTGCATTATCAATCACCACCTATCAATAATAAACCGTATATAATTGCAAGGTTGAGACACATTTTCCAAAAAAATGAGGCATTTAATTAAATAGCTAGGTTATTTTAATCAAACAAGCGAAAAGAGGATGGATTTTAGGATGAAATGATATTAGTATATCAAATGCAAGTGTGTATATCATTTAGGAAATTTTTAAGTGTCTGCATTTTGCCCCTCTTTGAAGCAAGGTACCAGTTATATTGGTTCAAAGACTGACACGTTTCATATTAAAACTATTGCTCAGATTTAAAAAAATCTTGATTTTTTGGATGCCCCACTATTGCCCCATCGGAAGGATAAGTTGGTTCCCTGCCCCCTCGAGGGATCGGGTAGAAATTTTGATTTGGGATTGATCTCTTAATAAAGGTGAAACATTGATTCAAGGGTCTCAAAGGCCCCAGGATGCGAAAATATGTTGAAAAATGCCAAAAATGGTGTAAAATAAGCTTCATTGGGTAGGAATTGGTAAAACTGACAAAAAACCCTACTGCACTCTCAAATTAGGGGAAAAAACCCTAATTTTTAGGCTTAAATATGTGATAAAGGGTCACATTCAATTCATTTGTGCATTCACACTTGAGAGAATTGTTGCATTTTGAGCGCTGACCTCCTGACAAAATGGCGCAATGGATGCTCCCACGACACATTTACAACCGGTTTGAGAGTACCAAAGGCCTCCAAGCAGAGGACCAATGGTACAAAATCTGAAATTTTTCTTGTACTATATCTTTTCAATGCATTTATTAGGGTTTGAAAATTAGTCTAGGTTGACGTCACTATATTGCAACGCCATTTAGATTTTTGGTGACACTTTTCATGTTTTTAGCGATGCCATTGTAAATGGTGATGAACCTCATGATTTGAAATTAGGGTTTATATTTTTCTTTGGCGACATGGATGTAATGAGCGGCGCTTCGCTCAATTTGCAATTTAGAATTAGGGTTTTTAGATTTAAAATTCTGACGCCAGTGTATATAGCGCTGCTAGTCATGATTTAGAATTTGGATGCATTGGGCATCACTGTTTGGAATTTGAATTATGGCGATGCCTTTGTAAATAGTGATTCCTTTGTCATTTTGGGGAAAAAGATTCCAAACTTAATCAATTGAGCCAAATTTTGACGTTGTGCGCTTCATGGATGAAGGAGGTTATCTAGACCTTGATGTCACATGAGTACTGAGCCACTTTACTTGTCGCACTCAATGATTTAGATGAGCTTCGACAGGAGCACCTTGGAGAGATTGGATTGTGGTACATCGTATACATGCCTGTGGTAGGACTCATCTAGCCATGATGATAGCACTATGTGAACGATGGCATAGCAAGACCTTGTCCTTTCACTTACCCATTGGCGAGGCAACAGTCACACTAGAGGATGTATGGAAAATACTTTGGTTGTTGATACATGGAGACAGTGTGATTTATGATACTGATGCGGTTTATGATGCTTGCCACAAGGTTCTTCATCAGGACACTATCGTCTTGGCAAACTCACAGATCGACCTTGAGATGTATAGAGGGTGCTCGTTGATTTTTAGATTGATAGTTGGTGCAGTGATTTTTGGCATTATTGCCCCAGATCGACAGAGTAGGGGATTCAGTCCTAGATGGGGGCTATCATGGCACCGCATGATTTTTAGGACTCAATCTGCATGGGGGCCAGTGATATTGGTGTTGCTTTATCATGACATGTACAAACTTGTCTACATATATAGAGGTTTCATTACCCTACAACACACATGCTAGCTTGGTATTCCCTATTGGCATTGAGTTATCGATGATATGACAGTTTTTAGATGGAGGCCATGGTTGCAGATGCCCTCTAGGTATGACGATGTGCAATTGCTCTTCTTTGCTTGCTAGACCCGTTACATGTAGGGTCAAGAACATACGATGATCGAACAGTACCTATCAGATAGGGTAGCTTGACAGTTTAGCAAGACATAAGATAGACCATATGATGCCTATACAACCATATTTGTGAGATCAGCTTGGGAGATGACCTTGGGGCCAGTGATACAACCCCATGAGGTCGTCGACGGTTCTAGATAGTTAGTTGCTAGACCATGGGCCTATGATCAGGGGCAAGTTGATGCCCAAACAACACCTGTGTATGATGCTTGGTTTGTGCCCCCTCCCAAACTTATAGATCCAATGGGTATTCCTCCCTGAGGGAGGTCGAGAGGGAGGGGAGCATGCAAAGGATGAGGCCAGCAGTAGGATGGGTAAGGCAGAGGACAGGATGGCTAGGATGGCCAGAAGTACAATGGACAGGTCCCCAGTGTACCACCACCACATCAATAGCCACCCACACAACAACCACCTCCAGAGAAAGATCCCCAAGATGCATAGATACAACAGCTACAAGTAGTGATAATTGAGCGGGATCAGGCTCGGAAGCAGGTTTTAGTAGTGACGATAGAGAGAGACCAGCCTTAGAAGTAAAGAGATCATGAGAGGTAGCTTCGATAGACCTCTGATGTTTAGTTGGCACAAGAGGTCAACTGACAACAATAGCTAGAGGCAGTCTCTCAGCAATAGGCACAGGGCTTGGTAGGGCAGACGGTGTCAATGCAGTTGTACGGGCAATCGAGGGAGGAGGTGTCATATTGGCAGACATTGTACTACAAAGACATCCCTCCACACCGTCAACAACCCAATTTTGAGCATCAGAGCCAGGTGCAACCGAGCACCTCAATTTTTGGTAGACAGTCTGGATAGCCAGGAGATGGTGATAGAGGTAGCAAGGGATAAACCCCTCCTTGATTTTTCTAGATACATTTTTGATATACCTCTTGATTGGATACATGTGTACAGTCAATGACTCAATTTTTTAAGAGCCTCTTGTATATGCATTTTTAATGGCAGTTACACGCACTGACTCAGATATTTGTATCATGACATTCATTTTTTATATATATGAGATGGCCTTATACAGATTCATGATGTGATGTGTTGATATGTTATGTGATGTGATGTGATATGAGATGATCTATGATGGAACTTATATGATATGCAATGATATGCCTATGGATGCAATGTAATGGATGTGTTATCTTCTTTTTCAGTATCTTTTCTCATGTGATTTATGATGTCATGATGATGCATGTATGTATATGGATGGTGCATATATTTATGCATATGATATGGAAGTTATGAATGATAATACAACGTATTAAGATGCTTAGAATAACAAATCTATACTATTCAAAATAACTTAAATGATAATGATGCAGTGGATTATGTTTATTTTTATTATGATATGTTGTGATGATGTGAGATGTATGCATGTTGATGATTTTTTGGGTGCAGGATGGATACATGACGATGTTATTTTCATTAACTATCATGATACCAGGTTAGTGTGGAAAGAAGATAGAAGAACAAAATGAATGAATTTACCATTGATTTTAAGTTTAATTTGAAGTCCATGATCCATCGAGACTTTATTAGATATGGTGACGAAATGGATGATTTTTCTCATTATTCGGGATTGAGATTTTTTCGTCATTCCTTATGTTTGATATAACACATATACATGATGCCTCTTGATATTAATAACCAAGATGGAATTGTATTTAGTGTAATGGACTTTGACTCTACAAATACATATGATAGTTCTTGTTCACACCTTGACATATGGAAACCTTGTTGGAATGCAGTTTAGTAGTTTAGAATATATCGGACCAAAGCATACACAATAGTCAGCAATCTTCTCCAAACAAACTCCCTACACACCACTAAGCAAGTATGCGCCAAGATTATTTTACAAGAATACCCACAAGAACAATAAATAAAATATAATGATCGATGACCCATCCCTTTCTCTCTAAATCGTTTAGACATCATCAAGAGGTCCTTAGGATGGGTCATTGAGATAAATCATAAGAAAAGATAAAAAACGAACACTCAATTTTATTTATATCTCTTGCCAATTTAACATAGCTAAGGTGATTTCTGATGTTGATGTCCATTGTCAAAAGGATGCATCCTAGAACATGTTTATCAGGTATTTTGACTAAGACTAGGTGTTTGATAAGTCATTGATACAAACTCCACTTACCCATTTACCTATGATTTAGACTTTAGATTCTGACACTTAGGTTCTCACTTTATGACTTGCAATACTTTCTTTCTACTTTTTTAACCAAAGTTTGAAGATGACAATTGATTTATTATGAATGAAGTTTATTGTGGGTGAAAGAGAAATGGGATGGATGGTTTGGGGTTTTACAAATATTTCAATTTTTTTGATATTTTGAAAAAATTTTGAGGTTATTGTTGGTCTTTTGGAGTATTTATGTGAATGTTTTGGTTTTCGACTATTTGAGGCTATTTAAAATTCTTCTAAGTTTTCAAAAAAATTTGTGTTTTCTAAGTTTTCAAATGTTTTTGGGGTTTTCTACCACTATTTTATTTTTTTCTAATTTTTCTAAATGTTTAGGGGTTTTCAATTTTCCAACCAAGAACCTAACCTAACAGACTATCCTAGGGGCCTCGAGGGCTTATCAAAGATGAGCCTTTCCTACGTTATACATTCAGAGACCATGTAGTTCGACTGACTCTGACTTATTGTTGATGAGATATGAACAATTGATGGATTGTCAATTTATTATGTTGGACTACTAACCTAAAGTGTCTCAGGGGCACATCAGTGATGGCCTTGCCTACGTTCAAGATCAGAGACAACGTAGTTTGACATGGTTCTATTTTTGGATTTTTGATATTTTGACATGTTCAATGATTTTGATGTGTTTTGGATATTTTGGATTTTGACTTTACAACTTTTTGAATGTTTTTGAATTTTAGTTGTACAAGATTTTGATGTTTTTGAATTTTTCGGACGAATGTTTTTGGGATTTTTGATGAGATTTCAAATAGCCTTAAGATATACAAAAACCCAATCCGATGCATAAAAAATTGCCCCTGGAGTGTGATGTGATAGACTACCTCGATATAGGCAGGACAAACTAACCTTAGGAATATGCCAAGTAGTACTAAGGGGAATATGATACTTCACAATATCAAGATATGATATAGACACGGATGGGTGATGGAGTAAATAGGATGAATGATGTAATGGATGGATATGATGCAAAGAATGATAAGATAAAAGAGCCAAGGATAGATGGAGATGCTTTATTTATGCAAGGTGTTTTTTTTCCAGGTTTTCACCAAGGTACTTTCCCAAAGTGCCACCGAAGTGGTTTTCACTAGAGGACGATTTTTTTTCAATCCTTTTTTTTATTTTTTTCGATTTTTATCATTTTTTGATTTTTTGTATTTTTCGATTTGCACCCTTCAAATCTAGGCATAAAACTTTTTAAGATGTAGACTATTGATTGGATCCTGAAAGAGTCCACCTCCAAGTGTTGATAATTGGTAAGCTCTTGATCCATAGCTTGTTGTGACAACAAATGGGCCTAACCAGTTAGGCTCAAACTTTCCTTTACTATTCTAATCTAGAAGAATTTTTTGATTCTTCTTAAGAACAAGATCCCCTACCTAGAAAGAATGACTCTTGATCTTCTTGTTATAGCTTTGTTTTAGTCAGTTTTGGTATTCTTTCAAATGATTAAGGGCAACAAGACGATGCTCATCCAGGAATTCTAACTCATTCAATTGAGATACCCTATATTATTCATCAGTGATCACATTCTACAGTGACACTCACAGCGAGGGAAGCTCAACCTCAATAGGCAAGATGGCTTATGATCCATAGATCAAGGAGAAAGGGGTTTCACCTATTGGTGTGTAAATGCCAGTTCGATAGGCCCATAGGGCAGGATTTAACTGTAGATGTCAGTCACGACCAAATTCATTGACTGTTTTCTTTAGGATCTCCATAGTGGTTTTATTTGTAGCCTCATCTTGACCATTTCCCTAGGGGTAATAAGGGGTGGAGAATCGACGTTGGATGTTGAATCTTTGACATAGCTCTTTCACATCCTGATTCTTGAAGGGTGTCTCATTTTCAGAGATAAGGGCTTGCAAAACACCATAACAATAGATAAGGTAATTTAGGATAAACTTATAAATTTGTTTCCCCATTATGTAGGTCATAGGAATGGCTTCAACCCATTTGGTAAAGTACTCAATGGCTATGAGGATGAATTTATGGCCATTAGATGAGGTGGAAGTAATTTTTCCTATGATGCCAAGCCCCCATTGTGAGAAAGGCCAAGGTGTTACAATTGATTGTAACTCCTAAGCTGGAGCAAGAATAAGATCTCCATGTTGTTGACACTGGACACACTTTTGCATGTAATGATGGGCTTCTCTTTCCATGGTTGGCTAGTAATACCCCATCCTCAATAGTTTCTTAGCTAAATTCATACCACTAGAATGGGAACCACATATGCCATCATGTACTTATGTTAAGGCAATCAAGGCTTCCTCTTGGTTGAGACATTGTAGTAATGTCCCTTTGATGCTTTTGCGATAAAGGGTATCACCTAGGATCACGAATTGGGATGTCTTCTTAACAAAGGTATTTTTAATATTGGAGGTGATATCAGATGGGAGTATACCTCTGCTAAGATAGGTGAATATACCATGATACCAAGGGGAACCAGGACCAATGATGACACATGCAAATTAAGATTCATGGATTTTAAAAGCTAGCATGAGAAGTTGTTCTACCAAGAATTCGCATTGAAGGATGTTATGCGACATGTCTAATAATGATCCAATTGTCACCATGGCATCTGTTTCTCGGTTGTTCATACGAGGTATCTGCTCAAAGGTTATGTCTATGAAAAATTCCTTAAGATTTTATACCATCTTTTTATAAGGAGTGAATTTATTATCCTTAGTTTGGTAGTCATCATTGACTTGATTGATAACTAATTGTGAGTCCCCATAGAATTTCAATTGTTTTATTTGTCATTGGACCGTTATCCTTAACCCTATTATTAGAGCTTCATACTCAACAATTGTTTTAGTACATGGAATGATAATGGATATGACTTTGGAATACAATCACCTTAAGGTGTGATAAAGAGGATACATGCTCCTGATCCACGTTGGGTATAGGATCCATCAAAGTATATTTTCATTGATCCGCTATATTGACAAGGAACATTGATTCATCAAGAAATTCATATATCAAAGGGTTATCTGCATAGATAGGTGATTTTTCTAGTTTATCTGCTATTACTTGTCCTTAGATTTCCTTGCACTCCACATATTTTATGTCAAATTTAGTCAAGATCATTACCCATTTGGCCATTCACCCAGTGAGAGTTGCTTTAGATAACAGATATTTCAAGGGGTTGATCTTAGCAATAAATTTTATTTGATGCGACAACATGTAATGTATAAAATTTTGTGAATCAAAAACTATTGTTAAGCATGCATTCTCAATGGAGGAGCAATTCATTTCATAGCCTACCATGGTCCTACTGATCTAATAAATGGCTCTTTCTTTTTTTCGTTTTCATCATGTTGCGCTAAAAGAGCACCTAGTGTTGTTGTTGTTGAGATATGTAGGATCAATGGCTTATTTGGTATCGACAACATGAGAACTGGAGGTTTCAATAGTTATTCCTTGATCTTTTTAAAGTCTTTATCGCACTTCTCATCCCACTTGTAAGTTATTTCGTTATGAAGAAGATGCGAGAAAGGGTGGATTTTGTCTAATAATTGCACTATAAACCTTCTAATGGATTGTAGCCTTCCTTGTAACCCTCTCATTTTCTCCAATGTTTGTGGTGGTTTCGTTTATAATATTTTCTTTAATTTTTTTGGATCTATTTCTATCCCTCTTTATGACACAATGTAGCCAAGAAGCTTCCCTGATGTAACCCCAAAGACACTTTTTCGGGTTTAACCGTACCTTATATTTTTTGAGCCTATTGAAGATGGGTCCCAATACCTCTATTTGCTCATTCCTTTTCTTTGACTTGGCCAAAATATCATCCACATAGCCTTCGACTATTTTGTGGATCATATCATGAAAGATGATGTTCATTTCTCTTTGATAGGTCACTCCTACATTCTTCAACCCAAATGGCATCATGTTCCAACAAGATGTTTCCCATGGACAAGTGAATGCAATTTTATGTTGATCCTCCTTGGTAATCATGATTTGATTATAGCCTGAAAAAATTTCTCATGGGTGATAGAATTTCATGTCCAGCTTTAAATCAACGATGATGTTGATGTTAGGTAGAGGGAAATCATCCTTCAGACATGCTTTGTTCAAGTCTCTGAAATTCATGTATATTTTGATACCCCCAGTGGATTTGGAAACTGGTACCAGGTTGGAAACCCACTCAAGATAATCAATCGGTCGGATAAATCCAATGTCAAGAAGCTTTTGTAACTCAAGTTTCACCAAGAGTGTTATTTGAGGGTGCATTTTTCTTAATTTTTGCTTCACCAGTTTGGCTTCAGGATAGACTACTAAATGATGCACAACCACTTCTAGATCAAGGCCTGGCATATTTGTGTATGACCATGCAAATTTTGTTCTTCTTTATTTTAGGAATGCTACTAGGTTCTTATGTTCTTCATCCAACAAGGATTCGGCATAAAAATTTATCCTTGGTACCTCATTTGTTCCTACATTCACTGGGATGGCCTTTTCTACTAGCACTATTGAATTTTTTTGATGCATTGCACTAAGGGGGAGATTGAATCCCTCATCCTTGGGCACCTCAGAGAGGTTTTCACCCTCAAATGCATCCTTTCTTTTTACTATTTTAGGATCAGAAAGTGTCACAGTGTGGTTTTCACTCAAAGATCTACATGTTATTTTCATGTCGTCAATTTTGTGACTGAAGGATTCAATTGTCTCCCCATAGTATGCGTATGTGTCGAGCTCCATATCAAAACCTGCTTTGTGATCCCCATATGGTATATTATTGTGGAGTCCCATGAATTCTGAGATTGCTTCATCATTTTTGAATAAATCTAGAATTGGTGGCCCTTGTTGGTCCTAGTCGATGAGGTGAGGATATACTAAGCTTATTTTAGTGGTTTGGTCATTTGGGGTGAAACATGTGGATATTATGAAGAGAGATTTGTTCTCAAATAGGTCAGTGATGTCAAGAGGGAATTCATCTAAGGAAGTGTCACATGATGTGGGTGACCAATGACATAGTATAGGTTAATTAAACCCAATCCATACAAATTCGAGGCATATTTAATCAACTAAGCATCAATCCCAATAAGATATTCAATATCAATAAATATGAGGAAGTCATTAAAACTAACATTCTAAAACATGAAAGCTTGAAAAACATCTATTCTAAGACATTGAGTCTTATCCTATTGGGGGAGTGGTGTTGCATTGATGTAGAATGGCGACCCTTTCCCAATCCCTTGGATAATATGAGTCTTTCCAATCGATTTTATTGATTAAAATCGATGGAAACTAATGAAAAATATCAATGAAAACATGATAAAAATATAAATTAACATGATAAGAGCTATTCTAAATGTATGCAAGATTTAAAGATGCAAGTCCTAATTCTAAAATATGCTAAATGGATGCAACTAAGTTACCATGGAAGCCATCAATGGATGCTAATCTAATTATGCATGAAATTAATCTAAGATGCTTTGAAGAATTAAACATAAATGCAAATGGGTGTGAGTTTTAACAACATAATTTTTCTATCAAAAGATGGATCCATTTCTCTCCAAATAGTGATCTATTTATATGAGAGCAAAAGAGAAACCAATGGTCAAGATTGAAAGAATCAATCAATGGTCAAGATGGAAAGAAAATAGAGGCATTGATCATGGCTTCCCATCAAGGGTTGAGAATCCAAGTCGATATTTAATCAAAGGCTCACAATCATGCAAAGAAACACACTTTCAAAACTTGCACAAGAAGTTTGTTGAATGTTTGTTTCAAAGAGGAATATTCCCTTTTTTGAATAAGTGAAAATGAAGAATATTCTTAAAGAATATTCTCATGCAAGTGGGTGTGTGAGGATAATTAGCGATTAGAAAATTTAAAAAAGTTTTAATGTGCAAAGGGAAGGAATATTCCATGAGAATATTCCCTTTTGGAGGAATGTGCAAAGGAGGAATATTCCCTTGCAAGTGGGAGAGTTAGAATTAATTAGTTATTTGATAATTAAAACAAAGTTTCAATTATTCAAATTAGAGGAATTTAGGATATCCATTAAATATTTTACTTATTTAATGAAAAGGGGTCAAAATGACATTTAATTAAATAATTAAGATTATTTAATTTAAATGAGAGGACTTAGGGTGTTAAAATTAAATATTTTGATTTATCCAATTTAACAAGATGAAAGGTTAGCATGAAAGGGGTAGGAATTAACCTAATTAGATTAATCAGATTAATAGATGAAAATGAGGCATTTAATTAAATAGCTAGGCTATTTTAATCAAACCAAAAAAAAGATGATGGATTTTAGGATGAAACAATATTAGTAAATCAGATGCAAGTGTGTATATCATTTAGGACATTTTTAAGTGTCTACACCTACCCTTCATTTTATAAATGAATATTATGATGCAAGGGATAAGTTAGTATCCCATCTTGCTCAACTTCTTCACCTGGAGGAGAAGCATGATGTAGCAATTGAGAATTTTGTCAAACATCAAGGTATGGTTAAGCGTTGGTTTGATCGGTAAGCCCGAATCAAGTCTTTTCAAATTTTTGATTTGGTCCTTTATTGGGACAAATTCCACAAGAAAAAGGGAGAGCATGGTAAGTTTGAAAAACTATGGCTTGGTACATTTTAGATTTCAGATAGTTTAGGGGACAATGCATATTGTTTGAAGACTCTTATAGGAGAAGATGTATCATTGCCTATTAATGGGAAATATCTCAAGCATTACTTCCAGGCTTGAGTTATTTCAGCTCAATCTTTTGTATATAGTTAACATAGGTTTTGTTTTCATTTGTGTTCTTATTTTCCTTTTTTATTGGGCATTATTTTAGAATAGGTTCATTCATCCTGGTGAATGAGCTAGTTGCCTTCTTTGATAGATGGTGAATCTTATTCCCACTATAAAAGTGAATTAGTTGGATTAGTGATAGGTTACTTTGAATATCAGGTATATGTATCTATTGGCCTTTAGGGATCTCTCGTTATATTTTGAAACCATGCACATTACATGAACACATGTAAAGACCAAATTGGATCTCCTTCCAAGGAATCTATTATCAAATATACGGTGAAAAATATGTATTTCCTTCTTCAATGCCACTGTTATTCTTAGCCTTGAATCACTAGCTTCATTTCCAACAAATTGAGGTGAAAATGTTGAAAATTTTAAAAAGAAAAGAAATTAAAAGATTATTTAACCAAGAATTTCAACTATCAAGGGGATTCAAATATCTCTATTGGGGATATATAAATCCAGTTGGTATTAGAGCTATGTTCAATAGAATAACAATGATAACCTCATTGGGGTTATGGATGCCTAATTGGCAGCAAGGATCTATCCTAGTTGCTTTTGAAGAAGGGTCATTTATGTAGACTTATGTTTGATAATGTATTTTTATTTGGGAGATCCCCTAAAAATTAATTAATAAACTTCGCACACACATTGGTTTCTTATATTTTGAGATCTTTCTTAGTCATTTTGGGTTATGGTCCCTGACATTTGTGGTTACTTGTTTTCACTAGTTTCTGAAACCAGGGGTTTTGGGTTCATGATTCCTATTTATCTTTGAAATGATCTAGAGCATTCCCCAATAGAGTCACCATTTATTTTTCTTTGCACACACACCCTATTGAAAATGAGGACCCCTCCCCTCTTTTTTCTTTTTGTCTGGTTTAAGTTTAGGGTAGGTCTTTCTGATGGTCTTACTTTGGTGGTTCCTTTCTTATTTTTTAGGATTTTGGTAGATTTTTACAAGTCAAGAAGGATTTGCAAAAAATCCCATTTGCATGGATTTTTAAAGAAACCTATTTAAAGAAGCCCATGGGATTCGACCTTGTCGAAATCTCACCAAGCCTAAAATCCTGGAAAAGAAAGGGGCATGCTAAAATTTTGCACCATTTGAATCCCTAAAAACTTGTTGTCGATGATCTTTTGCACGTAAAAATATTCCCTCATTTTTTCACAAAAATTTGGGACAACGAAATCCTCGCAAGATCAAAAAACTACAAGGTCCTAATCCCCACAAAGTTTCCGTCGATGATTTCTTCGCACTCTATTTCCCGCATGGGAATTGTGTGCTTGTTTTACCCACAAATTTCAGAGATCTTAAATCCTTGCAAGATTGATTTTTTATAGCATATCCAAAACCGTATTCCCACATGAGTGCTTGACACTTTGTCAACGTCGAGCATTAATGGTGAAAGATGAGAAGGGGTTATATGAGTAATTTAGGCATCACTTTCACCATTCCTGACGAGCGAAAAAAGGATTACCAACAAAAGGGAGCTCATTAAAACCCTATTTGCATTGTAATCACGCCTTCAATTCAATCTATCTCAAAACAAATTGATCCTAGGTCGGTGTTCATTGATTCCTTCTAATTCATGCATTTTTATTGTCACTACATGGTACTATGTATTAAATGATTACCTAGGGTTTTAGTTTAAAACATGTTTCATTTTATGTTGACCCTAGGTTGGTTTAAAAATGTCTTGGATATATATAGGGGATCATAGGGAGTAATCCGGTAATTAAAATTTGAAAGCATGATATTTTCTCCCTCTACATGCAGTGAGTTAGGGTTTTACATCTTCCATTAGGGTTTTTCATTTTGAGTTTTAAATTACTATTTTAGCAAAGCCATAGAACTTGCAAAATTTGTGTATCCTTTGCCACCTGCATGGGTAGGTTGCAAATTATCGAGTTTAGGGTGTCTTTTCACCTAAGGGTTCTCCATAGTTAAGTTTTAGAGTTTGCATAGGGTAAATATCCATAAATTTTCATCTTGTAAAATTTTGGTAATACGGGAGTTCTATAAACATTTCACTTTTGAAAATGCTTTATCGTTAAAGAAATGTAATAATGAAAGTCTGCAAAGCTTTAGCCTGCAGAAATTCAGGTCACCTAAAATTCCTACAAAGGTTATGGCGATCTAACAATTCCACAAGTTCTAAAACCCACATACACTAAGTTTCTACAAGATGTTAATCTCCATAAAACTCACCTAGCCCAGGCCCCACAAGAATGTTTTCCACGTGGATTAGTGTTACCTAAATTCCCACAAATCCCATTTTCAAATACTTTAGTGGTTTCCTTAGGAGCATTTTCCCATGAAATTTGCAAAGCTATAATTTCTATAGGAGGATAGGGTATAATTTCCTACAAGGTTTGTTGGTCCTTCAAAACCCGCAAATTTGAGATTATAAGTGTTTTATTGAAATTGTTTTTTCATGAGGGATTATACATGTTTATAAGGTGATTTTGATCATATTGATTATGCATTTTAGAGAAATTTAAGTAGGTTGTCTTATATTGGGAATTAAAGTAGCATGTGTTTATGAGATCAAATTTTCTTGAGTCCCTTATTGTGTGATGCATCCTACCGGTTTTATGAAAAAGATAGATGGGATGACACAAATGAATTACAAGTTCAAGGAAATTGACCCTCCTTTAAAGATATCATCTACTTGGCTCTTAATCAGTGACATAAATATTGGTCATGTGGATATTGAAGAGTTTAAAGAAATGATCTTTGGAGACAAGAGGACAGACCTTACCACCAAAATTAAACAAAGCAAACAGTTTGGTTTCTATCCTCCATGATATGTCCAAAACTAATCATGGGAGCTCAAAAGTATTACCATAGGGATTCCCAAAAAATAATCTCTATAGATGGGAAAGTCTTGGTGGACTTATCTACTAAATCTTTATCCCACACCTTTGAGATTCTTTTTTTCTCACATGACTGCCACCAGCAAGGAGTACGCAGTTGGCATATTTGACAACAATCCTAATTCCAACATGTAGGTTGTTAATGACTATTAGATGAAGTGTCCAAGTAGAAATGGAAATAAGTTACATAAGACTCTCTACAAGAGTGACTTCCAAGATGATGTCAATGATTTGATAACCCTTCTCAACAAAGTAATGGGGATATCATTGGCATCCACTTTGAAACTTGTATGTTTTATTTTTTTGAGGATATATTGAGAGGACAAATGAAGTTTTTCTGGGTAAAGATAGTTATAATTGCACAATCAATTTTCCCTAGTGAAGAAGTCCTCAGTTTTCTTCATGGCCTCTTGCATTTTCTACGTTTTTACAACTAGATTTAGATATAGGGGTTTGACGTGTAAAGATATTATGGGTATAGGTCCAAATGAATACAAAGTATATGATTGTTATCCATAGCTATAGGAACAAAATGCAAAACATCATTATAAAAGGGTGAATGAAACCTTCACCATGTTTATTATCAAAACCTTAGAAGGAGATCTGAGTAGAAGACTTTCATCTTCATCCATGGAATTTGCTCGAAGTTTGGATATTGGTTCATCCAATTTCAAAATTTTACTTATTTCAAAATGGAGGTTTTCTCGAGTTCCGCATACAAGCTACCTAAGTACCCAAATGATAAAATTGTAATACTGGAAATGACAAGGAAGATGTGTACTTCCCATGTCATATGTTCCAAAGCAGCATATAGTAAGGATTCCTTATCCTTTAGCATTTGGGAGATGAATTTTTTCATGTCCGTCAGCACCATCTATATAGAATTCTAACAAGGAGATACAAACTTTCAGATTTCATTTTCATAGTAGCAAGGAAAACTTCAATCCTTTTGACAAAATTAAGAAGTAATTTGGAAAGAATTATGGCCACCAATTACACATCAAAGATTTTTGGGCCAATTTTTTGAATGATTTGAAGTCTGGAAGAGGCCATATATGAGGCTAATAGTGGAATATATTTGAACATTACACCTCTTTTAGGTCCCTGGTTAAATACAAGAGGATGACCAGGTCTTGGATCAAGAATATTTTAATAAATTAGTTGAGCAGCCCATCCTTCTTCTAGACTGAACAAAAGAAGAATAAATTGGTAGAGATACAATAAATTAGCCTATTCTAAGAAGAACTAAGAGATGGGTGGAGGCCTAAGTATCAACTCTTTGGCTCAAGGAATTGATCTCACATTCGACAAGGTACAAGATGAGGTCATCTCTAGCAAAGAGGAACAAACAAAGGAATGGTGATGGCCCTAGTATAGGCCCTACAAGGAAAGAGGCTAACACCAAAGGCAAGGGAATAAATGGTACTGGGGAGAGACATCATATTGCCAAGCCTATGGCGTATAAAAGAAAGGTTGGTGAAGGAAGCAAGCCTAAGCCAAAGAAGACAATAAGGGTTGGAACTACAAATGTGAAGTCCATCCAAGAATAAAAGAGGGAGTTGTCACCTTCATCACCATCCTTAGCTTCCACACCTCCATTTCCTCTACCCACTTCCATACCTATTTCCACATCATCCAATATTTCTTCTACCACTATTTCTCCTCCCATTCTCGCTTCTCCTCTTTTGATCGATATCTCAGTGGATCTCATCTCATTTATTTCCACTCCTTCCACCATCTTTATTCCCATGGAGTTGTCTTCATCTTCAAATTCTCCCTCTTCTATTTCTTTGGTTCCTGCTCCACAATTCACTATGTCCACTCTACCTCCTACCATTCCTTCTTCTTCTCCTACTTCACTTAGCCTTCCCAATACTTTTATGTCTCACCTCTCTATTATGCCCAAAGAATTGAGTGACACCCTGCTCTCTGAGATTAATAGGTCTTTGATAAATCAAGTGGCACGGGCTACTCCTCTTTCCTCTTCCTAGACATTTTTGGAGCCTCCTATTGTGGAGAGAGTAGATCAAATTATGGAGAAGATGTAGAGACAAGAAATAGAGGACATGGCAAGACTCTCAATAGTGGAGGAAGCTTCAATTGCTTTGAAACACCAAGAGAAGACCTTAGAGGAAGTTTTTGAGATCTAACTTGCATAACTTCATGAGAAAAAAGAAGAAAAATTATTAGAGGTGCCTGAAGGTCAATAGGAGGAGGTTCGTAAGGAAGAAGCTACAACAAAAAATATTTCCATTGGAATTCCTTCTCCCCCTCAGAAAACAAAGAAAACCCTCACTCCAGCCTTGGTTGGAAGAGCAATTGAAAAGTAAGAGGCCAATAATAGAGACTCCCTAAGTGAGTCTAGAATCCATTTTGAGCCGAATTCAGAGGCCCAAGGAGAGGAAAAGGGTGAAAATAAGGTCCCATATGACTAGGGATGCCTCTAGATCTTGAATTTTTCATGTGGCTACTCCAAATTTTGATAAGGACAATTCCACCATTTTTCCTAAAGAGTTTAATGTTTGCTCAATAAATATTAGCCCAACTAATAAAGCATAGGAAATCGATGAATTTTAGGGGTCAATTTTAATATTTTAAAAATAATGAATATGGATGAGGCAACCAAGGCTAAGCTAAAGACTCAGATTATGGAGTTGCAGCATTCATCCAACACTTAGTCACTCCCATTCAAAGCACTCTTGAGAAAATAATAACACCTATTTTTCTATCGAAGGATGAGGTAGATAAAATGGAGCAAATGAAATCATGGGCTCAATCTACGCAAGGATGGATCGAGAACATTTTTAAGATAAGTCATAAAGAAATTAGGATGGTTGTCCAAGCCCATAATATTTTTTTTATTTTGAAAGAAGAATCCAATAATTTTATTGAAGATTGTGGAGGTTTCCATAAGTATTGTGGATTAGTATCCCCCAAGCTTGAGGCAATAAAGAAACTTCCAACTGAAGTGATTGAGCGGGAAGGAATTTTACAAAGAGAGATCATAAAAGAATCACATTATTGGTTACATGCTCTTTATAAAGGAGGTCATGATCCAAGTTGAGTCAGAGGTAAAAGGTAGCATTGATCAAATCAACAAAGTTTTGGCAACTTGTGATCAATTTTTGTAGAAAATTACAAAGGTGCAAATAAGTGCTTCTAAGAAGTTAGAGGATGAAAATATGAAGCAACAATGATGGTCAATTATTCATAAGGAGTTGACAAACAACCTATTTGCAGAATTCTTGGATGTTGTAGCTCATTTTTTGGTAAAGTCACGTGAAGTAATTAGCCAGGGGTCTTCCTAGGTAGAGATGTGTCACCACCTCATGGATGAGTACAACGCTTTGTGCTACAAGGTGCATGCGGCTCTTGGTCCACCTAATAAGGAAGTCATTGTAGCCCTTCCCATTTTTGTTAAATTTTCTATGAAGGAAAAGGTTGAAGGAAGAAGTGTACAATAGAAGATCAATTTCTATAAAAGCAATCAATTGCAGTATTTTTGGGAAATTAAATGCCACCATTTTTTTGGGGATTTAATAAACTTGTATTTAATGAAGAGTTATATTAATATATTTTACATTTTCCTAGGTTCATTTATAACAAAATTCAGCTGGAGATGGAAGATGAATATGTTACAAATATTTAATGCATCTCCAAATTATTAAATGAAAATATAATTTAGACCTTTGGTGTTGAGATGATCTCCACCATTGATTTTGTAAGCCTTTTCTATAAAAGGCAGTCTTCCCTTAAATGTAAGGTGGTTGTTGTCAACATTTTGAAAGCAATACAATAAAGGCATTGAAGTTGTGGTGACTTCTATTTCTCTATGTATACATGGTTGTACTTTCTTTTAATTTAGATGAAGTTTAGTTACGATAATGGTGAAGCACATGAAGATATCGGATAGATCTCTAGTTCATACCATTTATAATTTTCTAATTGTAAGTTACTTTTTATGGTTAGTCTAATCCTTATTTTAGTATTAGTTCAATTATGAATGTTTATTTATATTGCACTAGAATTGGGTATGTATGAATATTTACGATCTGAAAATCTTTCAATTTCCTTTGAATATTGTACCATTTCTATAGCTTTATGATTTTAACTTTGATTAAGCAAGAATTAGTTTTGTGAGGGATTCGTCTATCTGTAGCACTAGTCATTATTGTCATTTTCCTTAGGTTTTCATAGCTTAATATCCCACCCTTTCTTTTGCATTTTATTTGAAAAATGAGTTAGTTTAGGATGAAAACATCATTTAGATTGTCATATCAAACGTTAGAAATCATTTTCATATTTCAAATCTAAAAATGCAACTAGGGTTTCATACCATTTTTAAATTTTAGAAACCCATTTTTTTAGAGTTCCAACTAAATATTTGTAAGGCCCCTTATAAAAAAGAAAATCATTATCCACTAAGTCATTTTACGTAAATTCAAGACCTGGCTATTAAAGCCTTGGGGTTATCTTTCTGAAATTTTGAGGTTAGGTTTCCTTTCAAGAGAGACTAAGCACTATATGTTTTGTTTGTATTGTGAATGTTGAAAAACACTCATCAACAACTCCCTTCTCCAAACTTAGAAAATGTTTCTCTAAAAATGAAAAAAATCCTCCCTCGATTTTAGAGGGAAGTATTAATAGATAAAATAAACCCTTTATCCTTGATTGTGGAGGTGGAAAGCTTCATCTCCATATTAGATCCTACACAAACCCTAAATTTCACAATCTCATGACATTTAGCCTCTTTGATAACCTCCCAAGTGTCTCCACTTGGGATATTCCTTTCTTAGAGGTGCCTCCATGTGTACTCTGTAACAACCTCGATGTTCTTCACAATAAAATTTCTAATGTTTTCACCTCAAGTGAATAAAACATGATGCCATGACATAGCAGTAAAAAAAAATTACACATAATTTAAATAGCACAAATTCCATTTTGTCATTACATTCCAAAGTAATTTACAATTCTTTCCAAAGCATAGATATCATATTGAACAAAGATTTCAACAATATACAATGAGGATTCCATTCCAATATAATAATTTCACAAATTACAATATTCCAAGAATGTACACTATTACAACCACAACTCCATCGAGCTTTGAAGCATAAGATATAGATGGTCCAGGAATCCGCCTTTCAAAACCTTGGTCTTTTGTCGCCTATTAAGGAGGAGAAGCATCACTCAAGCACTTTTTCGCCAACCACATAATCATATGCGGTCCACCACACATCTATCAATGATAGATGGCCCTTCCCTTCGATGAAGGTATTGGTTGGGTAACCCCATACAACATACCACTTTGAGCTTAGTGTGATGCCCTACATGACTAGGATTTATAACCTACACTAGGTACACTTCATGCATTTAAGTAGACACAGTGAACTGACAGTGGAGTCTCAGCATTCTCACTAACTAAAGTGGAGTCTTCGAACATTCCCACTACTTTGGCCAAAGTATTCTCACTTAGTACTTTGAGTGATGGTCTACCATTCACTTACACTATAGCAAGCTCATTTTGACTTAAGGCCATGATATCTATACCTAGGTCTATGTCTGATCATATCTAGTATAATAACAGTACCTATGATAAACATATCCTTTTACCCATGACTACACATGTCTAGTATAATATTAATAATATCCAAGACAAACAATCTCTCCTATCATTGAGTACTTACAAATAATGCACAAACAAATTAAATAGATTCTACTTTTCTTTCAAAGTAACATTACTTTTTCCTACATGCAAGTATCAACAAGACTAGTTCAATCAATCAAGACATAGCACATTCAAAGAAAGAATAAATAAAAGTAGAATATCCTCATGCCTGTGTTATAGCTTCCCAACTTGATTGGTTGTAGTCATAGCACCTTTGGAACAACAACTATGTCGATATTGATTCTCCAACAAAGTCTCACAATTCCTATCTCTCAAGTTAGCAATTGCTTATTCTCAAAGGATAATAAAACTCTCGCAATACTCAAGGCTCTCCCACATTGTTTTGACAGAATATTATAGATAGAAAAGCATACAAAATGTAGTCTTTTTGCACAAGAAATAACATATAGAAGAGACTAATGATGTGTCTCAAACAAATGAACTCTTGCTACTATTTATACAGCAAACAAGTAACAACACTGCCTACAGTGTAGGCATGTTATTGACAGTAGAAAGCATGTGTTGCAACACCACAAACATAGATAGAAAGGTGCTAGATAGGTAAACATAGACTCAACTCAAATATCAACAGATCAATCCACTTATTGACAGCAATTAGAGACCAATTCAATTATCCATGTGATAGAATTCGACTAGCAACTTAAAGCAGTCTTCTACAACTAAAAGATACAAAGGTGGTGTCGTTTCATCCTCAAGAGAAACATTAAATAACAAGAGTGACCCATCAAACTAAAGCATCGACTAAGTCTTACTATATGTGTCAATTCACTCATGAAACGGTTTAGACCAAGTTGTTGATATGCTTCATGTCAATACAACTGTTGATCGATGCAAATCATCATGGTAATATAGTTTTACTAAGTCCATGGCTTCCTATCAAAAAAGCATTGACTTATTCTCACTTATCATCAACTTAATAGTTGTGTTTATTCTGCAAATTACAAAATCTTATTTCATCGACAACATGAGCATAAAGCGACTCAAGAAAGATAGTTATAATTACCACAAAGTTCGGCCTCTAAGTCGTTGATGATCGACTTCAAAAACCATATATAGCCTTATAAATCGGTTGATATCCATTGCTTTAGATATCGATCTCAAAGCAAGTATCATTTGCACAGATAAGATTCATGGGTTGGCATTGTCTATCATTGCATTGACTTCTATGCTCAACCTTTAAGTATGTGGCATTTCAACAAATGTACCTATACTTTACTAGCGGCACTAAAATCTTGGATTGATGTGCTGACTTGGTGATTTTTCTATACATGTTAACATATGCATAAGGCACCTCATACTATGACATAAATAGCTTGAATACTAAGGTTGGAATTCCTTAATGGCACAGCTAATCATGCATGTAAGGTTATTCCATATTATATATATATATATATATATATATATATATATAACAGTGCTACCATTTGAACTATATATATATGTTGATCTACATAGGTATAAATTATACGTATTTGATATACAAATGAATACAAACAAGATAGCAATTATATTGTAATAATATATATATATATATATATACGCTTACACACTCCTCTAGTAAGCATTACTACTTATGTGTGTATTTGTTTGTATACAAACATATATATATATATATATATATATAATATAGCAACATAAATGTTCCATTCAATATCTCAAATACATACATCCTTGTTTATCATTACCCATCAAACAATATGCATGTACTCATATGTACACATACCTATTTAATATCTTACACATATATATACATATCAGGTTACCCCTTCTTATCCTATTCTCGTCGATACACACATTCATTAATTATATACATATATTCGCATATATGTAATGGATCATGCGTATGAGTATGTTTGTAAGTATTTCTACTTACACATACATGCATATGATTATGTTCTCAAACATGGATCGATGTATGTATATACTCATATACATGTATACTTTTGGTGTAATAAGTATCGATGGAAATCTCATGACACATAGCATCACAATAACATGTATATACATATATATGCATATCTTATACATATGTCATTGTACTCATATGGACATCCCATTATATCCATTGAATGTGTATGCCGACTTATGTGTATATATGCATGTATGCACATATCCCAATACACAATCAACCACACAAAAAAGCATAGTAGAATAAGGAAGGATTCACAAGCTCAAATAGATGATCATCATCCAAGCATGCATTCAATAGTAATCAAGATCTTACTAACATAGACTCAATACACTAAGGATGACTTACCTACTTCCCACATGATAACCCGACTCAATTATTCTACTATGGTGTGTGTAAGCTGAAATAGGTTACACTACTGGTTTCCCAACCATGACCTTCTCTTGAGTGATACTTCCCCTCCGCTTGGAGGAATGAACATATATCTGCATCCACATTCTCAAAACATGTCCAAGGTAGTCAGCTATTCAACAAAATATGCATTACACATAATGCATCTCCATAGTTAGAACATTAGTTCAATAACCATCCAATCACATAAATGCATTCCATCATATAATATAAAATGAGATGGCATTCATCCATAAAGCAGTGATAACAAGTGCACACACCATTTATTCATCTATTGAATTCACATTACATTCACATTTTACCCTACATAGTAATAGTAAATAGTAATTACACAATTTGGGGTGTAACATACTCACTCTTGATGAGTCATGGAGAGTCTTATTGTCTACAAACAAAACCAAAATAAACTTAGAGGATAGGATGGGGTGATGACACCTCACCCAACCTCATCCTAACCTCCTAATTTAGTCACCAATTAAAAATGGTAATTTTAGGAGGTTAGAAATAGTTTTACAACCATTTATATACTCGAAAATGACCTTAACACATAGTTCTATCACCTAGGACTTAAAAATTAACCAAAATAATAAAAATACTCACTCAATCCTATTTTAATAGCCCTAAGAAAATAACATAAAATTAAAGCACTTAAGAGACCATTATTTCAACGCATGACCAAATAACACCATAAAACATTACAACATTAATTCTACATATAAAAAATACAATAATTCCACATCACTTAAGAACATTTCCATATAACAAAATCCACATCACACATGACCTTAAGTCCATCCAAATGGACTAAGGTTGACTTACTAATTGAGCATAATCAAATTTACCATGTAACCCTTATCTCTTATTGGTAATAATCCTACACACTCAATCGTAATTGTTAGTCCATTACACAAATAATCATAGCCAAAGTATTAAGAAAATTAATATATTCAATTTAAAAATACGAATAATTAATATTTTTATTCTATACTTTCATTAATTAACATAATAACATTTCATTCTCCAAGGAAATATAATTTCCAGGATTTAAGTTCATAATTTCCATAACATATGCAAACTAACCATAATCACCATATAAAAATGAAATCTCTTGATAAATCATTATCCATAGGAATAATATTAACCATAAACAAAATCAATTGTGACCATACATAACATCAATTAGGATCACTAGCAATCTCAAGAGTCCACACATAATAATAATCTCCATAACATAAACTATTCATGTAGTTATCAACTCAATGATCATAATACTAGCATAAAGAGATATAAAAAACAATCTTTGAAGGATGGGTCTCACACATAACCCTAATAAGGGCCCTCTTCTTTATTGAACAATAATGAATAACAAAAAAAATACAAATCACCAAAATTATAAGGAATCAAAGTACTCATTTAAGAAAAAACAAAGATTAACATACAAAATATCTTGCAAAAATGAAAGACTTATAAAAGTCCATTGATTTTAACAAATTTAAAGGTAGATTCATGTAGTCTAGTATCTTAGTCCAATCAAATTCACCCACTTTTAGGGTGAGGATTTTTTTGCGGGGAGTAAGATCTAGATCCATGTAAATCTTGGCATAGATCAAGTAGCCTCTTCCATGAAAAGGTTTGGAAATATCAATTGATGCTTCCAAAGATATAACTATCATCTCAAACATATAAGAGGACCAAAATTCTTGAGGAAGAGCATACAAGTGTATCTATATTAGTGTTATCAAATTTGAGTTTCCTTCAAAGGATGAAAACCAATATGTCAATGCTTCATAAAAAGACTTGCATTCTAAAATAAATAATAACCTCCACCAAAGAATCCATCATGATCATATTCATTGGTAAAAATTACAATGAAATTTATCCTTTTGCACACGGAAAGATCTCATATTCTCCATTAGTTTCCTACTTTCTTCTTGCCTAAGAATATAAATCTTCAAGGTGAATCTAGGCACTAAGGATGCAGATAAAACCCCTCCCACACAAAGATGATGCATTTGTTTCTAAAATTCCAACACATCAAGCTTGATCATTGGAGATTTCCTATGGTTGATACATTTGGAGTTGATCTCTTTGTCATTTGGAAGATTTTTCCTTTCTACCATTTTTGTGCATCTATTTTCTTGTCCCATAAGGACAATCCTTATTTGACCATTATTCTTAAATAACCATAAGGAGGGGTGGGGGAAGAACCACCAACCTTGATCCGTATAGGATAAACCCAATGAATAGATGAATTCAAAGACAAGAAGCACATCATAGAGCCCAATCATAACAAGCTAGAAAAAATCCTAGCATAGGTCATTCTCTTTAATCTAATTATGTATAATATATTAATTATTAATAATAATATATTAATTATTAATAATAATATTTTAATTATTATTATTTAATGTAATAAAAAAAAAAATAATTATATAAATTAATTAATGTATATAAAAATTAATAATTACTTTATGATTTGTGTATGAAAATTAATTGATTTGTAATACTATAAAATACATTATATTGATATTTCTAGAAGTCTTTTAGATATATGTATTTAAGATATCTATACTATTTATCTTTGTTCAATATAAAAGATAACATTTATTATGAATCCGCTTAAACATTGTTTAACAAACAATACTAATTTTACACTCCATTCCCACCAAAAAAAAAATAGTTGGACTTTATCTTATCTTTATCTTTATCTTTAAGAATAGCCACACTCCAAAGATAAGGTACATAACCCTGATAAGGGCCCTCTTCTTTATTGAACAATAATAAATAACAACAAAAATACATAGCCACCAAAATTACATGAAACCAAAATACTCACTTAAGACAAAACAAAGATTAACATACAAAATGTATTTACAAAAATGACAAAAACATAAAATTCCATTGATTTTAACAAACCCCTTCATTCAAGTTGTCTCAATGTATTTTATATATAATATAAAAATAATTAGTTTATAATTATATCTTTTAGACATGTGTATTTAAGATATGTTTATTCATTTAGCTTTGTTCAAGATAAAAAGTTAACGCATCTTATTTTTCTCTACTTAAACATCAAATTGTTGAAGGGTAAACATCGGATAGTAATTTTACACCTTGTCCACATCAAAAAGATAAATAGTTGTCTTATTTTCATTGGAAAGTTTTTTTTTTTTTAGTGTTAGATTGTTAGATGCTTAAGAATGGTGATACTCCAAGCATAAAATGTATACCCTTAAGATCCTTTTTTATAATGAATAATATTGAATTGCAATTAAAAATATATCAATATATTTACTTAATTTAATTATAATTTTCTAATACAATAGAATAATTAATCATTATATAATCAAAATAATTTATATGTAAATTAATAATTACTTTATGATTTATGTATGAAAATTATTTAATTTATAATATTATATTAATATCTAGAAGTCTTTTAGAGATATTTACTTAAGATATGTACACTATTTGACTTTGTTCTTGATATAAAAAATAATATATATGATGAATCTACTTACACATCAAATTATTTAATAGTTTAACAAGAATTTATAATTTTACACTTCATCCATACCAAAAAGACAAATAGTTGTTGTATCTTATCTTTATCTTTATCCTTAAGAGTAGTAGTACTACAAGCATGTGACACATAACCTAATAAGGGCCCTCTTCTTTATTGAACAATAATGAATAACAAGTACTCCAAGTGTAAGGTACATAGCCCTAATGAGGGCCCTCTTCCTTATTGAACAATAATTAATAGCAACAAAAAATACAAAGCCACCAAAATTTTAAGGAAGCAAAGTACTCATGTAAGACAACACAAATATCAACATACAAAATATCTACATTCTCAAAACTTGTCCAAGGTAGTTAGCTATTCAACAAAATATGCATTGTGCATAATGCATCTCCATAGTTAGAACATTAGTTCAATAACCATCCAATCACATAAATGCATTCCATCATATAATATAAAATGGGATGACATTCATTCATAAAGCAGTGATAACAAGTGCACACGCCATTTATTCATCTATTGAATTCACATTACATTCACATTTTACCCTACATAGTAATAGCAAATAGTAATTACACAATTTGGGGTGTAACATACTCACTCTTGATGAGTCATGGAGAGTCTTATCGTCTACAAACAAAACCAAAATAAACTTAGAGGATAGGATGGGGTGATGACACCTCACCCAACCTCATCCTAACCTCCTAATTTAGTCACCAATTAAAAATGGTAATTTTAGGAGGTTAGAAATAGTCTTACAACCATTTATATACTCGAAAATGACCTTAACAAACAGTTCTATCACCTAGGACTTAAAAATTAACCAAAATAATAAAAATACTCACTCAATCCTATTTTAATAGCCCTAAGAAAATAACATAAAATTAAAGCACTTAAGAGACCATTATTTCAATGCATGACCAAATAACACCATAAAACATTACAACATTAATTCTACATATAAAAAATACAATAATTCCACATCACTTAAGAACATTTCCATATAAAAAATCCACATCACACATGACCTTAAGTCCATCCAAATGGACAAAGGTTGACTTACTAATTGAGCATAATCAAATTTACCATGTAACCCTTATCTCTTATTGGTAATAATCCTACACACTCGATCGTAATTGTTAGTCCATTACACAAATAATCATAGCCAAAGTATTAAGAAAATTAATAGATTAAATTTGAAAATACAAATAATTAATATTTTTATTCTATACTTTAATTAATTAACATAATAACAATTCATTCTCCAAGGAAACATAATTTCCAGGATTTAAGTTCATAATTTCCATAACATATGCAAACTAACCATAATCATCATATAAAAATGAAATCTCTTGATAAATCATTATCCATAGGAATAATATTAACCATAAACAAAATCAACCATGACCATACATAACATCAATTAGGATCACTAGCAATCTCAAGAGTCCACACATATAATAATCTCCATAACATAAACTATCCATGTAGTTATCAACTCAATGATCATAATACTAGCATAAAAAAATATAAAAAATAATCTTTGAAGGATGGGTCTCACACATAACCCTAATAAGGGCCCTCTTCTTTATTGAACAATAATGAATAACAAAAAAATACAAATCACCAAAATTATAAGGAATCAAAGTACTCATTTAAGAAAAAACAAAGATTAACATACAAAATATCTTTGCAAAAATGAAAGATTTATAAAAGTCCATTGATTTTAACAAATTGAAAGGTAGATTCATGTAGTCTAGTATCTTAGTCCAATCAAATTCACCCACTTGTAGGGTGAGGATTTTTTTGGGGGGGGGGAGTAAGATCTAGATCCATGTAAATCTTGGCATAGATCAAGTAGCCTTTTCCATGAAAAGGTTTGGAAATATCAATTGATGCTTCCAAATATTTAACTATCATCTCAAACATATAAGAGGACCAAAATTCTTGAGGAAGAGCATACAAGTGTATCTATATTAGTGTTATCAAATTTGGGTTTCCTTCAAAGGATGAAAAGCAATATGTCAATGCTTTGTAAAAAGACTTGCATTCTAAACTAAATAATAACCTCCACCAAAGAATCCATCATGATCATATCCATTGGTAAAAATTACAATGAAATTTATCCTTTTGCACATGGGAAGATCTCATATTCTCCATTAGTTTCCTACTTTCTTCTTGCCTAAGAATATAAATCTTCAAGGTGAATCTAGGCACTAAGGATGCAGATAAAACTCCTCCCACACAAAGATGAGGCATTTGTTTCTAAAATTCCAACACATAAAGCTTGATCATTGGAGATTTCCTATGGTTGATACATTTGGAGTTGATCTCTTTGTCATTTGGAAGATTTTTCCTTTCTACCATTTTTGTGCATCTATTTTCTTGTCCCATAAGGACAATCCTTATTTGACCATTATTCTTAAATAACCATAAGGAGGGGTGGGGGAAGAACCACCAACCTTGATCCATATAGGATAAACCCAATGAGTAGATGAATTCAAAGACAAGAAGCACATCAAAGAGCCCAATCATAACAAGCTAGAAAAAATCCTAGCATAGGTCATTCTCTTTAATCTAATTATGTATAATATATTAATTATTAATAATAATATTTTAATTATTATTATTTAATGTAATAGAAAAATTAATAATTATATAAATTAATTAATGTATATAAAAATTAATAATTACTTTATGATTTGTGTATGAAAATTAATTGATTTGTAATATTATAAAATACATTATATTGATATTTCTAGAAGTCTTTTAGATATATGTATTTAAGATATCTATACTATTTATCTTTGTTCAATATAAAAGATAACATTTATTATGAATCCACTTAAACATCGTTTAACAAACAATACTAATTTTACACTCCATTCCCATAAATAAATAAAAAATGGTCGGACCTTATCTTATCTTTATCTTTATCTTTAAGAATAGCCACACTCCAAGGATAAGGTACATAACCATGATAAGGGCCCTCTTCTTTATTGAACAATAATGAATAACAACAAAAATACATAGCCACCAAAATTACAAGGAACCAAAATACTAACTTAAAACAAAACAAAGATTAACGTACAAAATGTATTTACAAAAATGACAAAAACATAAAATTCCATTGATTTTAACAAACCCCTTCATCCAAGTTGTCTCAATGTATTTTATATATAATATAAAAATAATTAGTTTATAATTATATCTTTTAGACATGTGTATTTAAGATATGTTTATTCATTTAGCTTTGTTCAAGATAAAAAGTTAACACATCTTATTTTTCTCTACTTAAACATCAAATTGTTGAAGGGTAAACACGGGATAGTAATTTTACACCTTGTCCACATCAAAAAGATGAATAGTTGTCTTATTTTTATTGGAAAGTTTTTTTATTTTTTAGTGTTAGATTGTTAGATGTTTAAGAATGGTGATACTCCAAGCATAAAATGTATACCCTTAAGATCCTTTTTTATAATGAATAATATTGAATTACAATTAAAAATATATCAATATATTTACTTAATTTAATTATAATTGTCTAATACAATAGAATAATTAATCATTATATAATCAAAATAATTTATATGTAAATTAATAATTAGTTTATGAAAATTATTTAATTTATAATATTATAAAATATATTATATTAATATCTTTAGAAGTCTTTTAGACATGTGTATTTAAGATATCTATACTATTTAGCTTTGTTCTTGACATAAAAAGATAATATATATGATGACTCTACTTAGACATCAAATTATTTAATAGTTTAACAAGAATTTATAATTTTACACTTCATCTATACCAAAAAGACAAATAGTTGTTGTATCTTATCTTTATGTGCATCCTTAAGAGTAGTAGTACTACAAGCATATGACACAACCTAATAAGGGCCCTCTTCTTTATTGAACAATAATGAATAACAAGTACTCCAAGCGTAAGGTACATAACCTTAATGAGGGTCCTCTTCCTTATTGAACAATAATGAATAGCAACAAAAAATACAAAGCCACCAAAATTGTAAGGAATCATAGTACTCATGTAAGACAAAATAAATATCAAAATAAAAAGTATCTTTACAAAAATGACTAAGACTTAAAGGAACATTGATTTAAAAACAACCCTTTTGTAACTTGGCAAAGTGACATTTAATATATAATATAAAAATAATTAGTTTATTATTATATCTTTTAGTGGCATATATTTAAGATATTTATACTAGCGGGTTCTAGTCTTAAGAATTAGCTTAGGAAGTTGGATCAAGAGTGATTGTAATCTGATCATAATGATTCAAAAAGCACACAGTTTAAACCAGAAACATTCTTGCTATATTTATACTAGTTTAACTTTGTTCAACATTAAAAAAAATAACACATATTATGTTGCTCTACTTAAACATCAAACTATTCAAAGTTTGAACGTAAATAATTGTCTTATTTTTTATGAATTTTTTTTAATTTGTTAATGTTAAATTCCTTGATATTTCACTATACTAATACTCCAAACATAAAATATATACCCTTGAAAATAAAAAACGTATTTAACAATGTTAATTACACTTTTCAAAAATCAATATATTTACTTAAAATAGCTTTACAAATCCCCTTATCCAGGTTGTAATATATATATATATATATCACGTGAAAAGAAGACTCGTTCCATGAGAGGATCATGCTTATGGTCACACAAAAATCACGAGCCATGACAATATTGTGAGCATTAAAACGCCGAACAGGTCGATCTTTGCCTACCCACTTGCGAGGATTATTATTTAACAGAATTGAGTGCGTTAATTACAGGTAAACTGAAATTCATTGACTGTATTTCCAGTACTTAATGCCCGCCCTTAAAATGATGACGCGTATATCTGATCCCATTTCCTGTCTTCTATCGGATTTGTCATTCAAAAGATTCCTCATGTGATATTCATTTTCTCTGGACACTCTCATGGCGAAGGTCCATTCTCTCGTGCCTGCACATAATGATAATATTCGATGTGCCAATTCGCTTCTACGGATATTCCGATCGCTCTCGCTAGAATTTTCTGTCACTCCACTGGTTATGCGTAAGTGTTCAATATTATCATCTTACATGCGTAGACCCGATCGCCCGGACTTAATACGCTTGTGAATAAACAATTCCTCTACAGTTACTCAAAGAAGTGACCCCACCAATAAAGGAAATACAAAATTAGGTTACCTGATTGAAAGCATATATCAGTCTGTCAAACCCTGACGTCGCCGAACAGCACGGAGAGCGATTTGAATGCTATTTTTTAAGCTTCCGTATAAGATTGCCAGCCCTAATCCATAAAGTTTTACCAAATTTGAACGGCGACTCAGCATCGTTTTGGATCGTAACTTTACAGGTGGCTATAACCGTCCCTAGGTACCTGTACCAGATTGCCGAGTGCATTATACACGTAATAAAGCAGTCAATTGTATGAAACGTGGAGGAAAAACGAAAATTGTTAAAAGATTGCGCAGTCAAAGCCCGATGATCGAGCTGGAAAGGACAGACGGCTTACAATCGCCTAGGGTTTGCCGTTTCTCATGATTTTGATAAAAAATTTGATCATCGATGGAATTCACCAGTAAATTGCAGAAACAGTTAAAATTTACAAGATATTGTCGATGGATCGATGGAATTCACTGGTAAATTGCAGAAATAACAGTTAAAATTTACAAGATATCATCGATGGATTGATGGAATTCACAGGTATCTATCAGGGCCGGTGTTTAATGGCGGTATGATCATATTTAGGGTTTCTTGGGGATAAAATATGATTTTAAAAATTGCTTGACAGGCAGATCGACCGTCAAATTTAAGGGTTCCACATGCATCTTTTTCGAAGGGATAAGGTTGTTAGGTTACATGTCCCATTTTAACTTGGTTTGTGTGGAGAGTAAAAGCAGGTAATAAGTTCAAAGTTAGGTGGTGAAATGATTTGACAATGAGTTTTCATGCTTAATTTAATCTTTAATGCATTCACCTCGAAAGCGTGAGGAATACGGGGTAATAAATATGGATTTCAGTAAAAAATAAACGGTAAAAATTAATAGGTAGAATTTAATTAGATAGAGGAGAATTGTTTATTTGGCATACATTTTTTAATTGATGGAAAATAGCTTGTATTTGTGTAATTGTATTTTAATAAATGTTATCTATATCTTTTAAATTTGTTATTGTAGTTTGGTTAGTGACAATGATAATTATAATAATATTAAGATTTATAATTTGTTTAATTTGTGAGAATAAATTTATCACATTATACAATAAATTAATCATAATAAGTGATTCTGGAATTTGTTTATAATATAAATTAAAGAAAATGACTTATTTCAATTTATATAAAAAAAAGATGATGACAAATGAATAGAGGATTTGAAATATTTTTAGTTATACTATGACTAAGTCTATAGCATGACCAAGGCATAATATGAAAATGTGAAATAAACGTATATTAGGAATGTATGAGAGAAATAATTTGATAAGAATTTGTGAAATATCTATATATTAGAAAATATGACTAAAATTATTTTTGTTTATACAAATGACATTAGTCTTCTCATGGGGCACACTTGGTTGGACTAATTTTGAATTTGGGATGTGATGGGTGATTTGTATAGTTGCTACTCGACCTATATTTTTTTGGTTTGAGGACTTGAATCATGCAAAAGTTTTCCTCTTTCATTGGTTTCAATAAGGAACAAATCTTATCTATAGGGAAGAGAGGACACATAATTTAAAGTTGGGATGTGATGGGTGATTTGTATAGTTGCTACTAATTGTTTGACCTATATATTTTTGTGGTTTGAGGACTTGAATCATGCAAGTTTTCCTCTTCCATTGGTTTCAATAAGTGGCAAATCTTATCTATAAGGAAGAGAGGACACATAATTTAAAGTTAGGAATCACTACAAGATCTTATAGACAACAAAATTTCTTACGAGTCTAGATAAATGTGATTGCATAAATGTTATATTTTTTTCCTTAAGTACTTCTAGCATTATAACTTAAAATTTTCACAAAAGAGGTTGTAAATGGTCATGTTTTAGAGAAAAAGTGCATAAATGTATAACTTCTTAAAGGACTAGATAGATTTACCAAGAAAGAGACAAGATAGTGGACCAAGGGAAATATTGTGTCTAGTTTAAAGATGAGAATTATGTCACAAATATCTTATAAAGCAATCATGTCAAGTAGAGTTAGTCTTCGATAAAGTGGAAAGGTCTAACTAAGCTTATGTTTAAGGGAGATAATAATACATTAAATCACATGTTTATTTTAATATACCCACCCTCATTTAAAGAGATAGAAAAACACTTATGTGGGAGGTTTTGTTGCTTACACAACATGCCTTATCCTCAATAGAGAGCTCCTTTTAAAAAATCATTAATTATGGTTTTACAATGTGATTTTATCATTAATGTTCTAGGAGTACATTTTCATGCTTGTAAGATTAGTTATAGTCTTTTGATGGAACCCTTTTTATAACTAATTTGGGATTCTTTCAATGTGCATTATTGGAAGTCCTAGTACCATATTTTGAATCATGTCCCTATTATGACCCTTTTATGTATCCTTGTGTTCAATTTTCATGTTTGATGAAAACTAAGGTCAAATATGCATATATTCAAGTAATTTGTGTTATAGATAACTTAAGTTATTCAAGTACCTAGGTGGTCTTAGGTAGATCAACTTTCACAAAGAATTTATAAAAATTTAAGTTAAAGAATCAAATTTTAGAGATTTAAAGAGTTCTCAAGTAGTTGAGCATTTTTTGTAAATTGCACGAAAGTTCTCAAATTCCACTTCTCTTTATATTTTAGAGATCTAAAACAATGAAGCAATTACATAATTGTTAAAAATTTCATTCACACTTCTCATCTCCACTTTATATTGTGGAACTTCTGATTTCTCATGCAATTGTATCTTGATCTTGCATTTGTTTTTGAAAAGATAAGTAGCATTTACAGGGTGTCGTACCCTTTACATGAAGAGCCCAAAGGGCCCAAAAGAGATAAAAAAGAAAAGCAGAACCAGCAAACATACCACAGAAAATCCACAGACTAACAACCCACCCTGGTACCAAATACCAGGGGAAAAGAACACTTAGAACAACACGCAGTCCTAAGCCAAAGACAAGGAACAACAAAGGCCTTTAGCCAAAAATCTTACACCCAAAACACAGGGCCATGGGCCCGAAATACCTCCTGGAGCAACCAGGCAACAAACCACCAGCAATAGCTGAAGCAACCAAGCTACAGATCACCTACAGCTAACAGACCACAATAGAACTTTTGCTCACAACTAAGCCTATCAAAATCTCACCAAAAGACTTGCCTGATCCAACCAGGCCAGAAAACACTTGCAGCAGTCAAACCGCAACAGAACTTCCACTCATGACTAAGCCCAAGAGACTACCTGGAGACACCAAGCCACATAACACATGCAGCAGCATGACTGCAACAAACCTTCCTCTCAATTTAGATAAGAGAGCCTAACAAATTCTTACCAAAGGAGTGGTAAGAAACCCACGAAGTTATAGGGGTGAAGCCACAATAGTGGGGTTTACAATTCAGGTGAGGAAGGAAAACTCACAAAAAATACCCCAAGGCAAAAAAAAGTGATTTTGGGGGTTCGTACGAACCTACTAGTTCGGTCGAACCAATAAGGGGTTCGCTCGAACCAGGGTTCGAGCGAACACCTTCGAATCTTGGCCGCCAAAAAAAACAAAAAAAAAGCATAGGAAAGGGGTTCGAGTGAACCTCTTTGAAGGGGTTCGCTTGAACCCCTAGGGGTTCGTACGAACCCCCCTTATTCCTCATCCCCCATCTGAGACACAAAAAAAACCTAAATTTTGGCACTTCGGAGCTCGGGTTGAGAATTTAATTAGATAGAGGAGAATTGTTTATTTGGCATGCATTTTTTAATTGATGGAAAATAGATTGTATTTGTGTAATTGTATTTTAATAAATGTTATGTATATCTTTTTAATTTGTTATTGTAGTTTGATTAGTTTGTAAGTTTTTTATTCATACAATTCAAAATAATACTAGTGACAATGATAATTATAGTAATATTAAGATTTATTATTTGTTTAATTTGTGAGAATAAATTTATCGCATAACACAATAAATTAATCATAATAAGTGACTCTTGAATTTGTTTATACTATAAATTAAAGAAGATGACTTATTTCAATTTATATAAAAAAGATGATGGCAAATGAATAGAGGATTTGAAGTATTTTTAGTTATACCATGACTAAGTCTATAGCATAACCAAGGTAAAATTTATGAAAATGTGAAATAAACATATATTAGGAATGCATGAAAAGAATAATTTGATAAGAATTTGTGAAATATGTATATATTAGAAAATATGACTATTTTTTTTTTGTTTATACAAATGGCATTAGTCTTCTCATGGGGCACACTTGGTTGGACTAATTTTGAATTTGGGATGTGATGGGTGATTTGTATAGTTTCTACTTGGCCTATATTTTTATGGTTTGAGGACTTGATTTTTGCAAAAGTTTTCCTTTTCCATTGGTTTCAATAAGAAACAAATCTTATCTATACGGAAGAGAGGACACATAATTTAAAGTTGGGATGTGATGGGTGATTTGTATAGTTGCTACGAATTGTTTGATCTATATATTTTTGTTGTTTGAGGACTTGAATCATGCAAGTTTTCCTCTTCCATTGGTTTCAATAAGTGGCAAATCTTATCTATAGGGAAGAGAGGACACATAATTTAAAGTTAGGAATCACTACAAGATCAAATGGACAACAAAAATTCTTATGGGTCTAGATAAATGTGGTTGCATAAATGTTATATTTTTGTCCTTAAGTACTTCTAGCATTATAACTTAAAATTTTCACAAAAGAGGTTGTAAATGGTCATGTTTTAGAGGCAAAGTGCATAAATTTATAACTTCCTAAAGGAGTAGATAGATTTACCAAGAAAAAGATAAGATAGTGGACCAAGGGCAATATTGTGACTAGTTTAAAGATGAGATTTGTGTCACAAATATCTTATAAAGCAATCATGTCAAGTAGAGTTAGTCTTCAATAAAGTGGAAAGGTCTAACTAAGCTTATGTTCAATGGAGATAATAATACATTAAATCACATGTTTATTTTTATATACCCGCCCTCATTTGAAGAGATAGAAAAACACTTATGTGGGAGGTTTTGTTGCTTGCACAACATGCCTTATTTTCAATAGAGAACTCCTTTTTAAAAATCACTAATTATGATTTTACAATGTGATTTTATTGTTAATGTTCTAGGAGTACATTTTCATGCTTGTAAGATTAGTTCTAGTCTTTTGATGGGACCCTTTTTATAACTAATTTGGGATTCTTTCAATGTGCACTATTGGAAGTCTTAATACCATATTTCGAATCATTTCCTTATTATGACCCTTTTATGTATCCTTGTTCAATTTTCAAACATGAAAACTAAGGTCAAATTTGCATATATTCAACTAATTTGTGTTAAAAATAACTTAAGTCATTCAAGTACCTAGGTGGTCTTAGGTAGATCAACTTTCACAAACAATTTAAAAAATTTAAGTTAAAGAATCAAATTTTAGAGTTTTAAAGAGTTCTCAAGTAGTTGAGCATTTTTTGTGAATTGCATGAAAGTTCTCAAATTCCACTTCCCTTTATATTTTAGAGATCTAAAATAATAAAGCAATTACATAATTGTTATAAATTTCATTCACACATCTCATCTCCACTTTATATTTTGGAGCTTTTGATTTCTCATGCAATTGTATCTTGATCTTGCATTTTTTATGCAAAACCCTACCACTTAAATATTGTGGACTTTGAGCTTTTCAAGAAATTTGAATTTTTGTAATTACTTTTGCACTTATATTTTTTCATTTGATTTCAAAACCTCATGTTCTCTATGCAAAATTTCAATCTTTCAAAATTAAATGTTTTTTTCATGTTTATCTTTATCTATCTTATACTGGGCAGTCTCTAATGTAATGATTAGCATATGTAAGTTATGTGTTTATATGAAAAAATTGGTAAATTACCTAACCTTAACTTAATTCCATATACATGTACCCTTGAGAACTGCTCTTGATCCTTAGATTACCCATCCATTTTCCTAAATCAAATTTGCATTTATAGAATGAATCTAAAGCTTTTGGAGTTAAAAATTAATTTGTGCTCAAGCTAACCCCATTATAATTAGTTTCTACTTGTAAAATTGAGTACAAAACATTTCAAACTACATGCTATGGTGTTGTATTAGGAAAAATCATAATTCACTTTCATCAATCAAAGGGAACATCCAATATCTATTTAAATATCACATAACATTATCATATGACCATAGAGCATTCATTACATCATAAACTTACATAAACATCTACAATTAATGACATATTAGGGCACTTTGCATGGTTACTTTCTATATTCAATCCTTGTTCCAAAATGATTGAGCTAAAATCCAAGGGTTTGACTAGAGGGGAAGATCATTATCTAGAAAAATACAAAAGGTTTTTGGCAACATCACCTAATTTAACACACACACACACATTATAGAAGATGAGCTAGATATATTTTATCCATCTAGGAGAGAGTAGTTTATTTCCATGTACATGGATCCTTTTTTCAAGCAAGTTTCATTTTTACAAGTGCATATTCAACTTGAGAAAAATAAAAATTTAGTTGGTTATCTTCTAAGGCCATCCAATTTAAAATTTGATTTCATAGCATATTTTTTGGATCACAAAATTTAATTGTCTACAATAAAAACCCTCACACTACACATAAATCTAAGTAATTGTTCCTCTTTGTCATTTAAAAAAGTGCACTTGTTGTCAATTACTAGTTTTATCTCTTTAATCTAAGGTTAGCTTGTTTACGCAATTGCATTGAGTTTATTATGTTACCCTAGATAGTTGAAAGGATTATTTTATTTCTTTTCATTTTATCTCATCTGAAGTCACACCCCTCTTATCTCTTGAATAATCTTTAGAATTTTAGATAATTTTAAATTTTATTTTTAAATATAAGATTTGTTTTGTTTATAACTTTATATTAATCACTTTCCTTATTTCCTTATTTTTTTTTGTTTAGAGTTTGATTTTGATTTTATGTTAAATCTCATTGTCATGGGCTACCATTTCTTAAGAAGTATTCATCTCAATCCTATTATGGCTCATAATCACATTGGCCATTAAATCTTTGTTGGTATCATGAATAGTAATCATAATAAGGAGAATAATTTTGATCATGAGACACATGCAAAAAAATTAGATAAGTAAGATCTTTCTATTACAATAGAGATTTTTATTTTAGATAGTAGTTGATTCTCTTATTAAGGTTTTATTAATAAGGTCTTTTGATTTAGATATTATTCAAGGCATTGATGCTAATTTTATCTCTAGATAATCTATTTTCATGGTATATTTCCCCCTTCCAACCCAAACCTCTTCTTCCATTTTTATTTCTCCTACTTCCAATGACTATCATGTTACTCCATATAGCATGATCCCCACTGCTCATGTGCCTTCCTCTAGTTTTATTTCTAGCTATTATCGCATTAGTTTTTCACATGCTTCTCACATACACCCTACTAGTGCCATCCCTTCATGACATGCTATTAGTGTCACACCATCTTATCCTACTAGTGCCACTCCTTCCTCTTTTACTTCTAGCTTTAATACCACTTATCGCACTCCTAGTGCCACATATTTACTTGGCATCCATCATCCTCTTAATAAACCATCCATTATATCTCACTTCATGTCAATAACATCCCTACCTCCAACCTTGATGCACTTTTACAAAATCCTAACAAAGTAAAGTGTAAGATTAATTTCAAGACTAGTGGATAGGACTAAAATGATATGTTGAGGTACACAACACCCCTCTTGGTTTTGATATATTCATCTATCTATTTCTAGAGGATTTTGTGGCACCGTGTCTTCTAATGTATAATGGAAATTTTGATCCTAATACACATTTGATACATTCCAAAATTGAATGTTTAGATCATGTTTATGAAGATAAATTTTGTTGGACATTTTTTTCCACATACATTAGGGATTATAATATGCAATGGTTCTCTTATTTACTTAATGTGCCCATAATTTATTCTTTTTCTAAATTGATCATAATTATTTTATTATTTCTATGTGAATATGAGATTAAGGATTAGAATTTCTAATTTGTTTACATGTGGAAAAATATGTGATGAATGGATTCATGATTATGTTATTGTATTTTAGTACTTGTGTACCAATATGCATCATAAACTTCTTGATTATAAGTTATAAAGTATTTTTTAAGGGATTTTTGTCATTATTTATGGAAAGTGTAGTTGAACAATTATTATTCATTTATGGATTTTTGCTCTCATGTTAAAAGTGAAAATTAAAATTGATCTAGCTTAAAACACACTTAAATAGGGTTCTTATCGTGCACCTTACATGTCTTCCTACCCTTCAAAGTTTCAAAAACCAAATAATTTTCAAAAGGGTAGTGATAAGAAAGAGAAAAATCATAGTGCTTATGTGGCTAATGGTACCACTATTTCTACATTCAAGCCCTAAAATTTTAGGAAGTTTACAAAATTAGATGAACTTTTAGATAATGTGCTTTGAATATTACTTCAAGTTAATATCATGGTTTTTTTTTTTTATAGATGAACCTTTAGATAATGTGCTTCAAAACCTGTTTCAATCCAATCTCAATTTTCTCATCCTATAATTATTGTACATAAGAGATAATAATTTTGTATGCATTCAAGAGATCCTTATGAGCAATCTATTACTTATGTTTCATGCAAGAATGAGAAGAATAAAATATTTGTGAATGATAAATTAAATTTTGCTTCATATTTAAAGAATAATTCTACTACATGAATACCAAAGAAAGAAGCACATGGTACAAACACATTCATAATAGTTATATGGTGTTGCATACCAGGAAACACAAACAATGAGTTAAAAAGAAAAAAAAAAGGTTTCCCTCCTCTTTCAAGCATATTTATTAAGAGTACAAAATCACATGAAAGTGAGAGTTTTATTTTAGCAAAGAAGCAAGAGGATATTGTGTATCATGTTTAAGACAAGAATTATTGATTAGGGGAAGATACTTCCACATTATTGGTTGAGACTTTGAGTATTCAAGCTTCACTACTATATCTATATAATTATTTATAATTTTACTTTTATGATGTTTTGTATATTTCATGTTAATTTTTTGTTGTCTTATCTATGTGACATGTTGTGTTTTCCTTATGGATTTGGGATTATGCATGGTACTAAGTGGTGGAAAAATACTCTCACCATGTTGACCAAATATATAGATTTATTTCTTTAATTTTATATTTTTGATATTCTTAATTGAACCTTATTTTTTATGCTTCTCCTTCACTAAATATTTTATTGTGTTATATGTTCTTCTTTTCTTTTCTTTTTTATTGAGCCTTATTTTTTGCAAGTCTTATATTTATTAATTCTCATTACACCTTCTATATTATGTTTTGTATCTTGTTTCTTGTCTTGTTATTTTTTCCCACTTGGGGGCATTCCTTCTATGCTACTTTAATTTTGTTATACTCATGTTCTTTCCATATGTTTCATATTCTCATCTAATGCTTATCATGCTTGATTACATGTTTAAATAATTATACACTTTCATGATCCTATCTTATGATGGTTTCATGTTCACATATCTTTATTATCTTTCCATCTTACATGTGACTTACTTTTCTTATGGTTATATTTTCACATTTTATGCACATATGTTTATGATTTTTATACTTTATCAATGCTTATTGTAACAACATCTTACATGTTTACAAATTCTTACATTTTTTCATCACTTGTTTACGTCCCTAACTATTGAAAACATTGGAGCATCTAGTTTACCCTTTGTATGTATGATTTCATGATCACATTATACCACATGATGTTACTTATTCCCTGATTATTCAATTTTACATGATGACATATTTTTCTCCTCTCCAAATTTGTGACTAATTGAAAGGAGGACTTATGTTGTCCCTAATGTTCCTTGATTGTAATGATAACATCATTATTTTCATGGCATCATATTTTTCAACTTCATACTCTTCATTGCTTCATGCCATTTTAGCTTCATACTCATTTAATTTTTTAATTGTAGACATTGTTAAACAATGATTTTCTAGTTCTTATTTCAAATTGTTTCCATATAAATACAAGTTTCATAATGAAGTAATCATTTCAAGGAGAATCTATCAAATCATCATCTATATATGTATCATCTTTATGAGTGTCTTAGAAATACTTACTTTCATGTTGACCACTTATTTTACTTTGACATGCAATTCCATAATCATTCATGTATGCAAGTCAAAGTGGGGGGAAATATAAGGATTATAAATGCATACCATACACTTTTACCCTTCATTTTGGGGTCATTTAGATTGAGTTGTCCATAATTTTATGCCTAAAATACAAGTGGCATGTTTTTATAAAATTTTGGAAAATTACCTTTAGCTTAATCTACTTTCATCTACACATCCCTAAGGTTATCCAAATCCCTAGATTACCCATCCATTTACCCATGTCAAATCTTTGAATCTAGAAATAAACCCAAAACTTTAAATTTCAAATTTAGTTTGGAGTCGAGCTGACCCCTTCTTGATTATCCAATACCTACCAAATTAAGTGTGAAAAATATCAAATTATAGGTTAGGGTATTGTATAAAATGGAAAACCCAAAGTCACTTTCATTATTCAAAGAGGTCATCCAATAACTAGTTCAACATCACATGTGTGGAAGCATGAAGGCATGTCTCATTTGTGGTCCACTTGTTGATTTAGTAATTTATGAAAAAAAGTATGCCCTAATCTTGAGACACAAGAAAAAATAGATTAAGTTCATTATAGATGACATTACCAACATGTAAATGTGTGTCCCTTCAACATTCTATGTGGTGTCCTTTTCCCTCCAAGGCACATGAAAGAATTCCATTGGACATAAACTACCAATTCATATCATGTTTTTTATGATCAAACAAAGTCCTCATAATACAAAATTTTACACAAAAGTAGAACTAATTGCAAGAATTCTGTGTGTGTGTGTGTGTACTAATCAACATGGGTTCATTAAAAAAAAATGACATTTGTTTGACACATGTAGAAAAAATAAAAAAATAAAAAAGTAAGATTTTCCTTTATATTGATGTCCTTTCAACAAAATAAATATAAATTAAGTTATACAAAAATTGATGCATTATGGGGAAATATGTGTTGAAATTATGATTATTCTTATTTAAAAATTAATAATAAATAAAATATGCAAGAAAAAATTATAAAAAATAGATGTGTCTTTTTAATGTCGTAAAATTGTACCCCTTGCAATTTCATTTACATTTTTGCATCCACTTTAGTGTCCACTCCCTTAGTATTTGTGTAGGCTCATTTTAGCCCTTGCATGAGCCTTTTCCCCTCTCAGGATGCTTAAGACCCCTTTTCAACAGCTACCTTTGTGTGTCAGCTTTGAATCAAACCTTGTATCTTCCTTGTTCCCACTGTTTGTTAGCATGATTTTTTTAGACGCTAGCACACCATGCTAGCATCTTGCAACATTTTGACATTCAAATGGTCACAACTGAGTGCCTTGCCACTTGTTTCCTACCTTTTTCAATGGTAACAGCTTGGGACACCTTGTAACGACTCGAGAACCTTATTTTCCCTCCTCTTTTCTCTTTTAAATCTATCCTTTCAATTCTATGGCTCTCTCTTGGTCTTTTCACTCCTCTCTTGATCTATTTTGAGCTCTCTTACTCTTTCTCTCCTCTCAAGCTTGCACAGATCTCTTTCTTGCTACAACACTCTCATGTTCTCACAATGCTCTCTACTACTCTCTTGGCTCTCACAGTTGTCTCTCTTTGGCTTCCTCAAGCATTGTAGGTGATATCTTACTTGTCTTGTGTCTTTGAGAATCTTGGGATTTCTCACATCCCTTGTCCATGCATTTGTCTATTTGATTTATTTATCTATTTTATTGTCTATTATTCTCTCTATATGTCTATCTAGTTGTCTGTGGATGTGGAAACACTAAAATTGGGGTTTGACTGAGGCAAGACCCTAAATAGCCCCAACAATTTTCCTTAGTCTTATATGTGCAGGTGTTCAAGATATCTCTTTGCTAGAGGCTTCATTGTTTGGGTTGTTGTGAGCACTTTCTTTCTCCCCATTTTTTCTTATCATTTGCATTCCATCTAATTTACATCTCATTTAGTTCACTTTACTTTAGTTATGTTGATCTCTATTATTTACCCGCATTTCAAAAGTTCTTAGTAATCAGATTGTTAGTAGTCACTCAGCTATTTTTTGTAATAGTCTTGATTCCTGGTTTGAACAAAATGTTAGTGCGCCTTTGGGATGTCAACACTCTGCACTATCATCCATTTTCTACCTTGTCGTCCTAGGTCGAGAGCTTGTTAGTCCATCTAAAAAACCTCTATGATCTACTCTTTGTGATTCTTGAACTCTCACCTTTTATCCCATCACTTGAGCATTATTCCTTGATGTAGTCTTGAGGTAGTTTAGGGCAGTTCGCTCCCTGTAGACTCTTTGGTGTCTTAGGGACTTGGGAGTAGCAAATCCCCCTTCTCTACAACCTTATATATCATTATTATGGTAAATTTTTAAGAAACTATGAAAATATTTTATTTCTAGCTCAAGCTATGTATTATAGGGAATATTATCAAATTTTAAAAATACTACAAAATAAAAGAAACATTTAATTCATGACATTTAAAAAATTATTAAATAAGAAATTACTCTCTTTATTAGAGCCCTTTTTCTTGCATGTCTTTTGTAGCTAGGGATTTTTTCCCACCCCTTTCTCCCTCATATTTTTCCACTATATATAGACAAAGTGTAAGTAGGATTTCTAGTTTTAATGCAATGGGAAAAATCATTTGATTCTAGATGTTTTAGGTGCATTCAAATAGAAGATTGTGAAAAAATTTAACAGAATAAAATAAAATGGTAACCCCTCATTAGCTATTAGTGGTATGACATCAAGGAAGGAGAAAGAAATTTTGAAATCAAAGAATCTAAGATGTCTAGAAGGGTGTCACACGAATGGAAAACCATCCTATCACAACTACACCTCTCAACTACTCACCTCTCAAATATGGAATTAATCTAATATTTGAGGGAACTATTATTGTTAATGTTAAGGACGATCATACACAAACAAAAAATTGCATATCCTTGTTCAAAGAGAGTCAAAATTGGTTATGCCTAGATAAAGTAAAGTTGCTCCAATTTGTATACATGTCTCCTACATTATAATTTGATGATCAGGTGAGAGATGAAGTGATAAGATTGTAAATATTATTTTCTATGAACAAGTTAATCGAGAGATTCAATCATCTTTTTCCAACCTCTCTAATCTACAAAAATAGATCACTAAATCCTAGAAAACCATTATGGAAGGTAATCTTGAAATTTATCCTTGTGCTCATGGATTTTTATTACGGTTTTCTATAGTAAGAAAAATAGAAATTCTATTTTCTATAAATATGTAAGTTAGTATTGGGATCATCATCTAATCCTACTCAAACCACAAAATTCAACTTGCATTCCTTAAACTAAATCATTCACTACTATGTCATTGTGGATTCATATCACAAAACTTCCACTTTAGTTATAGTTTGATTTATGTTTAAAAGGAACTGGAAAATCACTTGGTATCTTCCTAGCAACATATGTAAACACTTTCGAATTCCCTCATGCAACCTTTTCTCACACCTAGTTGATTTAGATACTTCAAAAATCTTCTTGCAGATATTAATCATTTTTTTTTACTATTGTTAGTCTTAATCTCTCAATTATGAGGGTCTACCTTTCTGAGGTTGCAAGTGTTATGAGATAGGCCATTAGGTTGTAGCCTACCCCAAGTATAAGCATGAAATTGACTCTTAGGTTTCATGGTGGAATATAGTTATACTCCAACATTATATTATTGAAGGTTCCTCTAGGGATTCACAACCCTCTTTTGAGCTCATTCAAGAATTACCATTGACACCCAAGAGTGAAGGAAATTCATAAGAGTTGATCAAATGGAATCCAATCTCTCCCTTTCCAAAGGAATCTCCAGTAATGAGATATTTTGTTTTAGTTAATGAGCCCTTGCCCTCATCTGATGCTTCCAATATTGGGGGTGCAAATAGAGCATGGACCACAATCTAAAAGGAATAGAGAGTTGTGTTGGGACTCAATTTCAAAATTATAAAATTCATCTATTCTTTTTCTCATTATGTGCACTTTCCTTATTTTTTCCATCAATTATACTTTATTTGAGAGATATTAAATGGGCCCCTTTATTGAAAATGCTAAAATCCAAATTTATCTTAAGTTTGGGGGTCTTCATTCAATTTCCTAATTGTTATCATTCAAGTTTTCTAAGTTTGGAAGTATTTTTTATTTCCTAAATGTTTTATAAGTGATTTCTTCCAAATCTCCTAGGAATGGGGTTTCAAGAACCTCTTGAACCTCTAACAAGGTTCAAAAGATTACAAAAATGCTAACAAGGAAGAAGAAAGATGCATTGTTGGCAACTTTATAAATTCTTGAACTCACCTTGACATAGTTCAAGGAAAGAAGGAATACAATGTTGTTGGAAAGTTCAAAAAATTTATTGAACTCCTTGACATGGTTCAAAAAATTCCAAATCCCTCACAAAGAGAAAATATTAGCTAAGGAAAGAAGAAATAAAAGGTTTCCAAAAAGTTAAAGAATTTTTGAACTCGTTGACAAGGTTCAAAAATTTGTAAAAGTGTCAACAAAGGGTGAAAGAAGCTAAGGAAATAAGAGAAGAGTGTCCAAAAATTCAAGAGTTCTTGAACTCATTGATGTGGTTCAAGGTTTCTTGAACTTATCGATGTTGTTCAAGATATTTGAAACTTTTTGACATGTTCAAGAGTTCTTGAACTTGTTAATATGGTTCAAGATTGCACAATATCATAAGCATAGAAGAAAGAATCCCAATAAATATAGATAAGTGATTTGGTGGGCTCAAGAATTCTTGATCGCATTGATATAGTTTAAGATTAAATAAAATCTTTGGCCATGTGCAAAGGAAATTCAGTGATAAATCAAGGCAAAGAAAGAGTAAGTAGCATCGATGAGTTTAAAGGTTGTTGAACTTGTTGACAAGTTCAACATCATTGAAACTATTTGAGATGGCCATGACAAATAAAGTAAAGATAGGTTTAATAAATTTAAACATGGGAAAGAAGAGTCAAATGAATTTTACATGTCATTCTTGTATGCAATTCCATGACTAAATAGTAGGTATCTTCTCAACTACCAAATCATCCTTAAATGATCTAAGCCATTTATTTTAAGTAGGATTAATCATCTATCATAGATTCAATTTCATCAACTATTGTGATTCCATTGGATTTCAAGTAGCTAAAATTATAAGTCTAGTGGGATATGGGTAAAGATTTATTTTTGTGGTGTGGCTAAAGGACTAAAAATCTATTATATTTCTCATGTTGTAAAGATGTTTCTTACTTATGTGCAAAATCATGATGATTTCCTAGTGAAATATGTTGTATTGGATTATAAGACCTCTTAGTTTATAACTATTATATGGTATCAAGGCCTAATTGTAATGCCTAGTAATTTTGTGTACTTATTATGAATGAAATAAATAAATTATTTTCTCTATTCATGTTGTTGGGTACTTTGAATGTTTTTTTGTTTGATTAGATCCAAAGGTGTTGGTACTCAGATCTAGAGGTTACAGTGCATGGTTGGATAGTCTTTAATTAGATCCTCTATTTGTGATAAAATTCTTAATTATGGTGACTGAGAATATGGGGGGTGATTGAAGCAGGTTTGAGCCCTCATCTTGTGAAAGTTGGAGGAAGAAGCACAAAATATGGAGAATTTTAGAACATGGGCATTTCATACCCTATTTGGAGAGGCTACATGGCCATGGCCCCAAGGCCTCTATGGATTTTGTCCGTTATTGGCACGATAGAAGGTTACAGGTTAAGGGGATGGAATTTGTGATTAATGGGGAATTTATTGCCTCCATTACTGGGATGTTGATGGTGGGCTAAGAAAATTTCAAGGAAAGAAAGAGTAACAAGGAAGCCATGGACTAGTTTTTCAAAGATAATGAATGGAAAAAACTGATAAAGATGCCTTCATGGGGTTACGAACAGACTTCTTTGAAGAGAATCTGGGCTTTGGGCTGATGTTGTAGAGGTAATCATGCGATACATTACCCTAGACGACAAATATACTATTATTTTAGGCTACCATTTCACTTTATTGAATCATTTCAGGCATGGATTATTTGTCTCGTTTCCTTTCTTTCTTTTGTCATTGCTAGAAGTGTCAGTCTATGCTTATTTGAAAAATAGAAGGGCTCATTTTCTTCATGAGGGCCTCATACTGCTCATAATGGAGCATGTAGTCAGAGCCCATACCCCTGCCAAATCGGTTAAAGGAAAGGAGATGGATATTAATGAAGATGACCTCTCGACTTGTTCAGAGACCAGTGTTGCTGGTGAGGAGGAATGGAATGAAGAGGAGGGTAGTTCTTCGTCCCCTGTGGTGCCCCCTCTAAGAAAGGAAAGAAGGGGAATCTCAAGAGGAGGACTACTAAGAAGCTCATTTTGCAGCAGTTGAAATCCCATGATTCCCCTTTTGCTATTAATTACACTGACATTGTTTCTGAGGGTTCTCATTCTAAGGGAGATCATGTGTTTAATGGAAAGGATTCTATTGCTATTGGTCACAAGGAGAAGGTTATGCCTGATAATGTTGGGGTTAAGGATGCCAAGGAATTGTTGTGAAGGGCATCTATAAGAAGTTTAAAGATAAAAAATAGTGTGGTGGGCAAGAAGGGTAACAAGGATCCAGGTAAGGAGAAGGGTGTTGAGGAAACTGCTATGGAAATTAATGATTCCCTCGTTCGATATTCACCCAACGTGGAGCTAACTGGTGAGAAGTCAATGCATAAGGATGAGGGGGTGAATCCAATTCTTGGAAATCCAGATCCACTAAAGGAGAATCCTCTTTCTAAGGATTTCTGATACCTGAATGATGACAATACTTCTATGTTTGAGCTTCTGGATATAGCTCGCTTAAGGGCCACGTGCACTTTCAAGCTTGCCAAGTGAGTGTTGCAGAAATTTAATAGGATAAATATCAAGATCAGGGATCTGAAAGAGAATATGAAAAACCTTCTGAAGGGTTCTTCCTCAATTATTCTGATTGAGAGACTTGTGGATTTAGAGTGATCCTTTATGGACTTCAAGACCTTGTGTGAGAGTCGCCTTTCTGAAATGGAGGAAAAGATCAATGAAACAAATATGGACATTAAGAAGTTATTGTAGGTTAGTCAGAGTTTGGTCAAAAACAATGTTGAGTCCCTTGAGGTCCTATTTCATAAGATTAGCTAGCTCCGGGAAGATCAACTACACTTTGTGGATTTGATGGAGAAGGACCAATCTTCAAAGGGCAAGGGGAAGAAGGTTGGAAAGGATGAGGCAAAAGTCCCATGTACCAAAACCAGGGGCAATCTAAGGAAGACCTTTGAGGAGGAAAAAAAATAATTAATGGACATGGTTGAACTACATCGAAACTAGGAGATCAAGGTGGCTAACACCTTGAAGAACATGAAATAGTGTCTCTTTCTATGTTTTTGCTTATAGGTCTCTATTTTTTGGTTGTTGGTCTGCTTTTGGCTGTTGTTGTTGCTTCAATGTCTTTCTCTTTGAGCAACTTTCCCCCTTTTATGTTGTAAAGGGTTTTGGGTCCCTTCAAAACCTGTTTTTCCCCTATAATCAAAATATTTTTAGTTATGAATAATAATCTTATGATTTGATTTTTATATTGAAACATATATATATATATATATAGAAAGAGAGAGAGAGAGAGAGAGATTAATATAATTGTAGTATTAATTAGTCAATGAAGATTACATTGATTATTTGACATTACAATCCCATTTAATCTACATAGGTAATATTATTGATTAATATTATTCACATAAAATAGAAAGATAAGCATAATATTTTGTGAATATATTAATAAAATATCTTATTCCTTGTCATATATTATAGGAATTAATGTATGAAATAGACAATGGAAACATAAAACATGAAATTAAAATCACAAAGAAACTAAAGTGCTAATACCATATCCAACTGTAAATATCAAAATTGAGCCTACTTAAATGACTTGCTCATGAAAGGATGTGGATTTAATTCAACACCATAACGCTATAATATTTTTGATAATAAAAGCTCGATAGAGTAATCTTGCATATCAAATGATGAATGGAATGAGGAATTTATAGACTTTTGAAAGATCATATGGACATTGGAGATTTAAACAAGGATTAGGAGATAACTCAATTGGTTGTGGAGTCAACTTGGAGAGGTGAAGAAGATAATTGATTATGAAAAATTACAATTTTGAGCTCTTAGGAGGATAATAATGAATTTTATTAATTCATTAAATTGATGATGAGAAGAAGTTACTAACTAGAAGAAAGAGTTAACTTGTGAGGTAATAATTAGGAATTTTAATAATTTTTTAAAAATGGATAATTAGCTCACATTAATGAACTAATTTAAAATATTAATTAAAGGATAATGGTAATAAATCAGATACTGATTAATGGTATGATAAATGATAAATAATGAATATAGTGGTAATAAATAATTAGTGATTAAAGGAACATTTTTAATGTCTGAAATTAGTTCTAAACATAAAAAAAACTTATAACTTATAACAATGATTTGTGCTAACTAATTTAAAAATTGTACTAGATTAGTTGCTATAGTGTTTATGTTTGATAACTATTTATAACAAATACACATATTAGGTGCTATGGACAACAATGGTGTAAACATAGTTCAAGCCTACTATAGTTGATATATTACATCAAATTGAAGATCTTCAAGTAGATACACCAATGTATTTTGAACTTTGAATTAACATAAAACCCTAAGATGTTGATATAGGTCTTCAAAGAATCATGAGTTTGTAAAGAGAATATTAATTTTGGTAAACTCATGGAAAATAGCCCTATTTAGTTTAGCAACCTTTTATATTAGTACATTAACCAATATTTTCAAAGAATTATATATAAAAAGGAATATAGTATATCTAGTACATCTCATGATATGTATTTCACTTAAGAATAAAGTTAATACATACCTAGAAAATAAATGATATGGAAAGAAACCTAAAATTATTTGCAAGTAAGAAGATTCCTCTTAATGGGATGTTTGCCCATCTTGGAAATACATAGTAGGCTAAATTTCTCAAGAACTAAGTAATCTTTATAATATATATATATATATATATATATATATATATATATATATATATATATATATATATATTACTTTGTTTGAGTCAAATGAATGAACATCCTTTAACCTAAGAGTAGCAAATCCAAGAAATACCACTTATAGACTATTCAAATTATTTGACCTCAAATATTTAAGGTAGTGGGTTGTTGCAACTAACATAAATAGAGCTATTTAATATATCTATATTTAACCACTTCCTATGAATAAGAACATACATGATTGCATATTTCAAATAAGACATTGTCATGCAAACCAATTAGGATCTAGCTTGAGAGCCTCTAAATCTCTCTATTTAAATTTAATATACAAGATACATAAATTATCTATATTCAGATAATTGAATAAATTATTTTGAATGGTTTATAAATATATTGGGAAAGAATAATTTATAGAAATTCCAACCAAGTCCTTCGTAAAAGTAAAGAAGAGGTGGTAAATACCCTAGAAGAGTCAAACATGCAGTGTATGGTCTCTAACTTAGAAATCTCAATTACAAAAAATGGTTTCAAATTAAATATGATAAAATTACAAGGTCCATTGGCATACCCTTTAACTTGGCTAGTACTATCAATGACAAGTGGTAAAGGCTTATTACTAAGTTTTAAAATAAATTCATTAGTTGGGAGCTAAATTCCTTTCTCTTGTATCATGAGTGTAAATTTCCAACAATGTGTTTATACCACTCACATCTATTATTTATCTTGGGAGTTTTCAACTAAAGTCTTTATGAAAGATTAAATATGATGTTAGGAAGATTCATCTCATTACAAATCAAATGGTAGTTAAGGTATGCTACTTATCTTCTTATCTTAATTCCTTCAACCCAGAGTCAAAAGTGGTTGCGAGATTATGTATCCATTAACTTAGGTTAAATGTCTCATCATCAATTGGATTGGTCATATTTTAAAGGGTAATGAATCTTGGAAGACCCTAGTTTGATACATTATTTACAATGATATTTCTAGTATTTATTAGATATAAGTTTGCATGAACAATAAACTCCTTTCTACTAAAAACCCAAACTCATAGCTTTAATGCAACTTAGTAACACATAGAAGGCCTATTAAGAGGTTTCAAATCTCTTAGTTTTGATGTTTCTATTCTAAGATAAGGTCATATTTCTTACTTTCTCAATTTGATGAAGTTTTCTTGTTTAACATAGTGGACAACCCCTTTCTCTCTACCCCAATAGAAACACAATTAACTGCTCAAAAAGGGTATTCGATAGTTTAGGTATTTTTAGAATCACTCCCTCTTGTAATAGAAAAAGTAGGCTCAAGTCAACTCTTTGTTCAATCTCACCACTTTGGACCAAGCTTAAATATCACTAGTATCACATAGCTTGTGGATGCATCTCTTGTCATTAAATATGTGCTAATGAAAGAAGGTTGGTTTTTTTCCCCCTTAAAATGTGTATTGTTTTCTCATTCCATATTTTCCATTAAAAAAAAGACAATAAAAAATGAAAATGCAACCTCAACAATTCCAACCAATAATCCCTTAGTGTTGCCATTCAAAATACAAAGAAGATGTCATGTGACCCCAAAGTGATAGCCTAAAAAAATCTCCATTATAAATTATCCATTCAAAAATCAATGTAAATTTCTTAATGTTTTTGATAAGATAAGCTACATTTATAGGGTGTAGTACCCTTTACGCCAAGATCCCAAAGGGCCAAAAAGGATGAAAAAACAAAAACTAATATCATATAGTCCAGTAGCAGAAAGAACAGATAGACACAAAAAACTTATAGCAACAATAGACCGACAACAAAAATAAAACCCAACCCCCAACAACACACACCCAACCCATTACTTTGCTAAGCCCTCCCACTCCTTAAAGAGGAGATCCAAAAACTCATCACCCACCCATTTGTTGCTAGGTCCTTCATCAAAATTCTTTTTGTCAACCTTCTCATGTAGTACATCAGGCATAGCGACAACAGACCTGTGGGTGACTTGAACCATGAAGCACGTTGGCCTAGTGAATTTCCTTTCCAGTTTTTCAACTCGAGGCAAAAGATTGTCGAGATCCTCTTTCTTCTCAATTTCCACCTTTTTTGCTCCCTCATTCCCAAATTGCCCATGAAGTCAATCATAAAATGAAGATTATGAGATGTTCTTAGGGTTACATGTCAAGTCCATTTGGCTAACTATCTACATGCTTTCCTTTCTATATTTGAAAAAAAGATCTCTTGAAATAAGTTGTGCTAATCCATATGTATATGCTAATGTGATATTTAATTCCTTTAGTCACTTGATATGATCTCATATATAGAAAAATAAGTGCCATGAAGTGGTAAGTAAGTGTAAGGAAAATGATGGTCATCCCAGGATGAACATCTGAGAACAACAGTGTCTTCAGTAACTTTAATTTCATTTAGATTTCCTCAAAGAAACATACTACTATGCTACAAAGTAGAATCAAACATAGTTCATTTCCACATTGACCCTTAGAGAAAAGTTAATTCTAATTAAACCAGTTCCAAACAACACCATAAAACAAATTCAATCAAGCAGAACCATAAAACATGAAAGATAGAACATAAGATATGAACACAAATTTACGTGGGGAAAACCCTTTCGGGTAAAAAACCCCACACTCCAAAAGCCCAGATCACCATTGTATTATTCAAACAGTTACAAATACAATTTAGGCTCTAAGCCTTTACAAAGTTTACGTCTTGTTCCATTTTGAAGAGAATCTGGTAGCATAAACCTGTTCTATTTCCCTCTCACAGATTACAGATATGCAACAATAACTCTATCGTACTATTACAATGCTACAACATCATATAGTATATACAACCACACAACCACCATCCATCACATATGAAGCCACCCAAAAATTAATTCAGTTACAAGGAATATTACCATATTTGGTCTGTATCAACCCCGAGACAAATCATGCATTTAATACAAATATATCGCTATCGGGAAATATAGTTTTCGGTCCAATGATTGTTGATTCACAACAACATTGTAGAATCAACAAATAAATTTGTGCTACGTGTTGACATAGGGTAAAAGCACAAACCTATGTCACACTTTATAAAGAAATTGACCAAGAACAAAAAAAATTCTAAACTTCGACCACATAAAAGTGGTCTTTATGTTTTGAATTTCAAAATGGTGTAAACTAATGAAATGTAGAACCTTTGATGAAGTTTATTCTTGTAATTTTAAAAAAATATAAAAAATTGTTTTCATTATGTTTTTTTCAATTTAAGGACAAATTTTGGAATGCTGAAAATTTAAGAAAAGAGTGACTTCACGGGCCGTCAAGAAACAAATTGAAAAAAAATTCATTTCTCCCTATTTTTTTTTCCAAATAGGTAACTTCAATATCTATTACATGGAAAAAAGAAAATCAAATTTTGATGTATATTTTTCTCGTAATAACATTTTAAAGTCAAACATGTCAAAATTTGATAATTTTCATAGGTCGTCAACTATTTCAATTTTTTTAATCATTTAAAAAAAAAAAATTATACCCTTTTGAAGAAGACTCTCTCCTCTACTGGCCCATATAAGTTTTAAATTTTTTTAATATGTTTTACTATTTTTTTTTTAAATTTCTAATCAACCTCTTTTTTAATTTTAACAACCTACTTACATTATTATAAAAATAACATATATTAAAACTAATCAAAATATTAAAAAATATGTATTTTTGAATTCCTCACTCCGAACTCTACAAAAGGTTATTTTTCTTTTTTTAGAAAAATCATTATGACTAGAGAAATACTTAGTTAAAGTTGAAAGTTTCAAAAAATTCTGAAAAAAGTTGAGTTGGTTGCCAACTAGACAGTTTTAGCCGAAAGGGTTTCTATGGGAAGGCTTTCGACCGAAACCCTTTCGATAGAAACCCTGCACATATAATAAGCCAAATTGAAAGCTGATTGTAAAGTTGGAAGGGAATTTTTTTTTTTTTGGTTTCGACAGAAACTATGTGTGCCACATATATGCCACATGGTTTCGATCGAAACATACTCGGCCGAAATTAATTTGCTTAGAACTATTTATTTGGCAAAAAGTGTGACACAGGTTTGTGCTTTTACCCCACATCACTTGTCCATCGCTTTTGACTATCGTACCATTCGGGTTCACTAATTCAACCATCGCCATATCAGAGGGACACCAGTTCATGTCCCGCCGATAAAAAAAGACCCCACATGCACCAAGTAGATGAATCGGTTTGGGCTTAAATACAACTGCCCACAAAAGACTATTTATCGGCACGTTGACCTTTTTTCTTTGAGCTAACATCACTATTAAGTCACCTTGACTCTTCATTGTTATTAGCTCATCGGAGTGTCGGAGCTATCGGAGCATCAGAGGATCCAACATCGAGAAAACATTGCTAGACTTTCCACTCAAACCCCCGACATCTCCGATATGTTGATACCTGACTGTCGAACCAAGGCACCATCAAAGCTACTAGAGGTCGGGGATGTCAGAGACTTCACAACATTTAATAACTTTCAACGAATGAACTCTGATCACCGATCCATCTGACTGTTGATCGCTGATACTCCAAAGAAGACTAAGTAACAAGTCTAAAGCTTAACCAACTTAACATGTGATCGACGACATGTCGATGCTCGATTGTCGATACAAGCCAGTAATTTGAGGCACTACTTCTCAACATTCTCCCACTTGACGAAGAACTTAATGGCCCTCCAATCAATGCATGAATCCTCTATATCACCTAGGAAACATGCAACAAAATCTATGATGTCTACCATCTTAGGCTACAGTTCCATCCATCCTCCAAAGAAAAGGAACAAGCCATGGTGTACATATGCACCAGTCTAAACCAATACACCACTATCATAACCAATTGATAACAAGGGTTTTCACACACTGCCACCACACCACTATGCTCAACGAGCCATACAGAAGTAATGTCAACTTCAAAGCACTCAACATGAACACAAACGTGAAGAATTTATCTAGAAACAAGATAGAACTCTAGTTAGAACAACAATAAGAAAATCAACTGTTCCCATCCAATTGAACAACCCACGCGACTGAAAATAGCACCCACAACAAGTGCTAATCCATCTAATCTCACATACCTCCAAGGTATCCTCATTAGTAAACTCATTCCAACAAAACAACCAACCCATCAACCACGGATACAAGCTCCATGTACAAACTAATCGAGGAAGACCAAACACATCTAGGAGCTCCCACTGCATGAGTAATTCCAAATCCGAAAGAACAAGTCATAACAAGTCTACCAATAGCATAACATAGAGAGTGTAATCATGTAGTTTCAAGGAACTACCCCCAATGATATGCAAAACCAGTAATTAAATAACCTGTAAGAACAACTCTCACCACAAGTCTTCACAACTCTCCCAAAGTTCTCCACACCCAACAAAGGAAAAAGATTAAAAACCTCCATGTCATCACCCAAGAACATGAGTGAAAATATATGACCACAAGCTAGTGATCACTACAGCTCCGACCAAACCTCAAACCAATGTAATGTGAAACCAAACATCCAGGAAGACAACCAAGACCAAAGAGAGTAACTCTACACATCATGAACTTGTAGAAAATCCTCCTACATACACCTTTGAATGCCAACGGTGTCAGGTACGATCTCCTTCACAACCCCAAGAGAAAATCCTTAACAACATCCAACCATTAAATCACCAAGATCAAACATATCATATATATCATGTAATCAACATGGATGTAGGCCTCTCAAAGAAGATCAAACTATTTCATTTCCCATCTCAGGGAAACAGTCCACTGCATCTCCTAAACTCAAAATCAATGAAAGTAATCACAATGCATAAGGATATAACCATGATATCCATCTCTCACAATGAATCCTTCAGAATCATCTAATAGCAGTTCAAGATCAATATCCTTGAAAGAAAGCATAAAACACCTGAGAGAAACAATGGGCAATACCTCTCAAGTGATAAACTTCCAAGTAGACCAAGAGTAGGGAAAAGAAGATGCTCCTCCAGGGTAACCAAGTAATCATGACTTATCTAAGAGCAATCGAATCATTGGTCTTTGTTGAACTCACATCCAACCAAGGTGTAGATCCTCAAACTTTTTGCTGAAATATTCATCAAGAGTAACCATCAACAACACTTCTCTCATAAGAGAAATACAACCTCACATTATTCTCCATATATCCATGAGCATATGCAATCGATCACCTCATGCTGAACTTCAAATGCATCACTTCACTATCATGAAGTTCTCAAGCATATGATCAATGCACCCAAAACACAGAGAATTACCAAACCACTGTTAAAAGCTCCAATCATCTGAATCAAGAACTTATCATGACACCATGATCTTTCCATCCCCTTTAGGAGATTTCATGCTCCAGGTGAACATACCATGGTCTCAAGAGCAATGCATCATGCCAAACCTCTAATGCGCAAACAAGAGTATACCATGACATGAAACACAACAAAATCTAAACCAACATCACCTGTCAAGCACCACCAAACACCTCAACCAAAGACTCCAAGAATCCTCCATGGTTTTGAGATGTTACACATCTTCAAATATTGTCCATGCAAATGCAAAAGAACTCTTTTGTAGCAACAGGATCTAAGAGTCCCTCCTAGTAACATCTACAACACTAAAGAAGATCATTCACCACCAAGTGATGAATCCACAATCGCTGCTAAAGCTCCCACTGAACCGTGACACCGAGCTCTCAAGCATCATGACCTAACATCTGCTAATCTAAAAATCCTTCAGGTCCACACATTAACATATCCATATGACAATAATACCAAGCACCACCACGATCTCCAAAACCAAGTAGAAGAATTACCATCACCATCAAAAGCTTACACAAAGTAGTGTATCCAAGCTATCCATGACATCGTGATACAACATGCTACAGGACCCCAACACTGACTACCCAGGTACTCTCTTATCATCTAACCTCTCATATTAAAGCAACCACACCAATGCACAAGTGACCAAAGACAAGGCCAACTAACAAGTCTGCATCAACACTAAAACAACCTCATGGAAATAGATAGTCCACTTCTGAGTTATCCCACTACAACTGAATGGGTGATCAGTCCATACAACTGCATAAATCGTAGATCCAAACACTAAAACATGCAAACCCATCATCACACTAGAAATTACAAAAAATGAGATCTCAAAGAGAATTTACCACGTAGACAATCATGACTCAAACACTAGATCAAGCTTAGATCCGATTTTCCAATCACATCCACAACGAGCACCATAGTTAAGGAGTCCACCAAGCATCACCACAAGAATGTTGAATGACTAATCATATACCAACACTCTCATGTAGAGAAGAAGACATGCCTTATCTTACCATGCATAAAGCATGTATGCAAAACTACAACTATCTCATCCAGCAACGCCCTCAAAAGCCAAGGTCTAGAAAATAGTTTAACACTAGCACCACAAAACCACAAGTTTTTTTTAACCGTGTAAAACTTGCAAAACCACTGTTGAGAACACCCATGCACATTCATATCCACTTCACATCTAGATGACTCAAAAGTTTGAAACATAAATACCATAATATTTAAACCAAAAAATGGATTATCATGAATGAGCATCACCATAGATTTTTTAAGAAAACCTATAAAAAATCTCAGACCCAGAAGCACGAGTCTAAACCATGCAGGTACAAAACATCCATGAGAGGAAAAGGTAGTCAAAAACTCCAAGCCCATTTCAAACCAACTCCTCAATCACCAACATGTATATGCATCCGAGAGAGAGACAAGCTATTGCAGGAGCTTTTAGATCATCCAATGACCAACTCCATAGCCTTCGTGCAATCGGGGTACCAGTAAAACTATGCCTTTCAATACCAAGACAAAACACCCAACACAAGCACATTTCTCCATAGCTGAGAAACGACCCAAGATTCTCCATATCATCAAGGAGCCCCTCACATAGAAACCCAATATGAAAGCTTTTCTACAACACGACCGTAGAGAAGATAATATTTCTCCCCTTGCATCAGGATTATACTGCTGCCAACTAGGAACTTCAGATCACACCATTCTAGTATGACCAGTTCCAATTTCTCCATCTTCACCATCCTCCATGTTGCATGTTGTCTCTTGAAACTTAAAAAAAAGAGCAAGAATTTCTACTCACCAAAGGATCAATACATTAGTCATTCCTTCAAATTTCCTCAAGCCTACTACACTAATAAATCTTCACAAAAGGAATCCACAGAATCGAGAAACTTCAAGAATTCTTACATGCAAGCACATGCAAGCAAGCCACATGCAAGTCCATGCAAGCACATGCAAGCACATGCAACACCCATGCAAGCACATGCAACTCACAAACCTGCACATGCAAGAAAAAGTAAATACTGGAAGAAGGCTTTGATACCACTTGTAAGGAAAATGATGGTCATCCCAGAATGAGCATCTGAGAACAACAGTGCCTTCAGTAACTTTAATTTCATTTAGATTGCCTCAAAGACACATACTACTATGCCACAAAGCGGAAGTAGACATAGTTCATTTCCACATTAACCCTTAGAGAAAATTTAATGCTAATTAAACCAGTTCCAAACAACACCATAAAATATATTCAATCAATTAGAACCACAAAACATGAAAGATGGAACAAAAGATATGAACACATAGATTTACATGGGGAAAACCCTTTCGGGTAAAAAACCCCACACCAAACGCCCAAATCGCCATTATATTATTCAACAACAAAACAATTACAAGTACAATTCAGGCTCTAAGCCTTTACAAAGTTTACATCTTGTTCCATTCTGAAGAGAATCCGACAGCATAACCCTGTTCTATTTCCCTCTCATAGATTACAAATATGCAACAGTAACTCTATCATACTATTACAATGCTACAACAACATACAATATATAGAACCACATAATCACCATCCAACACGCATCAAGCCACCCAATAATTAATTCGATTATAGGGAATATTACCATATTTTCTCTCTATCAAGCCCGAGACAAATCATGCATTTAATGCAAATATATTGCTATCAGGAAATATAGTTTTCGATCCAATGATTGTTGATTCACAACAACAATGTAGAATCAACGAATGAATTCATGCCACATGTTGACACATCAATCATCCACCAATTTTGACTATTGTACCATTCAGGTTCACCAACAACCATCGCCATATCAGAGGGACACCAATTCATCTCTTGCTGATAAAACAAGATCCCACATGCACCGAGTAGATGAATCGATTTAGGTTTAAATACAACCACCCACAAAAGACTATGTGTCGACATGTTGACCTTTTGTCTTTTAGCTAACATCACTGCCAAGTCACCTCGACTCTTCATTGTTATTAGCTCATTGGGGTGTCGGAGCATCGGAGGATCGAGCGTTGAGCAAACATTGCCAGACTTTCCACTCAAACCCCCAACATCTCCAATATGCCAATACCCGACTGTCAGACCAAGGCACCATCAAATATATTGGAGGTCGGGGGTGTCAGAGACTTCACAAAATTTAAGAACTTTCAGTGACCAAACCCTGATCACCAATCCATCTAAGTGTCGATCGTTGATACTCCAAAGCAGACTAAGTAACAAGTCTAAAGCTTAACCAACTTAACACGTGACCGTCGACATGTTGATGCCCGATCGCTAATACAAGCCAGTAATTTGAGGCACTACTTCTCAACAGTAAGGTTCCTTAGATTAACACTACTTTGAATTGGATCATATATAGTTAGATTTTTCTTTTACTACCTATCATTTGGTTTGATAGATGCTTAATGGAAACTAACTCATAAAAGTGACAAAAATTTACAAATATATATTTAAGTGGTTTACATTTGGTGTACATGCACTTAAAGCTCTTTGTAATGAATCTATACATTATATTATCTTGTTATTTGAGTCCCTTTATTGAACAAAAAATATTAAGTTGTGACAACTATATATGTTGGTCTTCTAACATCATTGTCATCCTCTATTCACATATGGACACTTCAAAGACTATAATTTTTTGGGTCAATTTGATTTAATTTGAGAATCTAAGCAATTTTATCAAAAAAGTATTTATGCCAATTTATTAAAAATATGCAATTTCTTTTGTAAGATCAAATATTTTATTGACTTAAAATTATATAACGTAGAGAAATAGAATAAGACACTTTGAGATTGTGAATTTGTTATTTGGAAAAATGATGTTATTTCCATTTTGTACACTTCCTAAGTGAGATAATTTCTAAAAAAATAATGTGACATGTATTATTGTGGTTGTCTAGATTAATTCTACTACTATTAGCTATTTATTCTACCTATCATTTCATGTAGTGGGTGCATAGAGAAAACTAATTCATAAAAGTGACAAAATTTTATAGACAAACATTTGAATGGTTTACATTTGGTATACATGCACTCCAATCTATTTGGAATGAATCTAGATTTCACATTGTCTAATAATTTGAGCCCCTTTATTGAATGCTAAACTATTTAAGTTGTGAAAACTAGATATGTTGATCTTTTAACACCATTGAAAACCTTTATTCACATATGTATATTTTAAGAATTTTTAATTTATTGGGTAAATGCTTCAATTCAAGATTCTAAGAATTTTTATTTAAAATATAATAGTGCAAATTTATTAAAAATAGGCATTTTCTCTTGAAATAACAAATAAATTTACTAAATAAAAGTGTTATAAAGGAGGGAAATAGAAGAACCCAATATGAGACTATGAATGCTATTTGGAAAATAATTTTATTTCCATTTTGTACACTTTCCAAGGGAGAGGAGTTTTGACAAACAATGTGACCTATACTAGTAAGTTATCCATGTCGATTTTATTGGTACTCATTGTTTGTGCTAAGAAAACATTATGAGATTATGAACTGCCATATCATACATGATGTTGGGACATCTTTTACAATGTTCTTATATCTAACTAGTGTCTCTTGAATTGACCATATATAATTTGACAACCAATTATCTCTATGATTCTATCATGTAGGAAACTATCCAATAAAAACTTGATCTCATTGAAGGATCTCCCATGAAATTTCGCATAAGATTGCTTCCTAGCCTTGTTAATGAGGTTAAAAGTGCAATAACTAGAACCATCCATATGCCTATAGTTCAAAATGATACCCATATCATCAAAGAGGAAGGTACACATATGTAGATTCTTTGGGTGATGTAAAAAGATCCATTTACCAACATCTCACTTGGCATCCCTTCCATATCAATACCAAGATCCACCAGGAGCAAAGATAGGTCAAGTTATTCTCATCCCACCCAACTTAGGAGTGGGGTATGTGAATCGAATCCTACAATAATCTTCAATATGATATTTTAGATTTGGTTTTAGGGCATAATCCATATTTGGGAATTTTATATGCAAACAAATAATATAGTAAAGTTGTTCCCTTGTAAAGTAGGAAAACATAAGAGGATGAAAATAGAAATCAAGAACATAGTGTGTTAAGAAGAGGAGTTGAGAAAGGAAACAAACCTCATGGGTGTAGAGCATCAAGAACTTGCAAAATCTAAATTATAATAAAGTTGTCATCTTTTAAACAATTTATCAAGAGAGTAGTCATGCTCCAAGAGGTGAAAGCAGTCGGGTTCACACTTGAAACAAACCTGAAATTCATCTAGGGGGAAGCTTCCTAGTTTGTTACCAACCATGAAAAAGGAAAGGGGGGCTTCCATTCTCCTAGCCAAAGAGTGGGGGAAGTGTGTCTTAGATTATGGTGTCTCCCCCTGCAATAGAGAAGTTTGGGTAATTATCAAAAAGAAAGAATCTATTTTTGGAATATGTTCCATTTGTGCTTCAAATGAGTATAAAGATAGAATCCTACTCTGGAATTGGTTGCTCAATTCCTATGACATCCCCTGGATTTTAGGAGGGGAATTTAATCTAGTGGAAAGAAGGGAGGGAAAGTAGGGGGTGTTAACCCGAAATGGAAAGGGAATGAGAGATACTACTAGAAAAGAATGAAATCCAAGCTAGAGTTAACTGACCCCATAAAAGGTCAAAATAATGAATGCACAGGCATCTAATTCACATGGTGCAACCCCCAAAAGGGGGGAAGGAGGATATACTACATGCTTGATAGGTTCTACATGAGCAAATATTTCTTTTATGTTGAACCAATAAAGGAGGGGTGTAGTGTGGAAGTAATCCCCTATACAATCTCTTATCACCACCCCATTAGGGAATCTTTTTATCTCAAAGTTAGTAGGGAAAAGGTGGAAGGGAAGGGGGGGAACTTCTTCCTAAACACCATATTTTTAAATGATAATGAATGCAGAGATGCCATTACATCTCTAAGGTAAATTAACAAATGGATGTATAAAGACCTGAATGCTATTGACAGATGGAATCTGAATGTAAAGGGCTAGAAGATCATTTTATAGATAATTGGCAAAAAAAGGGCCATGGACAAGAGGTGAGAAGAAAACCATCTCCAAGATAAACTACTCAAGGCTGAGTCTGACCTGCAGGAGGTACCTGAGGATGAGGCCTTACTCAAAACCATGGACATAACCAAGAATGCCTCGAGAAAAATTCAGGCTAATAAAATCAAAGGAATGAGGGTTAGAGCCAAATTGAATTGGCTGGAAAGTGGGGATAAGGGCTTTAAATTCTTCTTCAAGTACATCAGGGACAAATAGGTAAAAGAGAAAATAGATTAGCTATGGGCAGATGGTGCTTCTATCACTAATCAAGATAACATAAGAAAGTAATTCTTCCAATTCTATAAGGACCTCTTCACTTCTGAGCGGGTTAGAGAAGAACATGGTAAGGCTAGGGAACATATCAAACAACTCATCCCAAGAATATTTCCAAGGAAAATCAAGGGGAAATCGATAAAGAAATATTAAAATATAAGATAAAGAAATCCATCCTTGCAATGAAAAATGACAAATCCCCAAGCGTTGATGGCCTCCCGATATAATTTTATAAGACTTTCTTGGGTTAGATCTAAAATAATATAATTTTAGTCTATATCGAGGCACCAGAGAGGGGCTCACTGGGCAGTATCATCAAAAAATGAGCCATCAAGCTGCTCCCCAAGGAGGGGGATAAAACCTTGGTAAAAAATTAGAGGCCAATTACCCTCCTAAATGTATCCTATAAAATCCTGGCAAAAATTCTAGCAAAAAAATTGGTAAACATCTTACTAGTCTTCATTAAAATCACACAGACTAGGTTCGTCAAGGGAAGATACATCCTAGAGAACCTCATTATCAGTTGGGTGGCAATGGATTGGGAAAAACAAACCGATCAAGAGGCAACAATGCTACTTCTTGAATTTGAAAAGGCCCACGAAAAGGTTGAGTGGGACTTTGTAATGATGACTCTTAAGGATTTTGGGTTTCCCAACTCCTTCTGCAGCATGGTAAGGAAAATGTTTAAGGATTTTGTAGCCCAAGTAGATGTTAACGAGACCCGTACAAAGGAAAACATTGGGAAGGTCCATAAGGCAAGGATGCCCCCTTACCTTGACCTTATTTTTTATTGCTTTTGATGCACTCCACTATATGCTAAGGGCTAATACACTATCCCCTTGTATTAAAGATATCACCCTGCCTAATAATAATGATCTCATTGGCATACAATTTGTTGACGACACTTCAATATTTGTCTGATTAGAGGAAGGATATCTGAATAATCTAATGGATAAAATCAATAATTTTTGCCAAGCGTTAGGGGCAAAGATTGCACTCACAAAATCTTGCATGATGGGATGGAAAGACAACCCCCAAATTGGCTAAAAAAGTTCAATCTCCAATGGGGGCACCACATAAACAGGTCAGGTACCTTGGCATACCCTTTGTTGTGGACCCTAACATGAAAGAAATGTGGATATGGATTAAGGATAAGATTGAGAGAAAGATTGAAAAGTGGAATAAACAACATTTGTCTTTGGCAAGAAGAATTCAAGTCTGTCAAAAAATATTGTCTTCATATAGTATATACTTTGCATCAGTTTGGTTCTTTAGTTGCTACAAAATTAATGAAATCCAGAAAAGGATTAAGTGGGAAAGGAAACATGAAAAGGAACACCGTAAAGTGGGAATGGTGTGCCATAGACAAATCAAAAGGGGGATAATGTCTAAAGGACTTAAGGCTATAAGGCATAACATTGGCATTCAGGTGGATAATTGGTGCACTCAAAGGGAAGGAACCATGGAAGGTCATCATTAGGCAAAACACAATTAATGTAGTACCCAAATAGGCTAAAACATGGAAGTTTCTCCCTTTGTGTGATCTCCTTGGCAGAACTCACCCTATATCCCTTGCAGGCTCCAATGTTAAAAACTATCTAGAGGGCATGAGAAATAGTCAAGAGTAATATAACAAACTGCCACTTCACCAAGAATGGTAATAACACTATTATGTCCCACAAGTCTATTTGGTGGAACTTGGAGCACAAGGGAAAACCCCTTGCATTAGTCCAAGGCTGCTTGACCAAAGGTTGAGCTAAAAAAGGGATTAAATGCTTCAAAGACATCTTAACAAACGAAAACCTAAAGAGCTGGGTAGATTTAAGCTCAAAATTTAATCTACCCCAAAGCCACTGGAGAACATATTCTATTTTAAAAGAAGCTTGTAAAGACATAATCTTCCTTGTTGAATCAGTCTTTAAACAATTTCCAATTCCAAGAATTTCAATGGCATGATGGTAATGCACCTTTGAAAGTGAATGCAAAATCAATTTACTGTACTCTAAAAAACACATAGACATTACAAAATATGTTAACAAGACTTGGGGAACAAATCTAAGCAAGGAGTAATGCGTAAAAATCTACAAGAAAAATTGGACAAAGGAATTAGAACCAAAGAAAGCTTGTTTTAGATGGCTACTCCTACTACAAAAACTACCATATAAAATAGAATATAATGATATCGATATCTGCAACATTTGTAGAGTATTGAAAACAATCAAACACATTTTCTTTGAATGTCTCTTTGCTAAAGAGATTTGGATTTTTTTTTGCAATGAACAAAACATCTGGAAAAGCAACCATGTCATGGAAAAATACTATTTGAAATAAATAACAGAATGAACAAGGACCTTTCTTTGTTTTGGATCTTCTTATCCATTGAAATTTCATGGGCAATATGGATTACTAGGAATGATGGCAAATTTAAGGGGAACTAAAGGGTGCTTACTGAGTTTACCAAAAGACTCATTCTTCATAATGTTTCCATGCAGGTTTTTATCACCATTGAGATCTCGAAGGATAAGTTTTGGAAGTTTCTACAGAAAGGCACAATCAATGTAGACCTTTAGAAGGAAAGATATGGTCATATTTGGCAGTATACTCATCCAAGTGTTGAAGTGTTCCTAAGAGCCGTGCAAGAGTTCTAGAAAGAACTTAGGGAAACACACAGGGAGGAGAACCAATCCACATGGCTCCTAAAGCACACAAGGAAGAAGGCATTTCAAAAAAGGGAGCAAATTGTAGCAAAGACTCTTGCCAACATGAAGTACATAACCAACAACAACAAGACAACTAGCAACAACTAATTTTACCTTATCCAGGGCTTGTAATTTTTTGGTTTTGTTCAGTTGTTAACTCATGTAGTTATCTTGCATGTAACCAGATGTAAAGATGCAATGTAAATAATTATATAAAGTAATGTGTGGGTCTGATAAGTCAATGTAAGTGTATATATAATGCTGAAACAAGGTAACAATTTGGGGGCTGATATACTGATAGGAAAAGTGGTCAACATAGGCATATATTTGCTGATATGTAAAGAAATATAAAATTTGTGTATTTTTTTTTGGTTCCTCTATATCTAATACATTTTTTTTTTATTAAACATGCAATAGTAGTGTACAAAATTAGAAAAAAAATAGTGAAAATGAGAAAAAAATGAGTCTTTTAGTAGTTAGTACATGAGATTCCAAACCCATAGTCAAGAACAATGAAAAATGAAAAGAATATTATACTTGTTTAGACTTAGTTAAAATAGTAGCGAATAAGATTAAGGGATTTCTTTGAAAGTTTGATGCTTTGGGATATATATACACATTTGAGTTTGGCATGCCCAAAACTATGCTCTTACTATAATTTTTTTGTAATAAGACTTGTTTATATGTTTCAAACAAAATAGAAGAACAATCTATTGCAAATAGTTTAGTTGAAGAATATGAGGCTAGTTTTATGCAAGGAGGGGGTTCTTGATACTTATAGAAGTAGTAGCTATACACATATGGCCAACCTAAAACCATTGGACACTTTGAAGTCATGTATTATACAATGTTGCTACTACATGCAAAACATTAAACAAGATATACAATAAAACAAATCCAATAGTGAGTGACATATATTCAATGACCTACCCTATGGTGTAACATTAGTTTCAAGATGTTTGTTTGAAAGTTAACATCTTGTGCTTAGGCTAAAATTAGGATCCCTCTTGCCATGACACCCATCACAAAACACCAAGTAATATAATAGTGTTAGGCAACATGTCATAATTTAAAATCCTCTTATTGTAGTGTGCCAATTGATAGAGAAATATTTTACATTATCAAAACACATATGATTTATTGAAAACATTTGAACTAATTAAAAAATTAAGAATGTTCAATGCAATAGTAACTCATCACCAAAAAGTACTAATAAATGAATTATTGTTTGAAATCATATTTGGTCTCATAGTTCTCCAAAATCTTAGCTTTAAACTTTCAAAAAAATAGTGCACCTTACAATTTATTTCTACAACTAAAAAATAGAGTTGCTTTAAGAATCTCAAATTACTGTTTTTGATTAAGATAAAACATGTTTTAAAGGGACCTAAAACCCTTACACAAAATGCAAGAATAATAATGTTCAGAGAAACACATCTGCAACCAAATAATAATGTTTATTAATAATTACTGTTTTTGATTCTTAAATTATTGTTGATATATATATAATCTTGGCTGAGCTTTATTCATGAGAAAGTGGTTCACAAGAACCATCCAATCTGTCATGCTCATGAACGATCCACTTAGCATTTGTTACATTAGGTGATATTCATAAAGCTGAAAATGAAACTAAAACATCATAACTTTTCAAAAGACCACCTATCAAAATACTTCTCTAACTTAAATACACTTAACCATCAAATTTCTCTAAAATTAAATCTACTTTTCTTACCACACCATTAACAAAATTTTCTAACAAATATAAAATACTTACCATAAAGCTCCCTAAACTCAATTGTTCCTATATATATTCAACTACATAGCTTTGAATCAATCTTGGTTGACCTTTATTTCATGAGTAAGTGGTTTACAAGAACCCATCCAATATGTCATACTTATGAATGACTCACTTAAAATTCGTTACATATAAATGATATTCATAAAATTGAAAATAAAACTGAAACACCATAACTTCTCAAAAGACCATCTATCAAAATACTTATCTAACTTTAACACGCTTAACCATAAAATTCCCCTAAAATTAAATCTACTTTACTTGTCACACCATTAACAAAATTTTCTAACAAATATAAAATATTTACTATAAAACTCCCTAAACTCATATATTGATGCAAAAAAATTTGAACACAATCTAATTCAAAAATTCTTGCAATAATATTATAAAGCTCCCTAAACTCATATATTCTATTTGTTCCCTAAACTCATTTGTTCCCCTTAGTTCTCCAAACACATTTATTCCCCTTGTTCCCTAAACTCCAATCTTCTCCTCAACAAGATAGTTGTATCTGCCCTTAAAAAATATCCTCATACCCATGTACTACACACCGTAATACGGTGAAGCAGAGTCTGGACGGCAGACCAGGCTCGCGAAATCACCCCGGGAGAAGGGTCCAGTGTGTCCAACACGCCGGGCACTCGACACAACAGACTAAAAAGTGTGCTTGTCAGAAGCGTAAGTACACATCACAGAGTGACGTAAACACACGTCTCCAAGTGTCAGGCCTTACATGTCGCCAAGCGCAGATCTTTAACTGTGTAGCGCCTTCCCTTCCGGGCGGGCAGGGGCAGTGCCGACTGGTGTTACAGGGGTGTAGGTCAATCCTTTTTCCACAGTATATTCGATTCCATATCCACACTCTTCCACGTCAGCACCACTACCCGTGGGTTTGGATTATCTCTTTAATATTAGCATCTACCTACGTTTTGTCCTTTGTACGTTTTACAAGTTCTGCGGGGAATAATTTAAATTTTTTATATTGTTTTTCCCTTTTTTTTCTTTCTGTGTTCGCATCTAGGTTGCATTGGAACTAGTCTCGACCGGATCTAGAGAGTTGTGGAGAATGTGGTTCATCAAATCTACGTAGGGGATTGATTATTTTATTGTGAAAAGTCATTAGGAACTGTTATCAAAATTAATAGAATTTTATATAGTTTTAATTTATTAAAATGATTTTGATTGAGGTTATTGTGATGGTGGATTATGGAATGTGATTTTGTTTTTATTAAATTTTTAATTAGGATAATTAAAGTATATTTTATTAAAGTTATAAATAGTTTATTTCATTTCATTACAAATTATTTAAAAAGGAGCATATTTCTAATACATCCAAATAACTTGAAAATATTCTATGAAATCTTTTTCACTATTCATCTTGTTTTTCTTTTTCTTTTTAATTATTTTTAATTTTAACTTTCTTAATGAAATTGGATTTTTGGTTTTGGCAAAGACCTTGCTGATCTTGTGGCATCACGTGCATTATAAATCAAACTATTTCTTAAACAACTTGATGATAGATTATAGTGTGATTCAAATCACTACTATAATTAAAAAATACTAATAGCTCCCTAGAACCTTTTAGCAACAAATATTCTTATGAACTATCATGAAAAAAATTAAAAAATGAGCGTTTATATTAGAAATTGTCATCAACAAAACTAGTCCTAAAACATATAATAATGTTTTTTGTTTTTGTTTTGCTTTTCCATCAAATTTATAAATATTGTCCTTAAAAATATTGAGAATCAAATCCAACTTGAACCACATAGCAACAACAAAAACTCATTTAGTGAAAATGATTAGGCTTCCTCATCAAAATATTCAACATCAAGCCTAACTTTAGCCAGACCTAATAAAAAACTAAGAACAATCCTTGTGACCATTTTTTAACTAGGTGGACTCCAACTCCTTAAGCAATACACATTCTAAACATATGTAAAGCTAATAAATTAATAAATTTTTAATAACAAGTTGTGACATATTATAAGATGTAGACGAGAAACTTGAAAATTAAGAGTAAGATGATTTAGCTACCTTGATTGAGAATTGTTGACTAATTTGTCCATAATTTTATAATTGTAACTTAAAATTAAAAGTGTTAAAATAACAAAAGTTAAATTGGATTACCCTCATAATTTAATAGAGGGATGATGTTGCAATTTGTAGATCTATCCTAAATTGTAATTTTGTCTCAATCACATGATTTTATCTTGAGTAGAAATATCCCTTTAGTACATGTTCTCTTGATGTATATTTGTGCAAGGAAAATTGGGTAGTGCTACGAAGGACTATTGGGTTAGAGAAGACCAATAAACTTACTTCCTAGGAATTAGACACCTAGATTGATATGCTAGTAATTGAAACAAAGAATAACACATAGATGTTGTATATTAATATATATATATAGAGCCACTGCTAGCTAAACATACAATTACTAGTGATTGATATTCGATTGTGTTGTCCCAATTGTCAACCAGATGCTCTCAATGATTGAAATGATCTAAATTGATATTTTAAAGTACACAACCCAAAACATATAACTCTAGATCTTTTAAGACAAAGACCATTTTTTAACATAAATATATATACAAATTAATTAATTGAGAAAAGAAATGAGGTTGAACAAAATAATAAACTTTTTGATAGATCGAGAGTAATAAAATCCAATATCAAACAATGCTAAGAAATTTCATAAAGTTAATTTGATAACTCTTATATCTAATGAATGTGTTCCTACAAAACATTTTTGCCATAACTCTTATCCTATAAATTACTTGCTCTAATGATATTATTAAAATCTTCCTTTCAATCATTTAATTTGAAGAAAAAAGCACAAAACAATATATATCTAATATTTTATTTAAGAAGGTAAACAATTTTCTCCTCTTTACCTATATTATAGGTGTGAGAAATGAAGCATTGATTTTGTTTGTTTGTTGAGAAGTCCTATGACAAATATGAGATTTTAGCATTCCAAAGTATTGAGGATATCAATGTAAGGTACATAAATAATCAATTTTTTTACCTTGAATCAAGAAATGAAGAATATCTATTGTGTCAAATTTTGTGGGACAATTATAATCACTTTTACTAATTGTATTTGAATATCAATACTATCTTTTAAATAATACAAATTTTAAAAAACAAAAAACAATACTCAATAAATTTATATTATAAGGAAAATCAAACGGCGAAGGTCCAATCAGGGGAAACGATCTAAGAGTTTTTTTCATATAAAACCCTAAATGTTTACCATGTTATATGATGATGCCGTTGATTTTTTTTTCAGCAGGCGCGAGGTCAGACTTTTGACAGAGATTGCAGCGGTAAGATTTTAAATATTATTGATCTTTTTTTGAGGCCATGGTTCGTAGCCTTATCTCGTTGGGCTTTAAATACGTACTTCCGCGCATGCATTTACAAGCTCTCTTTGATTCTTACTTCATATGCGGGGGTAGGCTCCTCGTTCTTTTTTTTTAGTTGTACTTGGCATTTTTTCGATTTCTATTTGTCTATTGGCGTGTTTTGGATGCTTTGCTGGTCTCCACAGAGCGGATATCGTTTCGAAATCTCGCTTCAGATGTGACGGTGTCGTTTTCCATGTCTCTTGTCTTTTTGTTAAACATTATGCTTATATTTGCTACAAAAGAAAAAAATAGATTCAGTTCAAAAGAAAACAAAAGAAAAATTTCATTCTAGAAGATTTAGCAATTCTATAAATTTTATTTTTACGGGCCTCTATTCGTGAATTTGCGTCTTTTAAAGCTTGCATTGGATGAAATATCAGCTATCTTGACGAAAATGCCTAAATTTTGCTTTATATCAGTTCTATTTTAGCTGAAATGGTGTACTTGCGAGTCGTGAGTGGCGTTTTGTTTCTATTTTCTTACAGTTTAGTGTATTAAAAAGACGATTCTTTATTTGGAAGGCATATTGATTAGGCTTTGGTCGAAATCAGTGCTTTGTAATGGAATTTTCTATGTATTATGTGGAAATCACTTATTTGCCGGCTTTGTTTCCTTAAATCTTTGATGAATTTCAGTTTCATTTTGGGTTATAGACTGGAAAATTTTGACGAATTTCAGTTTTATTTTGGGTGAAATGACTGCAAAATTCTGATGATTTTCACTTTTAATTTGGGTGAAATGGCTGTAAAATTTGATGAAATCAAGATTTATTTTAGCTATTAAGGGTTACGTATGAGATGTGAGTAGCGGTTCGCTTTTATTTTCTCGCGTGTTTGTCTCCGAACGCTTTGATTCTTTATTTGGGAAGCGTCTTTGTTAGACTTTCCGAAATCAGTGAATACTTATGGAACTTCGTTTTATTATGAGGAAGCCGCTTGGTTTTAGGCCGTTTTAATAAATGGTTTTTGGTTTTTGAATGGAAATATAATGTATCCGGACCGATTTTTATCTCTCCTTTTTTATTTCTATGTGAGCTCATTTTGAAAAATCTATTTTCTGCGCTTTTTTATTTTATTTTTGAATTCGATTGATCTAATCGCGTCATTTTGAACTCTTTAATGACGAAATTTACATTGACCTCTGTCATTTAATATGTTTCTGGGTTCGTGGAAAAATTATGCATAACATTGGACATATATTGTCTTTTCGGTTTATTTTGCAGATACATTTACTACGAAATAGGGGATTTTTCTAGTCTCGATTTGAAGTTGTAGTCTCACGTCTGTGACATCCAAAATGAGCTGGATAGATCCAAGAAGCGACCTGCAAACCTGGAAATTTGCATTTTTCAAGAGGGAGTGACTATATTGAATCTTTCCTACCTTTGTGTGGTTCGATTGTGCGTCTTCTCGTCAGCCGACATTAGAATTTGTATTGAAAAATTCGGTGTTAATAGTTAAAGAACTGAAAGATTTGGTCTCATTTAGTCAGATGGCACCAGCTTCTTTCGTTACTTACAATGATGAAGTTACCAGTAAAGATGTCGCGCCTCTTTTATGTTTGAAGCCGGGTTTAGTTGACGCTTCTTACAAGCCAAGGGCATCTTGTTTCAACATAAGTTTCAGAGACATTGGATTCCCTTCTGAAGGAGCGTAGTAATAATCAGAAGCAGTTGATGGTGTTTTTGTCCTATGACGATGTCGTCGTTTTCTTTTTCATCTATTCCAGAACCAGTCCATTGTACTCCTGTTGAAATAAATATCAAAGATTTGCCCAAGGTGCTCGGAAATATTTATTTGTATTGATTTTGATTTGCAGAAAGCTATTTTTTATGAATTCCTTATTAAATATCAGATAATTGATTTTTTCAATTTTATTTTGAATTCTAGAGTCTGGTAAAGATGAAGACCGTCGGCTCTGTATCCGCTTTTTCGAGGGTCAGGGCTTCTGGTGGAAGTATATCTTGTTTTTCCCCTTCTCCTTCGGCTTCTACATTTCAAAGATCGGGTCTAAATCACTCTCAGTGGTAATATTCCATATGATAATTTTTCTTTGTAATTCTTTAGATGTGCTTTATAGTTTATTACTTCACATCTGTTCTTTAACGGGCAGTAATGCTAATTCCCAGGTGTCGAAGTGGCAGTCTAATGATTGGAGATGGGCATAAAAGGATTTTAGTTAATCAGGTTACAAGGCGACCTGCCATTGCTCTAAGTGCTCTCGGGGGTCAGATGAGTAGAAGCATAGCTAATCAGGAGGTCTGCAACCCTGCAAACTTCTTTGAAAGTGTAAGGCCTTCATTTTTAGATAATACTCTTTAAGTGTTTATACTTATCGGATTTTAATGTAAAAAGTAAATTCCCGAGTCCTGGTCATTGTCATGAGAGATGGGTTCTTGTGAATCACTGCTCATGAATCCCGAAAAATCATCAGATAGAAGGCTGAGTTGAAGTTCAAGCAGTTTTTACGACCTTACTAACCAATAACCATTTTTGTGAAATAATCCAGTCTTTCTTCTGCTATCCTACTAAGATTAATGTCATTTTAATTGTTATGTGGTCCTGTTAGTGCTCTTGCTTTCATTCTGCTTTTTTTTTTGGGGGTAAATTTCCCTTTTTGGGTGACATTCAGTATAGATGCCACAACCAAAGGTTATCACTTTCATCAAATTTCAAGAGTTTATCACGTCTCATGGGGATGCGAACATGAGGCTCCTCTTTGGAAGCTCCAATATCTGGTCACTTGAGAGCTCATCCTAATTGACTATGCTATTGCCCTTATTAAATTCTAAAACTTTAATGTTCAGTTGTTTGGAGAAAGGCATTTGGTAAGAGGAAATGGTATCTTTATCAGGATGCATGACCTCCTTTTTCTTAATGCCTAAAAGAGCCAAAATTCAGGAAAGATTAAGGCAACAAGATCAGTGTCTTGGTAGTATTTGAAACTCTGTTTTAGATATTATTCTTCTAGTTACTGTATTCTTCTCACTTTTCCTTCAAGTCCGTATTTTAATATTTTATCCTTTAATCAAATGCTGAACTCGGATGTGCTTATGGTGAGTAAAATGTTTATTCTTGATAAGGAAGTGATCATGGTGTGATTAGCAAGGAAACTCAAGTTGCAAAGGAAATCATCTGATTATTTCCAATTCAATCTCTACTATTATTTTCTCTGTAGTGCTTTCGATGCTTCTTGGGACAAGGTATCCATGATTTGGGTAGTCTTCTTTTAGAAACTAACAGTGCCATTAAACTTATGAAAGCACTGATTTTTATAGATAAGAAGCTAATTCTGTCAATTTGCAATTTGAAAGTTTCATTGCAGTGGCAGACAACATCGATATATCACCCTTAAAGGAATTTTTGTCATATACAGCTATTGCCGTCAATCTTCATTTCAATATAGCTTTACTTGTGTTTAATTGTAACTATTTCTATTATGTCGGCAGGTTTTGAAGAATGCAAGGAAAAGGTTCTGCGATGAGGTTTCTTTTCGTGTTGAAGATAGAAATGTTTCTCTTGCAAAGGTAATTATTAAGACTGAAGGTTGTTATTAATTGTTATGTATAGCCTGAGTTTGTAATTTTTTTAATTGATAGCCTTGAGTCACATTACAGAGACTGTCAATGAAGTATCATTGAATGCCTCTTATATTACATATCTTGCAACAAATTTATTTAGTTCTGTAAATCCTGTAAAGCACTTGTTTTGTGCTTGTGCACCTCATTAGCAAATCAAGTTCTGATTTATGAAAATGTTAGCTACCCTGCCCTGCTTCCAACGTTGTTATGTGCTCTAGTTTAATGTTTACCTCTTTGTAGAGAAATGGCTGCTGTAGGGAGGATTGGATGCCATCAAGTCATTAATATGTTTGTGCTATTCTCTCCCTTATACTAGTGGATTGATTCTTAGAAATCGGTTCCTGGCTCCTTTTTTCCTTAGTTTGCTGGACACAGAAGTAACATAGTAATCACATATAAAAGTGTCAAGCAATCTTAATTGGTTTTATTGTGTGGGAGCCACATGTTAGCAGTTTGTTTTCTGGCTATCAGGGATTTAGTTCTAAGAGTGCTCTCACTGCCAAACAATTTCTTTGGAATTGATCTTACTTATTTGTTTGCATGACTATTAGTATTGGGAAAACATCTTTTCTTTTGAATTTTTTTAACCTTTTGACTTTTTCCTTAAGTAATTATTATTTTTTATCTTTTTGTCTGGGGAAAGCTCCACCAATTCATGGAAATTTGTTATTTTCTGTAATAATATCATTATTACATTTTGGATTCTGACATAAGAATTGGCTTCATCCATTCAGTCTTTTATGGAGATGCTCTTTTCCAATTGCATGTTACTCTGTTTAGAGAGATTATGTGAGGCTAAATTATATTTCAGGGCATCTTTAGTATTCTGTTTTAGGGGAAATGTGGGCAACGGTGAGATTGGTAATTGTGCTATATATATTGTCATTTTCTAGGGATGATTCTCTGTGGAATATTTTCCTTTGTTTATGGCATGAAAAGGTGCCTCTACTCTGCATGCCAGCATGGGAGAATTCATCTTTAAATTTACTAAATGCTTTTTACTCAAATGCGTTATGCTGATAAGGGCTTGCAGGCTTATTTTGTTTAAGGTTTCCTGACATTTGAAATATGTGCATTATTATCTAACATTCATTGCAAGGATCAGGCTTGCCAAAGTTTTATGGTTTGATGTGCTTCCATAATTCTATATTGGGTTGTTCATGTTTTTAGAACATTATTGTGGAATCTAGATCCATTTCATGTCTTAAAGTCAGCTTACTGTAAAGCTGCATGTGGTGTTTGGTTACTTTTAAAATTTAAAGAATATTTACTTTCATTCTGAGTGCTGGATTTGCAGCATTGAGAATTGCATTCTTTTCTCATATTTTTGGTATCTTTGCTGAAGGCTTTCTTCCACAGTTTTATCTTTTTGCTTGATGTATTTTGTAAAGTTATGCTAAAGTAACTCTATTCTTACAAATATTTGGTTTTATGCTCAAGAGATATTTCTATTGCTTAAAGGTTAATGTGTTCTCATGAGTTGCAAAATTCCATTACAGGCTATGTTATTGATTGCTGTGGAGGATGAAGCATTTATTTCTTATAATCACGATATGGATGCTCATTCTGTTGTAAGCGAAGGGAGAGAAGTTCCCAGGGCCAATAGGCAGTCTCCCGATGAAGGTAGCTTAGATGCTTTTCTTCTGAATGGCAAAAGCATTACATCATGGCTCTCTGAGCTTGATGTGATAGCAAAACAGGTAGAAGCAGAGTTAGTATCAAAAGAAATTGGATGCTATTTGGCTGAAGTTTTGGAGGCAGTTAATGTAGTTCTCTTTGATTTACGAGGGTTTACTAGATCATCTGTTTTGAAAGATCCAAAACAGTCATACTTGCATACAGTGCTAAGTTCTGCGTCTGGAAGTGGTAATTTCTTTTACCTTCTTCCTAGCTTTATTTATATGTGCAAAATTATGCTTGTATTGGAGGTTGAATTTTAACAATGCAAAATGATCAACTGCCAAGGCCAATTGACTGTATGTCATGGAAGTTACTCGTATGTTTCTAATTGCATTAGCTTTTTTGTTAAAGAGGACTGTACCATCCTAAAGCATTGAAAGTAGCAATTTGCTGTCCGACAAGTTGGCTATTTCTATAGTTTTTGCATTAATTTTGAAAGCTAGTGGGTTTGATACTTTTATGATGGAAATAAACTATCTAATTAGCACCAAAAACTTTGACATCCATATTTCTCAGCATTATGTCTATTGATGGAAATAAGTTAATAACCGTTCTAATTAGTACTGAAATAATTTGTCAGCTATAATGCTCAGCATTATATATATTGAAGTTTGCCGGAGACTTGGAGTTACTATTGTAGGAGCACGAATTGGGGAGGATTTTTTGATATGGCCCGAAACTAACAACACAGAGGTTTGTTATTATCTTCTCAATTGTTCAGCAAGATTGTATTAGATTCACATACTTTACTAAGCTTCTGTAGTGTTTTATCAATGTTGAAAGCAGTGTGGTAATGTTAACCCTAGTTGGTGGTTTGTTCTTGATATCCAGCCAGCTTTAGGATTTAGGCTATTATGTACTGTAACACCTCTTCAAAGAGCATTACTTTCATGGTTTCCACTCTGTGCATGTTGTTTGCCAAATTTCATTAACATTGTAGAACATATTTGATGTTTCTCAATTTTCTAGTTTCACGTTTTGGACATGCTAATCATTTATCCAAGCATACTGTTTAGTGGCAAGAGACCTATGACATATGCTCTCTGAAATTTCTAAGTTACTGAATCACATAGGGTTTCAGCTTCCAATTTTCTTCTTCCTGACAGTCCATCAAATAAATTGACTAGGAAAACTTGGCTAAAAAGTCATACCTTGAGCATGAAAATTTTCTTAGGTTTCTGGGCTGGCCAGGCAAGCTAAAAGACATATTTGAGAAAGTTTTATTTGTGGTGCACAATTTTTTGCAATGTGGGTAGTGTCTACAGTAAGTTTGATGAAAAAGAAGGAATTGCATGCCTTTTTTGTAGGGGATTTTGGATTTCTGAGAATATATTGTCAGATTTTCCACCAATTTCTTGTGGACATTTGAATTTTATTTTGATTTTGGTTTTAAGATTGTGAGACTTATAGATTAAAAAAATACACCTCAGTTATTAGTTCATTTTCTAAGTGCTTGTTACCATGATGGCCCCTGGTGAGATGGGGCCAGCTATTGGTAATAGCCCAATACAAAACTCTGTGTACCGTAAAGGTGAGACATGCTTTATGCATATGGGTGTTGGTTCTCCGTGTTGTGCAAACACCAATGCATTTCAAAATTGTTCAATTGTTGCATGTCATGGAATTCAATGCGAACACTTTTTGATGTGTCTTGCAGATTTAGATCCATCACAGAAGATTAGTTTTTCATTATAGATCTCTCAAATAAACTATATTTATTGGCTATTCAATTAAATTATTAATGCTATTTTAGTCGTGTTTGTTGTTCAGGAGCTCTTTAAACTATCTGAAGGGGAAAGTTGGTTTGCTAGAGTAAATGGTAATTGTGTTAAGCATCCTGGATCTAAGGCTTCTGATTTGAATAGTGGATCGCTTCCCAGTATTGAACTTGGGTCAAACAGAGACATCACTACAATTGCTTTGGCAAATCTCAAAGTGAGTTTATCAAACACAAAGTGTCATTTGTTCAATGGAGCATCTGAAATGGGATAACCTTGTAACTTCTGAAATAATTCGAAGTTGAAGGATATTTCAACTCCTTGTCTGAATTTAATGATTTCAAAAAACATTGGGCTGTATTTATTTTTTACTCATGCAACTTAAGACAAAAAAACATCATGAATTTTATCTATTTTTGTTGGTTCCTGCAGAGGCTTTACTGGAAGTCTGCTTCAAGGGCACACCCTGGATTGTTGTTAACTTCTCCACTTCGACCTGTGGGTCATACTACTGAGAAACAAAAGAAAGTTGACAGTTCAAATGCTTTAATCTTGCGGCCTGAGGAACTAAGGTGTGTATTCCCTTTATTTCTTGTTTATTGGGATTGCTGTTGGGAATTATAGCTTTCATGGTAGATGCCCCCACTTTCATCTTTGAATGTTGCCCCTAAAAAACCTCCCATATTCATTTAGAACAATGTCCTTTGTTTTTCATGTTTACTGAATCCTATGCCACTTGAGTTACCATGATGCTTGATCGTAATGCACAATATTTAAAAATAAATATACCTATATAACTGGGGTGTGAATGCAGGCTTTAAAAACCACCCAACATGTTATGTACTTGTACCCCATTTGCCAGCTACTGTTAGTGGATGCACTTTGGGATGTCTTGAGACACTAAGGGATGCACCCTAATTTTGAGGTGAATCACTCTTAAAAGGAGATGCTCCTCAATACACAAGACCCCCAAAAAACTCAAAAAAATGAACAGAACATAAAAAAAGTAAATGAACTTAATCTATCTTCACCCTAAAAACAAACCGATTCAATGTTTTCCCTTATTTCAATGTTATGATTCTCATTTTGACTGCTGCACCTATATTTTCACTGCAGCAAGTGCTGGAGGGAGAGTTTTGAACAATCAGATTTTTGCTGGAGATGTGCGCTCACTTGACCACCATTTGAATGCAACAAGTTGGAGCACAGTTCATGGAAAGTGGGAGGGCTTTTTGTGTGTGTTAATAACATTGGGAGATTCAGAACAATAGTAGCAATTTATAACATCGCTACAGCAACTTCGAATATTTCTAATGTTTTGTTGTGTTTTTGTGTGTCTATATATATATGTATATGTATGTGTGTGTATATATATGTATATGTATGTGTGTATATATACATATGTAGATATATCTATAATAGAGGGACACATTTTATGGCTCTGCACCCTTATCCTGCATAGCCCATAATGTTGAAACATGGTAACCGTGATATGTAGTTATATCATCCTTGATCTAACTCTAGTACTTATGCTAACTAGCATGCTACAAACAATAAAAACTCGCGTGTTAAATTACTACCACCCTTATCCATATTCCGCAAGAAAATGTTTGGGAACTTGGATTCATTTCTTTTCTAGAAGCTAATCTGGATAGTTTCTGCCAATCATTAATGGTACTATAGATTTTGTTTGAAGCTTGTCTCAGATCAATCTGGTTTGACTGTTTTGTATCATTTGCTTCAAATTTTGTGTAGCAACTACTGTTCCTGAATCTCTATTCTGCCTTAAAAGGGAATGTAATTCACCAGCTTTCTCTATCATATTTGTGTAGATTAAGCTATATGATTTTTGCTCCTTTCAATCTGCAGAAATTTATGTTGGATGGTGAACCTCTTAAAGTTTTTATTGTCATTGTAATGTGTTTTATGTGTCAGAAAGGATGAAGACATGTGCATTCATTCTAATTTTATGGTTTTGTTATTTTGTTATCCCTTTGTAAGACTTATCGTCTTCTTTCAATTTCTCCCTTCCATACATGTCTGTTTAATGCTACCGTTAGAATTTTGTTCTTTGTTTAGTGGTGAATCCAAGAGTTGATTTTCTGCTGCGTTCTTACATTAAGATTTTGTAAGACTGGGGTGACGTTATGTAAATTGTTTCATTTCCTTTCAAAATTCTTGTGTGATTTTGTCGACGGCCATGTATTTTGAGAAGTTCACTGTTTGTTTGTCATCTTTTCTTCTTTGGTCAGTGGAGTCCATCATGGATCATATCTCCATTTTTGGTTCTTTTCTCCTTGGGAGGTATTTTCATTACGGATGGTTTACCAGGCTTTCTCTTGGACTTTGACTCACAATGTGTGGGTTAGCTATCATAGCATACAACATTTGGTGTTTTGAGATATCAGGAGTTTGTAATTTTAGGAGCAGTATATAATATATATGGTGATACTTTTTATGTCTAGAAGTAGTAAAAGATATGTAGGAGAAGTAAATAAATGCGGTGAGAATCCATAGTCTAGAAGATGCAAAAATATGATGAATCTCTGTCAATTAACATTGTTTGATTTGAAGTTATGGCCAATGAAAGAATGTATTTTTGTGCTTCATTCTGATTTCCTGTATCTCATTATTTATCTTATTTAGATTGTCAATTATGGCATCTGAGAGGCTGCTAATTTTGCAACCACATAACTGGGTACTGCGGAGAGATCATGGCATGCTCCTATACTATAGCAGGTGATGACACTTTCTTCATAGTATCAACTTTGAATGGACCCAGTTTGCATCATAGAATGCTCTGTGCTCTATTTATATAGCTTGGGTATTGAATTTATGCTCAAGTTTTGATGAAGATTTATTTGGATAATTATGTTATTTAGATAATTAATTTCTATTTTCAGATATTGCAGATTATGCATTTTTTGGAATAACTATATCACTAGGCATATGGAGTTTTGGCATTTAAATTTCCTTCTTTCTGCATTCTCACAGACGGTATGGAGAAGCTGTCCAAGAGCTCAGTATATGCATGGCCTTTGCTCCAGTGGAAGAAGCAGAAATTCTGGAGCCTTTTGTTGAGAAGCTGCATCTAATACGTGTGGAGTCTTCCTGGAAGTCTATGAAAGCATCCAATACACTTGGCTCGCGTTCATAAGATAATTCTGTAGTGCTTAGTTTGACTTTCGTTTAGGAGAGAATTTAGGTTAACCTCCCATTTTTTTGCCATTGCTTGTATGTGAACATATACTTATGCTTTCTATTTGTCTGGCTTGAGCAAGGTAATCTAATTGAACGGGATTTTGAATGAATTGAAATTGTTTCTTATTTTGTATCATATAAACCTCTCTTCTTAAATGTTTGGTTAGCAACAAGTTTCTATCTCGAGGAAACGACTATGTTGTAGAAAATGGAAGTTAAGGTTCTCTTCCGTGCCAATAAAATGCACCTTCTATCTACACATTATTATGTAATAAGCGAAAGCTAATAATCATCTAAAATCATAGATTATACAGAGAATGATAATCGGTTACTGAACTGAGTAATCAATAAACTTAGATGGATACCAGTTTAGAAGCATCACGATGGAGACTTATATGCTTCCTCGACAAGAGACTGAACTCTATTTCAACAGCCAAGATTATGCAAATACAGGTTCAAGTGCATGACACAACCCTGCATACTTCCTCATCAGTCTCATTTTTCAATAACCTACTTCATTGCTATATTTACTGTTCAAACAATATACGTAAGTGTGCATAAGATTTTGGTTGTGCTATAGCTCAAGTTGATATGATACCCTCCACTGGTTTGTAGTTGGTAATGAAGGTAACATGGCAAAATATAATGAAATCAATGTTTTAGCCCTAACTTTTTAATTCCTTCTATTATTGCAAATTCTCAATTTCTTTATTATTCTCTTGTTTTTTTCTCTGGGTTTTGTTATTGTAATTTTCTTTTAAATGAATGTTGGTATTTTCGTACTACAATTTTTTGAAACTTTTTTAGTTTATTCATTATTGACATTTTATTTGTACAATTTATTTTCTCCTTCTAAATTTTATTCTATTGAGAAACTATCTTGATTTTTGTGCAACCTTCCCCTCACCTCTTTTTTTATAATTGGTTTTGATCTGCAATCTTCTACTACTACAACTTTTGCATCCTGATGATGGATCATAGAGTGTTATCTGAAACGTTGATCCAAAAACATACACAATTTAATCCAGAAACAACACTCTTATAATTATGGACTGTGGAAATCTAATATCTTTGAATTTTTGAGCTATTTAAGAGTTGTCTATGTTTCTTTTCCTAACATATGGGGCTCTCCAAGGTCTTCAAGTTTTAACTTTGATTAGCCATGAAAAGCGTGTACAAGACACCAGGTCGTACAAAATATTGCATTGTATAAACACCCCTTCTAATTACATATATTAGGTTTCATGTAGGATTATAAAGACATTTTTGGTTTGATGATGGACTAAGTTGACACATCATTTACTTAGCTGTTAGTTAATTAACATTTTGAGCATCTAGCAAGTGATATTTTACTCTTTGGTATCCTTAAAAGAAGTTAATTTTAACTTTAAGGAGCCATAGAACAAAGAGCTCTTGGTTCCTTTAAGATTTTCTTCATTCTTTGTTCCTTTTTCTAAATTTGTTAGCCCTATAAGTAGCTTCTAGTCCTCTCACCTTTACTCTTATGGTCTCTCCCTGAAAGTTTAACTCATTCTCTCATTTGTTAATTGTTTCCTTTGACTGCGTCGAGACAAAATCAATTTGACTTTCTAAATACCCAACACGAATTGCAGTTGAATAAAGTGGCGTTAAAAAGTTGCAGCTGTTAGACAGCCACAGGCCATTATATTACTTAAAAATGATCCATGTGCAAGTGTAGGTGGTTACATAGGTGCATATATCATATGCTCACTTCTCAATCCATTGTAAAATCTATCTCAATCCATTGTCAAATCTAACTTCCGTAATTCACTCTACGATATCAATCCTTAGAAAAGGACCAGCAGAAAATTAAGTCAGGCCGAGGTAAGTACATGTTGAAATTGAATTCATGGGAAAAAAGTGTATGACACTTATATACAGATAGACAATGACAAGAATCAATCGCTGTTCTCAGAGATCATCTAATCTTCCTCCTACCTACCCCATAATTCCTGATCCTATTCGTTTTCTTCTTTCTCGTCACGGCTAGATTTAAGGGACTTGCTGGCCTTGACAACAATCGACACGTCTTCTTTTGGCAAGGAATCTGATATAGAAGAGCATGATTTGAGCTTTTCATGGGCAGTTGACACACAGCAAAGGACAACTATAACAGCTACTTTGGAGTAGTTTAAACAGACTGCTACCATTTGGAAGTCGGGAAACCCATATTTCTCCGGCTTTCCTTCCTGTTAACAAATCAACTCTGTTATATTATAATTATAAGAATATATAGAGTATATGTACATAAGAGCTTTTGTACCAGATTCTATCGCACATGTACGATTCCATAATCGAATAACCACTTACCATAGGTGCTGTCTAATGACGGAGAAGGTTGAGATTCTGCCATGATTTTCTGCGCTTTAGCTATAGCTATATCTGCGCAGCCAAGGCCGATTAAAAACAAGCGATCATTACAATATTACCGCACTGGTGACCCAATGCTTTTGAACAAAAATCAAATCATTCTATAATAGTTTTTAGAGTAGTGAAGAAGTTTACTACGGTTGGATTTTTGGGTGAAAATAGTACGAATTGCTTTTATTTATTTCATTATCCTGTTAATTGTTTTATATTGTCTATGCATGATTTCTATTTATTGGACTTTTTTCTCTACATATGGTATTAGAGTTTGGCTTAGCTTGAGCTTTGTTTGAAAGGTAGGGAATTTTTTTTGCCTATCGTAAACTGTGTCCTAAATGAGAGTTGTGCACGTGAAGATTTGTGAGCGAATCACAATGACAAAGGATAGAGACAAAAAATTAATGGATTTTTTTTTTTTAATTATGCAAAGATAAAAGGTGAAGGTTTTGCTTGTTGATAGAGATCAGTGTATTGCTATATCATCAATAAAATCATTTGGTATGAAGGTTGAAGATTGATTGATTGTTGATAGGAAGGTACGGGGTTCAATTAGATTGTGTTTGTTGTATTCAATTTTGTTGAGTGTATTAGGGGATAAATTAGGTACTTTGTATCATGGAAAGTTAAGCAAATAATTTTTTTTATAGGAAGTATTCATCAAGAATGAAGGGTGGTGGCTATGATTGAATATTTGAATGCCTTCAATATTGTGGTAAGTTAATATTTTTTGTTAAAATTAAAATAGATGATGAAACAAAGTGTATTACTTTGCTTTGGTCTTTACTTGATTTTTGGAGTAATTCAATAATGATAATTATTAATACTATTGAATTAAAGAGGAGAATGTGGTAGCATCCTTGTTATTTGAAGAAATAAGAAGAAAATCTTCAAAATATAATCAATTGAATGGTGCCCTTGGTCTTAAAAGGCTATTTACTTGAAATAAATGAAAAGAAATTAGGAGATAAAAGTCAAGAGACAAGAGATTGAAATCTAGAGGCAAATCAAATGTTTTAGATGAAAGTCGAAGAAAGTGTGGATCTACGGTATAATAGGGCACTATAAGAGGGATTGTAGATCTTAGAGCCATGTGAATATTTTTATAGAAAACTAGATACTTTAGATGAAGATGTAGGAATTTTTTTTGATTGTTGCAAGCTCATATGGATGTCATGATGAATAGTTGATAGATTCAAGTGCTTCTTTTCATATAAGTGCATAAAGAGTGGCTTAATGAATATGAACAAGTCAATGAAGGCAAAGCATTCTTAGGAGATGATTCAACATATAAGATTATATGTAGAGAAAAAGTGAAGTTGAGGATGAAAGATGAAAGAATTAAAACTATTCCTTGAGATTTGCACATTTTAGATTTGGCAAGAAATCTAATTTTAGTAAGCAAAATGCATGGAGGTGTGCAAGTAGTATTTAATAAGGATAACTAAAAAACAGTTTCTAGTGATATGGTACAGGCAAAATGAGTTTGTAGAGGAACATTATTTATGGAAGCAATACCTTTGATATTTTTGAAATAAATAAAATTATAGATTAGACTTTCACTTCCTATAGAAAAGAAAAGATAATATTGTGTAATTAATGGATGAAGTATATTGGAGAGAAGGGTTTTCGATATTTAAAACCAAAGACATGGTTAAAAGAAATTTTTATTGCACTTTGGATTTTTTTTTTTGTGTATAATATTTATTTGGAAAGCAAAACTTGTGTGAAGTTTTCTAGTAGTACTACAAGATAATAATGAGTTTTATATTTAGTGCGAATTAATGTTTTGGATCAACAAAAGTTCCGTCATTTGGAAAATCTATGAATTATGTTACTTTTACAATTGACTTTTAAAGAAAATTTGGGTGTATTTTCTACAAAACAAATATTTAAAAAAATAAATTTAATGAGTTTAAGGCTTTGGTAGAAAATCAAACAAAAAAAATCATGGTTGTGAGAAGTGATAATGGTGGAGAATATTGCTTAGATGCATTAAAGTAGTTTTGTAAGAAATGTGGAATATAAAGGTATACACGTCAATTTTAGATATGTAGTTGATAATAATTAAGTATCGTAATTATCTTTAGTAAACTTATTAAATAGGTACAATATCACTCTTAGGATATAATATATACAAGGTGAATACAATTTTACACCAACACTTGGTACCATTCTTTTGACACTCCAATAATAATCTTTGTGTGGCTTTTCCTCCCTATCTTTCGCTTTAATTCTAGCATGATTATATTAGGAGTATTTAAAACTCATTAGGAAAATTCTTGCTAGCTTCCAAGAAAATTGAAGATAGTTATTGCACTACTTTTACATATATCTATATTGAAATGGACTTAAACGAGTGACTTCTCAAATTGATATTATAGACACCTAAAATTGTCCACACCTAACCATGCCAAACTTTATCATATTCCAAGTAGTAATTAAATAAATATTCTTAACCTTCCATTTCGACATGTGATCTCTTACACATGTGAAAGGATATCTATCAAGTCTCCCTTCCATGTGATCCCTCACATGTGTGAAGAGTCACATGTTTCCATCCCTTATCGCCATGTGACCTCACATGTGAGATGAGCCACATGTCTCCATTCCATTTTCCAATGTATCCTCATATATGTGAGAGCACATTCATCATAGGTCTCTCTTCCTTATGTGCCCTCACACATGTGTGAGATGACATTTGTCATAAGTCCCTCCTCCCTATGTGTCTTCACACATGTGTGAGAGGACACTTGTCATAACTTCCTCTTCCCTATGCATCCTCACATATGCATGAGAAGACTTAATCTCCTCCCTTGGATTTGGTCAACCAATCCTAGCTCTTCATATCTCCTTGATCCTTCTCTTCACTAATTGCACCAATCAAATGGTGTCACTTAGTGATCTCTCATCCACCTTAACTCTAAGGAATTCTACACCATTAATTCTGAAATCAAATCTCAACAATCCATCCTCCATCTCCTACATCTCTAAAACAAACCCTCTCCAAGCCATTTCATTAGCACACTCCACATCATAGTCATGTTATAGGGATTAAAAGCAACCTACACATCACACCATCAACACAAGACTAAGAGCACATCAAGAGGATTCTTGGGAGGTCATTGGAGATTCCTCAAGGTTTTGGGTGCACATTCATCCTCTTCTCACTCAATCCAAGGTATATGTAGAGGTGTAAGGTAAAGGATTGATTTCTTTGCATTTTAATCCTTGTCTTCCATATTTTTTACATACAAATATATTATTAAAAAGAATGCCCGGTGTTGGTCACAAACACTAGATTACATCAAACATTCTCTTCAAATGTTGAACACTTTCAATATGGTCACCTTTGCAATGTATTTCTAAAAGAATATCCCCAATGACTTAAATTAACAAGGAAACAATATTGCTTGGTGGTAAGGAGCTAAGCTCCATTACTATTGTATTGAACTAGACTTGCCTCAAATCATTTCCTCCTCTTCTCAAAAATCACTTCGTGAACAACTTGAGTTGACTTCAAATATTGAAGGAGGCTTGGTTAAGAAGTTGCCTTGGGTAGAGCTTCCAAGAGTGTTTGTATCAAATCGAAATACATCTCAAGGGATTAAAAAATATTAATCCCCACTATTAAAGAATCTACTCGATCACCTATAAAACACATTGAAGAAAATCATTTGTATTTGGAAAAGGATGAATGGTCAACCATTTAGAAGAAAAAAATCCTCTAAAAAATGAAAGATTATTCACAATATGACCCTCTACTTGACAATATTTGTATGAAAAAATGGAGGATAGGGATTAAAGAAAATCCTATAATTTAAATATACATCATCTTGGCAGTCTTATCAATGGGATTTTTCCTTAGCTCCCCTTTTTCCAAGGGTTTAAAGATTCCTTTATCTCTTTTCCTTTTTTTTTACAATAAAAATGGGGTCCTCTCCCCACTTATTCATAATAATAATTTAGATATAGTTTTTCTTATAAAGTTGATAACACAATTTAGTTGCAAAATCGATTTAGGGACCTCCACTTCTTTTTTTAGTAAAATTTATTCCATTTACTTTTTTCTCTCCATATAGTTAGCTTGAAGTTTAAGTGCATGGAAGAGAATTTTTAAAATTTCAATTAATGTTTTAAATAAATGTTTAAAGTTAGATGTAGTAAAAATACAATAATTTTAACATACCTCCACTTTATTTTTTAATTGTTGATCATAAATTTAAAAAATACTCTTTTTGACAAGGATTCTCTTCTCCATTGCACTATGATTTAAATAATAAATTAAATAAATTTAATTATGTTTTTTAAATTTCTAATTAGTCTTATGTTTGACTATAATGATCTACTTGTAGTGAATTTAAAAAAGAAGTAAACGATTAAAATATAGAAATATATATTTTTGAAATCTAGGCTTAGAGATTTACTTAAGGGATTTTAAAGAATTTTCTATTAATCCTTGTAATCTAAGATAAGGTGGCTGAAAGTTAAGGTTTCTAAAAGTTTGTGAAAAAGAAGGGGTAAAAGTGCCACATCTACTACTAGCAAACATAATTTTAGAAAAAAATGTTTTTTCTTGAAATTATTTCAACCAGAACCACATTCAAGTTTTGGGATGCTATTTTAAGGTTAATGACTTGTTATTTTAGGAAAAATTATTTCAACCAGTTTTTTAACCCAAAACTTCAGTAGCCATGTAGGAGGCTATGCTTGTAGAATTTGTTTTGGTCAAATATTTTCAGCAAAACTTATTTCAATTGAAATTTCCAAGTCATCTTAAAGTGGGATACAACACCAAAATTTTACCCATTATACATGAAAATGAAGTCTTTGTTGGATGCATTTTCTTTGACTTACCAAGTTCTTGTCTTGACCAACATGACATATTGAAGATACCTTTCACAACAAAGTGGAGAAATTCTGCTTACTAAGGAATGCCTTTTAGATTAATCAATGCATGTGCCACTTCTCAAAGAGAAATGGATATTGCTTTTTGTAGGTCAATTGGGAAGTGTATTATAATCAATATGGATGATTTAATTTTGTGTTTTCAAAAGATAGGTTCAAATCATATCTTGGGTCTTAGGAAGGTATTATAGTGTTTCTAAAAGTGCAATATTTTTTTGAATCCTAAGAAAAGCATATTTGGATTCATTGAAGGTAATTTTTTTAGATTGTCTCATTTCAAAAGTTTTTTTTATAGAACCTTAAATGGTATAAGTGATATTCAAGATACCAAAATCAAGAAGTAAAATAAATTAAATTCATTCTTTTGGAAAATAAAATTTGTGATGGATACAAATATTGCTTGGCCACTCAATCTTATGCTCAAGAAAGATGCGCTTGTGGAATGGTCACCATAAGCACAAGAACAATTCAAAAAAATCAATAATTCCATTTCTAATGCATTGATATTAATAGTCATTGATTACGCCCAAATTTTTTAAATCTATTCTTTTGTACTAGGTTATTCAATTGTTGGTGTTCTTAATCAAACATTTAGTGAATATAGAAAAATACCATTTTCCTTTATGATTATCGCCACTAAGAATTCCAATCTATGATATTTTTCTCTTGACAAGTAGTCTTATACCATGGAAAGTTGTAAGGATATTCAAGAAATATATATTGTAATGTAGCAAGGTGTTTTAAATTGTGCCTAACTCAACAATTAAGCCAACAATGGTTCAAATCGAGTTGGGGAAAATACCTATAAAATGGATTGTATGTAATGCAAGAATTTAATATATAAATTAAAATTATGAAGATTGTGCAAGATCAAGGTCTTAGTCAAATGATATTATGTGTTAATCTAGTTATTTCTTATTTTTAGTACACTATTGATGTTATCTCCAAGGATGAGTAGTATTTGGATATAGTGCATTTCTCAAGTTATATAAACATTATCCAAGTCATTTGAATGACATACAAGCATGATTACTAAAACTTGAGTGAACATTACATGATAAAATATAACATATTGTATAATGCTCATGAAAATATGTTTCTAAGGTGTTTGAATAAGGATGAATCTAATAGGTACTTGAAATATTCTATGAATTTTTTCAATGGGGCAATGCCTAATAAATTCTACTACACATTATATTTATGGGCAAGCTATTATCAACCACTAGTGTTCAAAGATACTTTACTTGTCAAGTTAATAGAAAGAAAGATAAATACTTTTATGCCATTTCAACTTATTATTTAATATGCCTTTTGTACAATGGGGTTTGGAATTTTTGTTAGGAAATTTCAATAATGTTTATGAAAAAATACTAATTTTCTTCACATCCTTTTTGAGATTTTTTTTGCTAAATAGGATGTAGATTCTACACTCAAAGAGAATCACAAACAATACACATAATCTGAAAATCGATATTGTAATGTCACTATTCTCCCAAAGTTATTTAAGTATTAATAACATATTTAATAGATTGAATATTAGAATTAAGATACTTTACAAGTTATAATATTATTAAAATAGATGCGAATAACCAATATAAAGGGCAATATATGATAATTCAGTAAGAATTCCAAAATAAATAATTCACATGAGAAATTGAATAACACATCCATATGATTCAATTAGATTGAACATAAAGGAGGGGTATTTTTTTTATTAAAACAAGAAGAAGTACAAAACAAGGGCACTACATAGCCCTATCAAGCTCCACTAAGTGATCCAGGTGTTGTGACAAATCCAGGGATAACTGACCCCGGTCCACCAAATTCCAATCATGAATATGACCAGAAGCCCATTTAGCCAAACAATCAGCAACACCATTCCAATCATGAATATGATTCAATTAGATTAACATGGAAACCATTATATAATATTCCCAATATTGTAGCATCAATGATTTTTTATACTTTTTTTTGTTGCGCCAAAGGTATCCCCGTGACCTAGCCCAACACCCAACTAGCCTTGCCTTGGTCTTACTTTTTTCCAAGTTGGGGTTCAGGAAGGGCGAGCTGAGGCGAGACTAATCCTTTGGGGGTGCACAAAATCACCCACAAACCACGTGCATCGGGTAAGCACGGGCCTCGAAGTTGAACCCAAAACTAATGGGGATTTTATACTTATCTGAATCATAGCACTTGGAAAAACCACTCTCACCCTAGGAAGATTTCAACGATATTGGCTCTCACTATGACGCAATTGCAGGACCTATCTAAAATCACATGTGTCTACTCGCACAAAGAGGTGTGCCTACTCACATAAAGCCCTAGCTAGGACAATCTTGGGTTTACTTTGCACCACAAGTTGGACACACTTTGTGTGGGCCCCTTCTCCAATGTTCATAGCCCTACCAAACGACTTCCTTCTTCCTTGAGTTTCCTCCATGCCTCTTTTCTAATTCTCACATAAATGACTTATATAAGCCTTAAGGGTTGGTTTTCAAACCATCACACCCTTTCACAAAGGTTGCATTTAATTATTATTTAATAAATATAATTATTCCTCTCTTTAAAAGTTTTAATAAATATTCTTCTTTTATCTCCATTTTAACCGAAGGATCATATTATCCTTTATTTTTCTATCTTCTTTTAATGATTTCATAACTTTTTTTGCACTTTGGGTAAAAAATTTCATAACATTTCTCCCCATGTAATTTAGCTACTATCCTTAGTAGCTTGAGTTAAATCTACATCACAATTCACAAAAGATAATTAGAATATTAGTAAATCTATGACTTTAGTTTCATCCATATTTTTATTTAATAATTTTTAGATCTTTTCAATTTGTTTAATTCAAAAGTAGATCAAATAGAAATAATTTTCCAATAAATAAAAACTATATGAAGCAATCATGATTTTACAAGGAGCTAATGCAAGTTTATATAAATATTTTATCTCATAACTTTTAAAAACTTTCCATTCACATAAACTCTTATTGTAAAAAAAATAATTCAAAAAATATTATCATATTATTACATAGAAGATAACTAGTTAATAATATGCATAACATGTGTTATGAATGTACCTATTACTGACATTCAAAAAACATTCCAAGATCATAATCACGTATTCCAGAATACATGAGTATCTTCTTTTCCTAAACAACCAAATGGAAACAAATATACAATTACCCTTAAATAAAGTATATATCATTCCACATAATCGTTCAAACAAGGTTTTCAGATAAGTTTGAATCTAATAAGAATGTAATATAAAATATCTTATTATTATCAATAGAATGTTTATAACACCTAAAAAGGCATCTTTTAACACACAATACCTTGTCATAGAATCGTAGGTAAATTACATGATCTAACATCCGAGGATTACAACATGTACACAGTTATTGCGTTGATCAAGTCCAATAACAAAGTACAATAAAACAAAACATGGTAATCTTACTAGACATATTAACCATAATAGAACAATAGTAAATACTTATCACATTGATAATTTTTAGAACACTTTTAAATTTGTGTATAATATGTTATCTAAAGGTTATCTCTCCCCTGTAAATTTTGACATGTCCACATGTATGATGCAAAAATATTCATTTCATTCAAAAAATAAAAAAATAATATTTTCTAAAGTTAAAGATGTGAAAAATGAAGCTACAACTTGTGGGTTATGGGCCTACAATGTAACATAACTAAACAAATCAACGTGTCAATTTTAACCAAGAACCTCAAGTCAAACCACCATGGTATAGAGAGGAGGATCTTTGTGATTTTCACAAAATCAAGGGACACAAAACATCAAGTTGCATGAAATTGAAAAATGTTATCCAAGAACTTATTGACAATAGAGATGTAACTGTGGGACAACAATAGGGAAATCAAGATCTTAAAATATACAAGAATCTGATGCCGAACCATAGTGTAGACATCTAAATTTGACCACTTATATTTGGCCAAATTTACGCTTTTCGTCTAAATATCATTTTATCCAAATTAGTTAAATAATGTTACTATTATTTAATTAATACCTCTAAAGCTTCTAAATCCCTAAGGTATTTAGTTAAATAATTAAATACCTTACCCCTTTATCCCTTTTTTCCAAAGAATTAAATATTTAATTCCCTTTATGTCTCATCCACACTTAATTCTAATTCATCTCCTAATCCCATCATTAGGGATGTGACACATCCCTAATCCATGATTAGGATGTGTCACATAGTCCAAATTTTTCAAGTTGTCTCTTAATCATCATTAGCCACCTAACTATCTTCTAATCCTCCATTAACTAGTCTAATCAATCATTTAGTCAACTCTTCCCACATCCCAATGAAATTTTTAATTCCATTTACAATCCCCATGTCCTCTTCCCCATGTGAATTTAAAATTCACATTTATTCATTCAATGCATTTCTCTTCCCCATGTAGGTTGTTGGAAAATTATAAATTCCTTCATAAGTCACATCAGTCACATGGGAGAAGGACCTCCTTTATGAGGACCTTGTCTTATCCCCAAAGTGCTCCCCAATCATGTGAATTTAAAATTCACATTTAATTCCCCAACAACTTCTCTCATCCCCATGATGATAAAATAGTACTTTCTAAAATTTCTGACTTGTCACCATCATCCTCATATGGGGACAAGAACTTTCTTTTTGAATAAATTCTCCTCTAATCCCAAAGTACTTGAAAGTACCCCCACCTGACATGTCCTCTCTCCACCTCACATGTCATCTCTCCACCTCACATGTCCTCTTTCCACATCACCCATCCTTTTCACACCTCATCTTCCACATGGCGAGATGTGAGGGCTTGTGAGTCCTCAACTCACTACAACCCTCCATCTTGCTCATGTTGGATAAATCCTAGCCATTGAATTCTCTAGAAACTCTTCCCTTAACATGGAACATTTGGTCTCATTTTTTGGGAGAGATAGCACAACACTTGATCATTCAACACTCAAGCAACTCAACTTTCAACTTAGCACTCTTAAGCACTTACATCTCCTCCATTGTTGCAAATTTCAAGCTTCCATTGCATACACATACAACACTCATCCAAATACCCACTTGCACCATTACATTCATCATCACCTCTATTTCATTTTGTATCCATTTTTAGGTCATTTGCCATCGAAGGAGCACACAAAATCGATTGATCAACAAGGCCAACAAAAAAGATCAACTTTTATAAGGTATACTTGTTTCATCTTTCTTTTATTCAAGTTCAACTTAGGCTAATCGTGAGGTGGTGTTGTGTTGTTTCTCCTTGCATTTCTTCATGTTTTGCATCTTTTAGGATAGTAAATAACACTACACACACATAGCAAGGGAAATGATAATGGAAAAGGAAAGGATTACCATACTGTAGGTCATGTTTACAATAATGTGGTAGCATCTTGTGATCATTTTATATCCGACATCACTATCAAAGGGCCTAGTGCAAAGTGTGGATTCACCACACGTAGAGGAAAAATCACCATCCAAGGAGCACCATTGCAACTTAGGGCACCCCCACTATCAAAGTCAATTCCAATGATTATAGCCTCTTGGACCAATTGAAGAAGACCCTTGCCCAATTCTCCATCTTCTAGTTATTGAAAATATCTCCTACACATAGGGACATCTTAAAGAAGGCTTTGTTCTCATCTTTTGTACCTGATAATCTTGATACCGAACAATTCCAGGCTATGGTTAGACACACCACCACCCCTCATCTTCTCACATTTTATGAGAAAGACCTTCCCATGCAACCATCTCATAATCGAGCATTGCATCTTGAGGTCTTCATCCATAAAAAAAAAGTCAAAAGAGTCTTGGTGGATGGATGTGTTGGCCTTAATATTTGTACCCTTCAACTGATCAAGAACTTGGGCTGTTCCGAAGATGTTATTGAAATGTAAAAAGGTGTGACCATAAGAGCATATGATGATCAATAACGAAGTTCTGAAGGCACAATCAAAATCCCTATCCAAGTAGGACCTACAATTGTAGAAACTACTTGCCAAGTGCTTGAACTTGACCTTCCATACAATATACTTCTTGGTTGTCCATGGACACATGCCATGCAAGCCATAGCCTCTATCTACCATCAATGTATCAACTTTCCCTATGAAAATAGAGAAATCACAATCCATGGTGATCCTGAACCCTTCTACTATTGCAAAAAGCTAGAAGAGAAGTATTATAGGATCCCGCAAGTTCTTAAGAATGATGAAGTGCCCACACCCTCCTCTTTTGTTGACCCATATACCACTTCTGAATCAAAAGCATCCATCTTGCAGAACATTCTTGATATCAAAGAAGTAATCAAAGACAATGGTTGTGGGGACTATAACTTGAAAAAAAACTCTTTTGTGATTAGAGAACTACCTATTTCTCCTAGATCCTATGGGAATCCCAAACCTATTGACAAGGTATCAAAGAAAATCAAGATGGAATCTACCACTTTCACGAAGTGGGGAGAGTTGAACAAGGAAATCATTGATGAAGAAAATGTATTAAAATTGCTATATCAAGATAAAAAATTGAAGCCCATTCTTCCAATGGAGGATGACAACAAAGGGTTGTAGTTGATGAAGGGTTGGTGATACAACAAAAATGAGAAGCTTGGTCAAAATAATAATGGTTTGCTAGAACCTCTTGCTCCTGAGAAGTGACCTAAGAATCTTGGTCTTGGATGTACCACGAGTAAAGTAACCCTTCTTGGCAAGGGTTCTTTTGTTAAACGAGTTGAACCTTCCTCTTGGTTGCCTACATCATGTAATGATACCATCGATGACTTCCCTCTCAAAATCATAGACTTATTCAAGGATACTTCCATATTAATGATAACCCCACATCCTGTACTTCTAATGGCCAAATCACTGAATTGAAACTAGTCTTCCCCTAGCTTATCAACTGGGACCAATGAGGACCACCCATCTTGGATTCATTCAAAAATGATGAAGCTATCTCTGAGTTCATGGGGCTTCATGATCACATGCCATTTGGGGATCACAAGGTATGTTTTGACATTGAACTAGACACACAAGCATACTATGGGGAAACGATTGAATCTCTTAGTTGCAAAATAGAAAATATGAGAATCATGACTTGATCCTTAAGTGGAAACCACACTATGGCACTTTCCAATAGTAAAATAGTAAAAATAAAGGACGCATCTGATGGTGAAAACCTCTTTGAGGCACTGAAGGATGAGGGATTCAATCTTCCCCTTAGTGTTATACATTAAGAAAAAAATAAAGGACACATCCAACGGTGAAAACCTCTATGAGGTGCTGAAGGATGAGGGATTCAATCTTCCCCTTAGTGTGATACATCAAGAAAAGTTAGTAGTGCTTGTCGAAAGAAATCCAATCTAGTCAATGTAGGGATAAAAGAGGCACCATAAATCACTTTCTATGCAAAACCACTTCTTGATGAAGAGAAAAAGAACTTGGAAACATTCCTAAAAGAGTGAAAGGTGAATTTTGCGTGGTCCCATGCAGACATGCTGGGTCTTGATCCTAAAGTAGTTGTTCACCATCTTCTGGTTTATCCTCATGCTAAACCAGTAAAGAAAAAGCTAAGGAAGATGCATCTGTAGATTGCACTTTTGGTCAAACTAGAATTACAAAATCTTCTTGGTGTGGGATTCATCCGACCAATAGATTATTATAAGTGGATTTCAAACCTTGTACTAGTCTCAAAACCCACTGGGGTTATCAGAATATGTACCGACTTTAGAGATTTGAATAAAGCATGTCCCAAGGATAAATTTCCTTTACCTAACATTGACATCATTGTAGATCTAACTGTTGGACATGAAATGATTTCACTCATGGACGAGTTCTCAGGGTATAATAAGATCATTATAGGCAAAGAAGACCAACATAAAATAATTTTTACATGTCCAAGGGGAAAGTATTGTTGGAACATGATGCCATTTATTCTGAAGAATGCTGGATCCACCTATCAGAGAGCAATGACTTTGATTTTTCATGACATGATCCACACAAATTTAGAAGACTACATGGATGACATTTTAGAAAAGTAAAGAACAAGGAAGGAACATGTAGAGGTACTAGGACCAACCTTTGATAGGCTCGAAGAGTACAAGGTATGATTGAACCCAAAAAAGTGTGTCTTTGGCATAACTTCGGGAAGACTCTTAGGATACATTTTGTCACAAAGGGGAATTGAAATAGATCCAACTAAGGTCTAAGAAATATTGGATATGGAACCACACACAAACACTGAAACAACTATGAGGTTCACAAGGAAGACTACAGTCCATCAAAATATTCATAGCATAACTGGCGGATAAGTGTAATCCCTTTTCTCACATTCTTCACAAGGGGATAGCTTACAAATGGGATTCAAAATGTGATGAAGCATTCCAAAAAATCAAAGATTACCTACTAACACCCCCCGTACTTATGCCACCAATACCAGATAAACCTTTGATTCTGTATATCTCAGCTACATCAGCAGCTCTAGGTGCTCTTCTTGCTCAACATGATGAAACAAGGAAGGTTAGAGCTATTTACTACATCAATAGAACCTTGGTTGGATACAAGATAAACTAATCATCCATTAAAAAATATTGCCTTGCAGTTGGTGTTCACTTAGCAAAAGTTTAGGCACTACATGATTTCTCACCAAGTGAAGCTCATCTCTAAGGTAGATCCCATTGAAGTATTTTTTATCCAAAGCTACTCTTACATGATGTATCGCCAAGTGGGTGATGATCCTCACAAAATTTAACATAGAGTACGTGGATCAAAAGGCATTAAGGGGCAGGTTAACACAAACTAACTGGAAAAGGAACCTATTTATGTAGAAAACCTATTGGTTTTTGAATTTCCTGATGAGTCAATATTTATCCTCAACATAGTGGAGCAGTGGAAGCTATATTTTGATGGTTCACATAAACAACATGGATATGGAGAAAGCATCCTCTTCATCACCCCAAGGTGATTGTGTCCCTAAGTCATATCGCTTATTTTTCTCCTGTACCAATAACATTGTTGAGTATGAGACTCTTATCACAAGATTGAGGATCATAGTACAATGGAAAATCCAAGAGTTGAAGGTCTATGGAGATTCACAACTAAATGTAAACCAGGTTAGTGATGATTACTAGACTAAGGATGAGAAGCTCATGCCTTATAAAAGATGGTGGAATGTATTAATGATTTCTTCATTGACATCTCATTCAAGCAAATACCCTGAATCAACAACCGAGCAATAGATGTTATGGCTACTATTGGGTCTTTGCTGGATATGCCCCATAAAAATTTAAAATTTGAATTTCTTGTCGAGCAGCTTCTCGTCCCACCATTCGAGGTACCAGAATCCGAGTGGGTGTGTGAGATTGTTGGTCTTGGGTTCCAAATGGCATCATGATATCTTTACTTACCTACATAGAGGTATACTCCCATATGACATCGCTTCAAGCCTTAGAAAAACCTTTATCAGAAGAGCATCCCGATTTGTCCTTCTAGGAGATACCCTTTACTGCCAAAATTTCAAAGAGACATTATTACAATGTCTTAACCAAGAGGAAGCTTTGATTGCATTAAAAGAAGTACATGAATGCATCTATGGGTCGCATTCAAGTGGTATGACCTTGGCTAAGAAACTATTGAGGACAGGGTATTATTGGCCTACCATGGAACAAGAAGCTAATCAATTTGTCAAGAAGTGCATGTAATGTCAACAACATGGGGACTTTATCCATGCATCGACTGAAGAGCTCAAACCAATCACTACACCTTAGGATTTCTTGTAGTGGGGACTCGACCTCATAGGAAAGATCACCCCACCTCATCTAACAGTCATAAGTTTATCATTACAACCATTGAGTATTTTATGAAATGGATTGAAGTGATACATATGACCTACATCACGGGAAAACAAATATCTAAATTCATTTTGAACTATCTCATTTTTCGTTATGGTGTTCCCCAAGCCCTTATCTCAGACAATGGAACACCATTTAAAAATCAAGATGTCCATGACCTATGCCAGAAATTCAATATCCAACACCACTTTTCCACTCCATATCATCCCCAGGGAAACGATCAAGTTGAGGCTTCGAATAAAAATATCTTAAAAACTCTCAAAAAGATAGTCAATGAAGTTGGTCGTGATTGGCATTTCTAGTTGAACCCATCTTTATCGGCCTATAGAACCAGTATTCACATGCCTACAAGTGCCACACCCTACTCCCTAGTTTATGGAACTAAAGCTATCCTACCTGTTGAGGTCGAGCTCCCATCGTTGAGAGTATCATTGAAAAATATTATTATAGGTAAAGAATATAGAGTGTCCAGATTGAATGAGCTAGAGTTGTTGGATGCGCGTCGCCTTGAGGCTTTGAATCATCTACAAGCTTATCAAAACCAACTCAAAAGGAGCTATAACAAAAAAAATCAAAAGTTGGAATGTCCAGGTGGGAGACCTCATCTTGAAGGAGAACCGAAAAAATGTACCGAATCCACATAGCAAAGGGAAGTTTGAACCTAATTGGTTGGGACCATTCATTATCACAACCAGTTATGGTTCTAGAGCCTATAAATTTTCAACACCTGAAGGAGAACCCTTGTAGGAGCCTATCAATAACACACATCTTAAGAAGTTTTATGCCTAGGTCTTGAAGGGTATAAATCTAAAAATCTAAAAAAACTAAAAAACAACAAAACCCAAACAAAAAAAGTAGAAAAAGGATTGAAAATAGTAAAGAGAATTTTTTTCATGTAGTGAAAACCAATTTGGTGGTACTTTGAGCAAGTACCTTGGCAAAAACTTGGCTTGCATAAATAAGCGTGCCATGCATCCACCATTGACTCTTCGGATTATCCTATTTCACCGTCCATCGCCTTCATCCTTCATCCTATTTATCTTATGTATTCATTCACCCATCCGTGTATGTATCATAGTTGGATATTGAGTATCATGTTCCTCTTTAGTACTACTTGGTATATTCCTAAGGTCAGTTTGTCCTACCTATATCGAGGTAGTTTATTGCATCACATTGGGGGCATCTACCTATCCTTGCATCGAATCAAGTTCTTGTATATCCCCTTAAGGTTATTCCTAAAATCTCAAAATCCAAAAATAGTCGCAAAATCTCAAAATCCAAAAACATTCGAAATCTTGTAAAGTTCAAAATCTAAAACATTTGAAATCTTGTAAAGTTCAAAATCCAAAACATTCGAAAACTTGTAAAATTCAAAATCCAAAACATTTGAAAACTTGTAAAGTTCAAAATCCAAAAACATATGAAATCTTGTAAAATCCAAAAGCCAAAAAAACATCCAAATCATCTCAAAAAATTCCAAAAACATCTAAATCACATCAAAACCCCCTAAACAGGTCTAAAAAGTCAAAAAGTCAAAAAACTTGTTGAACTACATTGCCTCTGAGCTTGAATGTAGGCAAGGCCATCATCGATGAGCCCCTAAGGCATTAGGTCAGTCTTTAGGAGTCCTCATAATAAACTGACAATCCATCTATGTCCATATGTCATCAATAAAAAAATACTTGTTAGAGTCAGTCGAACTACATCGTCTCTGCGCTTATGTAGGCAAGGCTATCACTGATGAGCCCCCAAGGCGTTAGGTCAATTTCCCCTTAGGTCTTGGCCTAACCTTGGAAAACAAAAAAACATTTGGAAAATCTTGAAAACCCAAAACATTTGGAAACATTCAAAAACCCTAAACAACCTCAAATAACTGGAAAACTTAAAACATTCACATAATCTCAAAAGATCAAAAATAGCCTCAGAATATAAATTTTTTTTGAAATATTTCAAAAAAGTCCAAAATCACCCATCCCATTTTGCTTTCACCCGCAATAAATTTTCATCCATAATAAATTGATCGTCGTTTTCAACCTTTGATAAAACAAGTGGAAACAAGTATGGCAATTAGTAAAGTATAACCTAAACATAAAAATATAAAGTCTTGATCATGAGTAAAAAAGTTGGTTAAAATTTGTATCAACGGCCTATCAAACAATTAGTTTTAGCTAAAACATTTGATGAACATGTCCTAGGATACATCTTTCCTGCAATGGACATCATCATAAAAAATCATCTTAGTTTTATTACTTTGGCAAGAGATATGAATAACATTGATTGTTTGTTTATTTTGATCTTTTCTTATGATTTATCTTATAGGTCCATTCCAATGACCTCTCGATGATGTCTATCAAAATGATTTAGAGATAAAGGAATGGAGCATTGATCATTATCTTTTGTTTGTTGTGCTTGTGGATGTTCTTGTAATACAACCTTGGCGAATTTACTTATCTTGTGTGTGCAGGGTAGTCTTGAGTAAAACAATGGCTAGGACATAGTAGGTTCTTCATACCTTTTGAGTGTTATTTTTTATTACTTTGACAACTTATCCTTTCGCATGGTCAAACAAGGTTTATGTATGTCAGGTATGAACAAGGATACTCCTATCTGTTTGCAAACTCAAAGTCCATCACATTAAATACCAACGCCATCCTGGTTATCAATACCTTGATGCATCATGTCTATTTGCTATATCAAAAATCAGGAATGATATGATGAATTTATCCCAATCCTAGAAACAAGAAAATAATCTCTATCATCACCATATCAAATAAAGTCTCGAATAGTCATAGGATCGTTGGACTTCTGAATTAGTCTAAAAAACAATGGTTAATCTATCTATCTTATTCTTCTATCTTCTTTTTGTGCTAACTTGGTATCATGACAATCAACAAAAATAATAAATACATCCATCCTACATCCACAAACCATCAACATACATACATCCTGCATAATCATAACATATTACATAGAAAATGCACAAAAGAAATGTATCTCATAGTATGCACATCTTGCATCATCATTGCATATCAAATGGAAAAGATACTAAAAAATAAAACATCAATTGCATGTGCATTCACATTATAAACCATACATACGCATCCATATAGCATCACATAATAAATCATACACAAAACATCATATGCATAGTAAAAGTAAACATCATCATAAGCATTTGCATCCATATCATAAACACATGCATCCATCCATACATGAGCATGAACATAAAGTAAAGCATCATATCATAACCGCATCGAAATTCATCTCATATATATCAAAAAATAATGACTGTCATGATACAAATCGAGAATAATATGAGATATCATCAAAATGTATACATAAGGCTATAAAAAATCATCCGATGAATGGATATACATCAATATAATCAAGCTATACATCAAAATGTGTCTACATATATATTGAACAGAGCTATCCTTTGTTTTGGTGATCGCCATGCTGCAAAGGCCACCCGTGTCCACCTGAACACTGCTGGACTGACCACCTACCAAGCCACTTGGTGCAACCCTACTCCTATGTGAATAGTCCGACTACTAGGTCAGTGTGCGAGGATATCTTTATAATACAAGGTCCTATAATAGGAGGCTTCGACTACAACATCCCTGTAAAGTGGTGCTGACACCACTTGACCTGGTGCATGTAGTTGCATAGTGCCCTCTAACTGTTGCCTCCTAATAATCTCCTACACCAATTCAATGGTCAACTATTGTACCTATTTTTGCTTGTGGTCCCAATCCTCGTGGTACCTATCCCGATCAACCACTGAAGTATCTCGCTCCTAGCGAGCAGTATCTCTCTCTTCGAGGGCTAGATCCCTCTCAGTTATCAATGCCTGTATCTGGGCATCTTTAGGGTCAAGACCCTACTATTGCTACTATTGTCATGGTGGTGGGGATGGTGGGGGTGTTGCCTATTGCAAGGGATGAACCCTCAATGGAATTTGGTTGTCGTGTTGTCCATCATGCCCTAGGGCCTATCCATCACGTTGTCCCTCTCTCGGAACTTGTCCATCATGACCATTGTGCTATTTGTCGTGCTAGCCATCCATTGGAACCTACTGACCATGGGGAGGCTGCTATCCTCGAACTCTGCCCTTGCCTCTACCCTGTCCTACAATTAGATCTGTCAATATCACCGGTGCATTCTAAGCCACCCAATCTGCATAAGCCTGTGTGATTCCTGGATCATCAGGTGCTCCTACATATGCCCATGCTAATGACTGGATATGAGAAAAATCGTGTATCATTGCCTGAGGGTCTATGGTGGCACCCCAATATATCTCTCTTGTTGTGCCAACATAGGCAACTTTGTAACTAGGAGGTAGAACATTACGAGGCTCTTTAAACTACCTCACAACCCTATCAAGTAAATATTTCTCTATTATGTGGTGATGTCTACCCATGTCCATCGGGTCTGACATGCATAAAACAACTCTTGCTGGTCTTCATCCCATGCACGCATCAAAAGCCAAGGTCACCATTTGAAAGAAGTTATATCATCAATGACTTTGCGCCAATATATGATGCTCGTGACCCTAGTATGATGTAGAGTGATCATGGCCCTATATCTGTATACTACCAACTTATCAGGATCTATGGCAACTAATGTAACTGTAGGTTTGAGCACCACAATGTGCTCCCATTCCTAGATATGTAACAAGGTAACTCTCGTCAACATAGTCTATCCTCGTAGATATACTACTTGGTGCATGTCGTGGTATAGCAAAGTAAGGATCATGGGTCCCCAAGCGCGGTCATGTCATCCACTATGCCCTCTAGAACAAGACCCTATCCAACACTGAAACCATGGTTGCGCCTATTTGACACGAGAACACCCATGATCAAACCAACAATGACTAATACCAAATCAGGTATACGACTTCGATGTCTCCGCAAGTCAATCTAATAGCTATCCAACCATAGTGACTCCACATCCAATACTCTCAATAGAGCCTCTAAGTTGAGGTTAGTAACATGAATAATTCTAGCACCATAGTTTAGAACTCTAAGGATGCACCACACATCCTCAAGTGTGATCATAGCCTCCCCAGTCGAAAGGTGAAAGGAAGAAGTTTTAGAGTGCCAACGTTCGACCAACGTTGTCATCATTGCTAGATGGGTGTGAATCTTAGGCATATGAGCCATGAACCCCAGACCAACAACTCCTAGAAAGAAAGTCTCATCATCTCCAAAGTATGCTATCCACCTTAGAATGCTAGGCCTACGCTCTTGGGACATGAGCAGGTGTATAGTCTCCTGCACGAATAAAACACATGTCAAAATTATTGAAAAACCTAAAAAAATTCAAGTTTAAGGTCCTAAACAAGCAAGTGTGCCACTGTTTCAAATTAGCACACGCATGACACTTTTGACAAGTGCGCGACTATATTGCAAGTGTGTCACTCTTCATAAGTGTGCGACGCTGGTTAAATTTTCACATGCACGGGTCTAGGACAAGTGCGTTGACATTTACAAATGCATGACGAGATGAAACCCTAAATAGTGCGTGACACTTTGACAAGTGCGTAGATATCCTACAAGTGTACTAGGGTTCCTAACTACTGTGCTGACAAACAAACACAGGTATTTCAGATAGTGCATCACACTTCTGCAAGTGCATTGTTGGGCGCATAAGTGCATTGCTGACCATAACAAGTGCGTCGATGAAATAGTAGTGCACTTGTTTGACCTTAAAGCATAAAAACACATGCAAAGAAAAAGTTTTTGGGGTACGTACTGGGGTCCTGCATCGATGGGCCGCTGAATCTCACAAACTCTGTCTACGATGTGCTGGGGGAGCTCACGTTCAACCACAGGCGCTTAGAGCAAATTTTCTTCAAATCTTCAACTCAAAGTGTGCAAATGACTTGTGAAATGCTTCCAAACTCATATTTATACTTGAAAATTAGGGTTTTGACCTAATTGAAGGGTGGGAATGTGGTTTTTTTGTCTTTTTTTAAATCCATTTTGAGCTTGTTAACCTATTTTGAGGCATTTTTTAGTGTCCTGGAGCCTACTTTTATATATTTTTTGCACCGTAGACCTATATTAAATTTTTTGTCATGATCTCGACCTAAAAATTTAAAAAAATTCTTAATCTCTCGAGGGGGCAGTATACTAGCATAAATTTGTGCTAGGGCAATAGTGGGGCATATGAAAAAATCATGAATTTTTAAATTTTTGATCTAAGTAGCAGCGTTGAATCTGAAAAGCGTTAGTCTTTGAACCAATGTAACAAGTACCTCGCTTCAAAGAGGGAAAAAATGTAGACACTTAAAATTGTCTTGATCAATATCACGCATCTGAATTCGATTGCTAACACCATTTTCATCTTGATTTAACCCCTTTTGACTATTTAATTAAATAATCTTAATTATTTAATTAAATTCATCATTTTCCTCTATTAACCAGATAATCAACATTATTAGGTTAATTCACTCCTTTCATATTAATTTTCATCATGTTTAATTAAATAATGTGAATTATTTAATTAAATTCCCTAAGTCCTCTCATTTGATTAACTAATCTAAATTATTTAATTAAATATCATTAAATTCCCTTTTTAATTAAATGAGCTAATTGTTTAATTAAATTTCTAAATTCACCCATCTTGCACAATTAAATAATATTCTAATTATTTAATTGACTAATCCCTTCGATTTCTCCCACTTACAAATGAATATTCCTCCAATTCAAATTCAAATTATTTCCCTCTTAAATGGAAATATCTTGCACATTCCTCCTAAATTTTAGGATTTGTGTTTGTTTGAATTAATTTCAACCCTTAATTAATTACATCAATCCATGTGATTATTCAATCTCCTTCATGATTGAATCCTTGATCCATGCCAATTAGATTCTCATCAATTTGCATCCATTGATTAATCAAATTGATCTTGACCATTGATTCAATCAAAATTCCTATAAATAGCCTCCATTTCATGAGCAATTCATCTACATTCATTGAGAGAAATTAGACTATAGCAAATTTTAGAGCAATATTTGGAAACAATTTCATCATTTAGCATCAATTTTAGGCATTTTTCTCCATTGGAGCATCACTCAAGCTTGTTTCAATCAATGGGATTGAGAAAGGGTTGACATTCCACATCAATTCAACACCAATCCCCCAATGGGATCAGGTTTGCAAGTGGTTAATTAGTTTCCTTTACCAATTTGAGTTCATTTCATGTTTTCATGTCTTCTAGTTAATTCATTTAAAAGATTTCATTGGGAATATGGTTTGATTGGTTCAATTGATTGTTTAATTGTTGATTTCAATTGTATTTGATTCAATTCATAATCATGTTCATAGGTACTACATTCACAATACATATACGATGTGTAATATAAATTGGTAAGGAGAGAGCGTTTAGAGTTGCAACATATTGGGCTTTACATTTTGTGTTTTTCAAAAAAACATTGGCTTTATTTTTATGTTGTGTTGTTTCCATGTTCCTAGTTATTATGTGGATGATGCAGACACCTATAGTAGTGCATATTAAAACAAGTGACATTGAACATGCATTTTTCTATTTGTATCATAAACTTTCTGGAATTTTGTCTAATTTCCACTTTGGACTATTTGTTTATGTCATCTATATTGCTCATCTCCTACTAATTTCACCTTATAAATATGTGTCTTGCTTTATTTCCCCACTTGGGCCACCTTTCTTGTCACTCCTATATTTAGCTCTTATGATTTTGTGTTTCTTCTTAGTTCTTAGGTTTTACCATGTTAATCCATATGTTTATAATTATATCAATGCATCAAACAAAACTATTTCTTGCATCAAATGATACAACAATATAAAGAGTGGTAAATAACATATGCATGCAAGCTAAACACTAAACTCTAATAACACTCATTCATTTTCATCATATCTTGATGTATAAATATTTGAGAATACATAAAACATCTATTTTTATTTACAATAATAAAATAAATATTATTATATATTAATACATCATTAAATATATATATATATAAATTAAAATAAATAAACTTTTATTAAGATGGTGATATAAATATTTGAGAATACATAAAACATCTATTTTTATTTACAATAATAAAATAAATATTATTATATATTAATACATCATTAAATTATATATATATTTATTTATTTTAAATTAAAATAAATAAACTTTTATTAAGATGGTGATATGCTAAATGTTTTTTTATAAAAACTCTATCTAAATATTTTTGATAAAAATTGTTTAAATTTAAAACAATAATTATATTTTTTATCTTGAAATAGCCAACCATTCCCTATAAGTTGAAGGGGAAGATTGTTATTCTAATAAATTATTAAGTTAATCATCATTAATATTATTTTTTTAGAAAATCAAGTGATATCTTCATTTTTTTATTTAATATATTTTAATGGTTTTTTTCAAATAAGAAAATATATAATTTTATTTTATTTTTAAAAATTATTATTAATTACTTAATTATAGAATAATATAATATGAAATAATATTTTTTAAAAATAAGATTAATTTTATATAAGATGTTAATTTATATATGTATTTAATATAAAAAATAATATATTAAATAAAGAAAACTTTCTTGTCATTTAAAGATATTTTATTTATTTGATCAAATTCAAAGATTTTCTATGAATCTATCAAATATCAAATCTTACCAAATACAAAACTTGACATTAAAAAGAAGAATAAATCTATTAAAGATCAAATCTTAATAAACATAAAACTTAACATTAAAAAAATACTTATACATCTATAAATCAAATTTCTTATACTGTCAATAGTTCTTTGATTTGTTCTTGAAGTTGAATGGTTCTAAATGAATCCATCAGAAAGAAATCTCGCTGAATGCAAGACTATTACATCATAAAGAATGAGACCAAGATCGTATTCTGGATGACTTTGACGAAATGAATACTCAATCTGAACGCTGCTGAACAATTGTCTAAGATTCCAAAAAAAAACTATTCACTTGATTGGAATGCATATTCTCTTCCATTCTTTGAGCAGTTCAGCTGTACTTCAGTGCTGTTTCAATTTGAAGTTGTGCAGTATGAAATGAAGGACTAGTATTCACATATCACAATCTCCCTTTTTCAAAGAGTCAGATACTGGACTATTTCTTCCCCATATATTTGCAAACCCATTGGACAAAGCAATTTCCCAGGAAATAGAAAATTGACTCCAGATGTTTTGAGTATTGACTTAAAAAAACTTATGTAATGACTGAAAAAATCAACGAATTGTACAAATTCATTGAAGCTTAGGTATTACTAAGATTGGCAGATAAAAGATTATTGAAGAAAAAATCTACTAAGTTGAATGATACAACAATTTGTTAATTTATATATGATTGGTTGTGTGGTTATAGGTCATTTAAAAAAATCAATGTAGAACAATTTTTTAATAGAGTGGTTATAAATGATAAGATTATCTTTATAAATTATAGTATATTAATTTAAATAAAAGAGGGGTAAAAACTTTATTAAATTAAGAGCAAATATAAAACAAAGCCGTTACATAATCCTATCAAGTTGTTCTTTTTTATTAAAATATAAGAAGTATCTTTTCAATTGCTATTGTAATTGAGACAACATACATATAAAATTATTGTTGAATTTGCAGGATATGATATTATATTTAATGTGAGTTGACAATACATTATAGTCAATGTGCTTGGGAACCCACCTTAAATAAAAAAAAAATTGACCTATTGACTACAACATATGAACAACTCAAACTCTACCCAATAATGTAAATGCTTCTATTCCGTACTAGAATAAACATTAACTATCCAAATCACATCCTCATCCAACCTATGTAATAATATAGTGAATGGTTGTCAAGTTTGGAATCTCTTAATCCCACTTATTGGAATGCCATTATGCTTGAATTAGAGCGTGATGTGTATTAGAAAGTTGAAAGCATTTATCTATAATACAAAAAGATTTTCAAACAACACACTTTTATTTCTTGATCCAAAGAAAAATCATTTTGAATCACACAAATATGTATATGTATATGTATATGCATATGCATATGCATATATATATATATACACATTAGTAATATTGAAACTTAAGTTTACAAATGCATATTAAAATTTAGTATCCAATATGCTTGTTTGATTTTATGTTAAGTAATATTGATTTGTAAAAGGGAAGGAATAGAACCCTCCAAATTTATTGAGTTTTGATCTTCAATATAACTTCACACTCAACTTCTATACAAGAAATTGCTGGAAATGTAATTGACATGCAATAAATAGGTGGTGGGTGAACTAGAAAAGACAATATAACACATATCTTTTAAAATAGGCAATAATGAAAATATAGAGGATGATATATAATGTAAACAAGAATGAAGTTGGAGAGGGTTTAGGAAGATGGGTAGTGTATAAAGTAATATTGACAAGTAGTTAGGATAGAATACTTGCATGAAAATAAAATAATGTATAAAATCAAATGAAATCAAAACTTGTAATTTATAAATTGAAAATTTTGTGAATTTATAAATATTTTGTGTAACTATGCACAATATAGTTAAATTCATGATTTAAAAGAATTTTTTTTGTATAATATCTATTTATAATTTTTGCATGATATAAAACTAGAAGATGAAAATTTTCAATATTTATTTGAACTTTTTATTTATTTACATTTGCACTTTTCATGAGTATCTTTTTCAAGCGTGATGTTGGAAAGAGTAGTGGGACTAATGAGAATTGGAAAATGTGTCAAATGTTAAATTTCTCAGGGTTGGGTGTTCACTATACATGAATGCCTTCAAACATCTAATTTAGGTTATGCTCTCATTTAAGCACGATGAAATCACTTAAAAAATATATTTTGGTTTAATGACAAACAAATAGTTATGCATTTTATCACCCCACCTACCACAATATTGAAATTTCATATTGGTTTGCAAGAGGGAAGGGGTAGAGCATTGCAGATTTACTTGATTGGGTTCTCCAAAAAGATTCAACACTCAACTCCCACATAAAAAAAATGACTAGAATGATAAAATGACATAAAAGAAACAAAGGTGCATGAACCAAAAAGAGTACTATAATATGCATCTTTTAATGCAAATGCAAATGAAAGTAAGATAATATCATGTGAGATAAGGTACATGGTGCTCAAAAATTGATAGTGAAATAAACAACATTACAGCAAAACTATGTTCAAAACCAATCAAATACTTGATAGATGTACATTTAATCATCTTTTCCACTACCAACATCAATATTTTCAAACACAAAAATCAGAAACTATTATTTTATATACATAAAAATATTAAACATTGTTTAAAATTACCATACAAAAACTATAATAATAAGAATACTACTACAATTAATCCTGTTAACATTCATTTCCTCACTTTTTGAAAGCGTAAGCCCCCTGCATGGAACCATCAGCCATAATGATCCATCCCAAACCTTCGAGAAAGAATCTGCTAAACCGTTTCCTTTAAAATCAACATTAAAATTCGAAGCAACACTGAGAGGAATAGCTCTGCCTTTTCTATGTCGACCATTCTCCTTCTCCTCTGCTCTGCATTCGTTGCGTTCACAATTTATAGTTATGCTGCAGATCAGGACAAAATTCTTCTCAACTGTGGTTCCTCACACACAATTCTGTCACAGGACGGACGTGAATTTGTTGGAGACCATGCATATAAATTCGCTCCATCCACCAGCACAGGGGCAGCAGCTTCTGGTCCTTTCCTGTCCTCTGAAACTCTCTACATGACAGCCCGTCTATTCACAGAAAAATCCACATACACTGTCCCCATCGCAGCCACTACGCGGAAGCATTTCTTGCGCCTTCACTTCTACATCTCCTCCTACAACACCCACAATCTCAGTGCCGCTGTTTTTTCCGTCAGCTGCGGACCTTATGTTCTGCTCCACAATTTCCCCGCAGCAACTCTGAAACAGTCATATGTGGTCATGGAATTTTGCATTCCTATCAACAAACGGAAACAGCTTGATATTATCTTTACCCCTGAAGCAAACAGCCACAAATCCTATGCTTTCATCAACGCAATGGAAATCATATCTATTCCAAATCTGCTGTTTATGAAGCCTGTCATTCTTCCTGGCTCTAATTTTCAGCCAACTCCACTTTCCATAGGCTTACACACTGTCTTGCAGAACATCTACAGATTGAACGTAGGAGGGCAAACCATCTCCCCTTCCAATGATAAGTATGGGAGGACTTGGGTTGAAGATTCAAGGTACTTAATTGGGACTATTATGGGTAATAAAGGTAAAAAATCTACAGAGATCCAACAGGCAGATTTATTTGTGCCGAACTACCTATATGCCACCTATAGGATCATGCATCCAAACTCCCTAATCAACAACCTCAACTCAAATTTAACCTGGGTTTTTAGCAATATTGATGCCAATTTCAGTTACCTGGTTCGTTTTCACTTCTGTGAGCTTCAATTCGCAGCAGCCAACCAGAGGATATTTGACATTTATATTAACAATCAAACTGTAGAGCAGGCCTTCGATGTCACTGAAGTGGCTTCAGGGTCAAATCACCCTATTTACAGAGATTATGTCATTTATGTCCCTGCAGATGAATCAGCTAGTGCAGACCTATGGGTGGCGTTGTGTCTTAACAGCAGAAGAGCGCCTCAATACTATAATGGTATTCTGAATGGACTGGAAATATATAAGCTCAATGACAGCTCCGGAAATCTTGCAGGACTAAATCCTGTGGTAACTGAGGAAGTTGTAGAAAACTCAGCAAATGGGCCTATAAGCATCACCAGTAGTAGCAAGCATAAGGGCTATATAAGAGGAACTGTACCAGGCAGCTTCGCTGGTGCAATCACGCCGTGTTTGATGGTTTTATGCTGTGCTCTGAAAAGGAAAAGTAAGAATAGTAAGGGCTCTCATGACAAGCCCTTTACTGCTGTTGCTGGTCATGGAGGAAGGACTACAACTACTAGTACTTCAGCCGAGAACACTGAATCTAATGCCTCCACTGGATCCCACAGCTATGTACCAACTTCCATAGCTAGCATATTTTGCAGGTATTTTAGTCTTGTTATCTATGATTAATTTCTATTATGAGAGAGATGGATGTTATATTAATTCATGAAGTAGAAATATTGCATCAATCTTGCAACAGGGCTTCAACATGATTACATGGAACATTTCTTCCTAAAATACCCAGGATGGATACCTTAGATTCCTTTACCCCAAGAGTAATCGCCTTGAAACATCTTCACCTCCCCACTCAACATTCATGTTGATAATACCATTGGATTTCCTATTATGAGTGTCAATTCGATTGAAATTTTCTAATCTTGAATCAGAGAAATAAATTTCTGGCATGTCCTTTATTCTTGCTCAAGATTTTTTCTGATTGGAGATATTCCATCTTGCAGCATGCACCAAACTTCTTTTATTTTTTAAAGCTCTATTTCTGACCCCCATATTTGAGTCAGTTTTTAAACAGCAAGAATTTTGGAAGGAAATTAGTTACTAGTAGGTGGAAACCAAAAACTGATAGAAAACAAAAAGGAAGAATAGGGAAGAGGTTATAGTATAAGAACAAATTAGAGTTGAAATGCTGCAACAGTTAGCCACAGAAGAAAGAAAACAGTAGAAGCTCTCGCAAGTATATGCAGAGCAGCAACAACAGTTCCAGAAAGGTGAATACACCTAGCAGCTTTAGAGAGAGCATACACAGTGAAAGCTTCAGAAAGGACATACAAAACAGCAGCTCCACAGAGCATGCACAACAATAAACAAAACTATTTGTTGACATTCTTTTTATCTGTTTGTAAACACTTTCTACGAGTTTTCTTTGATATAAATAAATAATATATCTCTCAATTTAGTAGAATTGTCTCTTATAGTCTCCATTGTCTTTAGTTTTATTATTCTCTCCAGCAAGTTCTTCCCTGAAAGTCTGCATATCCCCTACTCTTTGTTAGGAGGGGTCTTCTTTAAGCATTGCTTTACTTATGATATTGCTATCAGGATTCAACCGTGTAGTTTTCGAGTCAAACTCATTGACCCATGATTCATGAGTAGTGGTTCACAAGAATCCTTCTCTCATGATAATGAATGATCCACTTAGCACTCATTGCATCTAGGTAATGCTCACAGAAGTGAAGCATTGGTCCGTCCTGGGAGGTCACACTTATCAATTGCTTTACTTGTCAAACATTATGCTATCACTGTTTGGAATTATCATTAAACATCCAAGCGTCTCAAGCAAAGGACCCCTCCAACAGAAGGGGGGTTAACCAGGAAATTCTACTCAACTTGAAACCAGTCCTAAATCCTTACATTGAATTTATCCTGAAGGGTTAAACTAGCACAAAACCATATGTTTGGTTCATGGAGCAAACAGTGATGTGTGTCTCACTGATTCCTGGATATAATTTGTCTGATTTGTATGTTGCAGGTACTTCAGTTATTCAGAGATTCAACATGCAACTAACAACTTCGACGACTCATTTCTTCTCGGGGTAGGAGGGTTCGGAAAAGTTTACAGAGGAGAAATCAGTGGCGGCATCAGAGTTGCAGTGAAGAGAGCAAATCCACAATCCCTCCAAGGTTCTCACGAGTTCAGGAACGAGATAGAGCTGTTGTCCAGGCTTAGGCACAAGAATTTGGTATACCTGATAGGCTACTGTGATCAGAACTCAGAAATGTGTCTTGTTTATGATTATGCTCCCAATGGCACACTCCAGAAGCATATCCATGGCAAGCACCACGGAAGCATTATTTTGTCGTGGAAGCAGAGGCTGGAGATATGCATCGGTACTGCAAAGGGCCTTGACTACCTTCACTCAGGGGCATTCCAGACAGTCATACACCGTGATGTAAAGAGTACCAATATTCTTCTAGATGAAAACTTGAGTGCCAAGGTTTCTGATTTTGGGCTCTCCAAAACAGTGGCCACATTTGATCAGAGCCATGTAACCACTGTGGCGAAAGGGAGCTATGGATATTTGGATCCTGAGTACTTCTACAGATTGGCTCTTACAAAGAAGTCTGATGTCTATTCCTTTGGGGTGGTGTTGTTTGAGGTGTTGTGTGCTAAGCCTGCTGTTATGTCTAACCAGTCAGGGAAGAAGATGAATCTATCTGACTGTGCTCTGGAGTATCTAAGAGCTGGTGCTCTGGAGCAAATGATAGACCCCAATTTAATAGGTGACATAACCTCAGATTCTCTTCAGATGTTTTCAGAGGTGGGAGTGAAGTGTTTGGCAAAGGAAGGTGATGAGAGGCCTTCCATGGCAGATGTGGTGTGGTACTTAGAGTTTTCCCTGCAATTACACGAAACTGCAACATGTCCAGGAAAAACTACTTGTGGTGTTGTTTCTGATGAAGTTTGAATTCATAAGCCACTTTTTAGAGGTAGAGAAAGTATCTGTAGAAAAAATAATGAGTAGAAATTATTGTGGTGGATCATTAATCATGATTTTCAGAACATTATTGTACAATTCTCATGAATCGGAGTATGATCTCAAATGTTGTAGCACGGCAGTTACCTACTTATATATGTTTTTCCTTGCAAGAACTGGGCTTTTCTAATATATTATATTATATTAAAATTTTGAATAATACTTTGACTAGTGGTGTTGCTCAGCCATGAACTTTTTATGGAACTGACTTTATTATACTATTTTATTTGGTTGTTTCCCTTGTAAAGTACTTTGTTCTTTTAATTTATTGTATTATTTTACAACATTTTCAAGTTATATCTAAATAGAGATTTTTATTTTTTTTCATCTAAATAGTATATAGTTCTTTTGAAAGAAAGTGGAATATATATACTTTTATGATAAACTAATTTATTAGTTATGTTTATAGGCATTCTATAATTGTAATATGAAGTCTTATGTTGTAATTCGTTTTATTAGTTTTTTTTAATTTAAATTTGTCAATCATTTATACATCAAATAATTAATAAGATGTGTAATATGGTAGTTGATTTAAAGTATTATTGGTAGAATAATTAATTTGCTGACACAAATTTGTTGAATTACTATAAAAAAATCTTATTAATGATGTTTAAAAGTTAAAATAGAAGAATCTAATTAAAAAAAACTTAGAATTATGTTGCAAATATTAATAAAAAATAGGCAATGCCAAATCAAAATTAAAGTTCTAAATATGATGCAATTTCATAATTACATTTGAACATGAATGCATTTAACTTTAAATTGATAAATGAATGCATTTAACGTAGAATTTACAAATATAACGTTTTTTGAGTAAACTATCAAACGAATAAATATAAAATAGATCAAAAAAATATAATTTTTTTTATATTAAAGAGGGGTAAAAACTTTATTAAACCAAGGAAAAATACAAAGCAAGGCCGTTACATAGCCCTATCAATATCCACCAAGTGGTCCAACTGTTGAGACAAATCAGGGGGTAATTGACCCCGATCCAACACGTTCCAGTCTTGAAGATGATTTGAAGCCCATTTAGCCAAACCATCCGCAACACCATTCCACTCTCTAGGAATATGAATGAAAGTAACAAACTCTAGAGAAGTACAAAGGTTGAGAATCTCTTCCACAATCAAAGCCAAATGCCAACTAACATCATCTAAATTCCACCTATTCAACAGGTTCACCACAACCTGGGAATCAGATTCACAAATGATCCTGCACCACCCCAATTGACTTCCACGCTCCATCGCCAAAAAGATTGTCTGAGCCTCCATTAAATTATTAGAATGAAAACCCTTATACATCGAGAAGATAAACTGAACATCTCCAAAGCTATCCTGACCAACCCCACCAATACCAGCATAACCAGGGTTTCCACGAGAAGAGCCATCTGTATTAAGTTTGAGGACCCCTTGAGAAGGGGACCATCTTCCCTCCCTATTCACCTTTGGGGTAGGATGGCGACATCTGTTGCGCTAGATTTGTTGCAGAGGAGGAAGATGAAGACGTTTAAAACAATCAACATCACAAGGGGCCACCGAAACAGACAGATCACACTTAGTAGCAACAATTTCTCCCAAGGAATGCAAAATTTTCTGCCACAAACGAGGGGCCACCAACAACACATCCTGAAAAACCCGACGATTCCTCTCCAACCAAAGATTCCAAATAATGAAGGATTGGCCAATCCCCTAGGCATCTTAAAGAAAGGAAGTAGAAATAGGGGCCCTGCCCCAGCGATCCACAAACTCAGCTAACGAGAAAACATGCCAATAGGGCGTATTCCACACCCCCCACCAAAAATGCCAGATCTCCCTAGCATAAGAGCATTGGAAGAAGAGATGAGAGACACTTTCTTCTAAATCACAACATAACACACATCTTGAGGGGCCTTGGAATCCACGCTTGCATAGATTATCCCAAGTAAGACACCTACTCTGAGCCACTAACCACATGAAGAAATTGCACTTAGGCCAAGACAACTTGTGCCAGACTTGCTTCCACCAAGGGACCTCAATATCTCCAAATAATTGCCTACCCAACTGCTTATAGTCAGCAGACACAAAGTACTTCCCAGACATATCAGAGCCATCCCAAGCCAAAATATTTGGGCCCCTTAATGAATTACAAGCACAGGAAACCAAAGGCTAAGCAAGCTCCCGCCTGCTCCCCTCAGACCCCCCAGGAGGCCATTCAATAGGGTGCTTCCAATGAAAGGTAACCGCAAAACCACAATGCTTAGCGATCTTGTAATGCTCAACGGTGTCCCAACCAGTAGTAGTAAAAACATCACAAAGGGGATGGAGATGAGGATAATCAGAAAGAAGGGGTGGGTAACCATCCCAAGCATCAAACCAAAAAAGAGCCTGAGATCCCGAGTGACAGATCCAGAAAAGAGCACGCTTAATCAACTGAGCCCCCACTTTCAAAGTATTCCAAATCATAGAACCACTCCCCTCCAGAGGATAGCGAGGGACCTCAAAAGAAGCAAAAACTCTAAGATACTCATGGTTAAAAATCTGAGCCCATAACTGGTGCTGATTAATGCACACACGCCAATAAAGCTTAGCAACAAGAACCTGCCCATTCAAAATAGTAGAGCGTAAGTTGAGACCCCCCTCCTGCTTTGGTCTACACACAAAATCCCAGTTAACAAGACTCCACTTAGAGGACATCAAGTTGCCACTTCAAAGGAATTGATGAGAGAGAGCATCAAATTCCCTAAGGAAATACATAGGGGCCGAATGAACAAAACACCTGTAGATGGGGATGGCCTAGATAACAGACTTAAGGAGAGTAACTCTAGCAACTGTAGACAACCACCGATGAGTCCAATGAGTTACCTTCTTCCTCAACTTATCAAGCAACAACTGCCAGGAAGACTGGGTCTGCCTGCCAACAGCAAGAGGAATTCCCAAATAGAAAAAGGGAAGAGACCCAATTTGAAACTGCAAAATACCAGCAATCCTTTGTTGGATAGCCTGGGGAGTATTAAAGAAGAAAATAGAAGACTTCTGCTCATTGACTTTCTGACCCGAAGCAACAAGGTAGATATCCAAAGCTTGCTTGCATGACTGAGCTTCACGAATACGGGCCAGTCCCATAAGGGAAGTATCATCCACAAACTAAAGATGAGAAAGCATTGGAAGACCCATCCCCCACTGCCAACCATGAATCAAACCCTGAGAAACCTGGAATTTAAGGAAGCGACCAAGCCCCTTTGCCAAGATAATAAACAGATAAGGAGAGAGCGGATCCCCTTGATGAAGGCCCTTAGAAGCACCAAATAGCTCTGAAGGCTCACCATTCACAATAACCGAAAAGGAGGAAGAAGTCACACAACTCATAGTCCAATTCACCCAATCCGAATAAAACCCAAAGGCCAACATAATCTTCTGAAGAAAACCCCATTTAACTCTATCGTACGCTTTGGCCATATCCAATTTAATGAACATAGACCTAACCTTAGAGATTTCCATGGAATGAATGACCTCAGAGGCAACCACCACCCCATCAAAAATTTGACGGCCCTCTACAAAGCCTCCTTGCTTCTCAGAAATAACAATAGACAATAAAGATTTAAGCCTTTCCGCAATCAACTTCGTAACAATCTTATACACCACATTGCAGAGCGCAATAGGTCTAAAGAAATCAAGCCGATCTGCCCCATCTTTCTTAGGAATGAGAACCAGAAAAGTAGCATTCAGGGCACGAAGCATCTGCTTATTATGAAGAGACTCACAAACCACTTCCAACAAATCCATCTTCACAATATCCCAAAACTCTTGGAAGAATTCAACAGGGAAACCATCAGGGCCATGAGCTTTCCCCTTATTCATTCCAAACACAACCTCCTCCACTTTAGACAAAGTAATCGGACGGATCAGAGAAGCATTCAAGTCATTAGAGATCAAAGAGGGAATACAAGAAAGGACCATGTTCTCATCAGCCTCAGCAGGGGGAGAATCCTTAGTGAACAGAGCAGAGTAGAACTGACGAGCTTCTCTGGACAAAGCCTATTGCGAGGATATTGAAGAGCCCTCATGATTGACAAGAGAAGGGATATGACACTTATTCCGACGAGCCTGCACAAAATGATGAAAGAAAGCAGTATTCCTGTCACCCTCTTGAAGCCAGGCAACCCTAGCCTTTTGTTTCTGAAAAATTTCTTCACGAAGTTCCCACTCCTCCACCACTTTTAGACCCTAGGACTCAGCATACCCAAGAGCCTTTGAAAAACCCAAATCCCTAATCTGGCGAGTGATAACAACAAGATTCTCCTGCGCTCCCCTTTTTTTTCCCCATAAATTGCCAAAACACACTCTATTCCATCGCTTAAGATGAAACTTGACATATTGTAGCTTCTTGTCGAAAGCATACATAGCAGTACCATATGCAGGATCTCCCTCCCTCCACCACTGAGCAACAAGATTATATAAAGAAGAATCACGCAACCATATAAGCTGAAATTTGAAAGGAGGGTTCTTAGAATTAGGGAAAGAAGAAGCAAAAAACTTAATTGGCCAGTGATCCGAGCCACGCCAATCCAGGATCTCAGAGCAAGTGACCAACCTGCCCCCAACCCAAAAACAAGAGACTAGAAATCTATCCAGCCGCTCATAAATTGCAGCAGGCCCACTCCACCTGTTATTCCAAGTAAAACTACCATTGGAGGGTTTAATGTCAACAAGAGCAAGAGAATCCACATTAGCACGAAACAAATCTGAAGCAGGACCCAGTCTCGGAAGCCCCCCTCTTTTCTCCTCCAAACACAACACAAAATTGAAATCACCTGCTAAGATCTAAGGCAAATAAGGTGCACAAGACCTAACATACCTGATATGGGCCCAAAGCTAGATTTTACCACAAATATCAGTCGAAGCATAAACATTACTAACCAAAATAGTCTCACCAGATTCCAAAATAGAAGCCACCACCGAAATAGAGGAATGGCTAGAGATCCACTAGTGAGGAACAACCTTACGAGGATCCCAAAAAAGAGCCAAACCTCTGGAACTTCCCCTAGACCCAATACACTCGCACTGACTAGAACCCCAAATACGAGGAGAAAACTGAAGCATGAGGTCCACCTGAAGCTTGGTCTCCTGAACACAAAAGATATCTGGATAATGTACCCCAATTAGATCTTGAATAGCCTTTTGACGGGAGGCGCTATTCAACCCCCTTGCATTCCATGACAAAATAATCATGAGGAAGGTTGGACAAAGTGGGCCTCAATGGTCTTAACCAATCTCGATTCCACCAACAAATCCCCAGTAAATTTAAGCTTGTCCACATCTTTCTTACGACCAACTTTAGAGGGATTGTCGAAATGCCCTTTTTTGAGAGGGCATTGTTGCACCCCAAGACCAGGAGACGATCCCTGACCTCTACCTAAAGACAACGCCTCCTTAGCCAAATCCGCTAAAACAATATCATCCTGTAAATCTACAGAAGCATCAGGAAGCCCAACACCTCCCTGCACCAACGACGAAGAGTTATCCTTAACAACAATAGCCTGCTTCATCCCTGTATCCATTTTAGTGGCTCCAGTCGAGATCTCAACTAGGATCCCCTCCTCTAAAGCCGGACTATCCAGAACCTCAAAACAGTTGAAACCCTGATCACTATGTCTATCTTTATAGGGCCACTTCAATAAATAAATAAATTATATATATATATATATATATATATATTCCTTATCTATTATTAAATATTATTTTTTATTGTTAATTTTAAAATATTTTAAATTAATAGATATAATTTTATTTATATTATTATTAATTATTTTAATCACAATCTCTCATATTTTCTCCATTTCACCTTTTCAATAAATTAAAATTGTCATTGGCCCACAATCTTATAAATTGAAACATAATGTCATTTATCAAATAGAATTCGAAAGTGACATGACAATATGTTTGCACTATTAACTTTTTTATAGTCAAATAAAAAAATAATGTCATTTGTCAAATAGGACAATAAATGGAATTCAAAAGTGACATGAAAATATGTTTGCACTATTAACTTTTTATAGTCAAATTATTTTATTTCTATCATTCATTGGTTCATTTGTTGACAACTAATAAATTGGATGAATGTATTAGTATTCCTCATTGGGAGGAACTAATAATAATAAGTATGCATTTAAAAAGTAATATATAAATATATAATACTTACTACATTTTTTAAACTAAAAACAAATTTTATTTATTTTCAAAAAATATTTGATTACTTTTTTAAAAGTAAAATTAAAATGTACACTAATAATAATAAGTATAAATTTAAAAAGTAATATATAAATATATAATACTTACTACATTTTTTACAAAATATATTTTTGAATCACTTTTTTAAAAAGTAAAATTAAAATGTACATAAAACATAAAATAGTTCTTAAAATAAAATTTAGTAGATAATATAATAAAACCAAATAAATCTTAAATTAAAATTAAAATTTGTTTGTCTATATAGTAAATAAAATAATTTTCAAGTAAAATAAAACAACTTTTAAATAAATAAAAGACACTTTTTAGATAGATGGCATTCAAAATATCTACACTAGTTTATTTTTAATTAAAGTGTTATTCATTTAGATTCTAATAGTATAATGAAATATTAAATTATATTTTTAGATTTTAAATTAAAGAAAAAAAATTGTTTATAAAAATGAAGAAAATAAAAATAAAAATAGGAGGTTTTAGTCATTTTGGTATGAAATGAAGTTTAAATTTTTTATTTTGATTGAACAATTGTTTTGGATGAAGCATTGGCATGAGAATTTTGCATCATTCTTTATTCTTCTTTGTTCTATGTGTCTTTATGATGTCCTTGTCCATAGTCTTTTCTTCTTTGACATATTCATGTTTGTATGGTCATAGTATTCTCCTTCAACTATGAAGGTATTTTGTACAACCATTGCCTTGTCCCTAAGTTTCTTGTAGTTTCTACCACTTACAATAAGATCTTGATATCTAGACTAGGTGGTATCATAGGCACTTTTTGGGGCTTGACTTGAGGGGGTTGAATAGAAAAACGTCCTTGATGGTAGTTAAGTCCCACAAAACAAATTTGAAAGATTTTGAATGGGTCCTTGAAATATATGTAGAATGCTTATGTAATCAAGTTGTAGTATTAGTATGCGTGAGTGATTTCAACTAAGAAAAAATAATAATGGATTTTAAGCGATTCTCAATCTTGTGTCTCCTTCTATATTATTGGTTGTGTGTAGGATTTTTTGTTGCATACTCAGTGAATGTTTCCTTGTCATATTGTGTACAAGTTGTGAATGTTTCTTTTTCATATTGTGTACTTTGTGAATGTTTCCTTGTGATATTCAAAAATTCAAATTACACGCTTTATTGAATATAAGGACATTTAGGTGTTAATGTTGAGGACACCTAGACACTTGGATGCTAGTGTGCAACTCTAAAATCCAAAAAATTGACCTTACGTGAGGCTTTCAACCTTAATCCTAAGCTTTTCCTAGTATGTTTTCTAAGAATAAATTTAATCTAGGCATAAAATAAATTTATATTCCCCCTCATTAGGAAGGGATCTACGCATTATAAATTTATCTCTCCATCCAAACTATTGTTGCAAGGATATGAAGGCTCCATTATTGAATATTTTATATAGATATAATCCTTGTTGCACTCTCATCTCTCTACAATTGTTGATTTCCTCTAGATCCAACATTTCCATAGCCAAACCATCACACTTCTCCCATTATTTACCTTTTCAGTATTGTATCATTGATCCAAATCCTCCTCCCATAGCTTTTATATATCGTTAATCTATGATATCCCTATCCTTAATTGTTCCCTCTTTCATGTTATACCTCTAAACATTTGATTTCCCTTATCCAAACCATTCTAGTGGCTCTTATTACCTCCTTATTTCCTATTTTGCACTTTCACACAACACTTAGGGTTTAATATTCCAACTTAGGGTTATACATTCTATAAATTTGTACACACCACCACAACCACACATAGGACTACATACTTAACATTTGTAGGGTTGCTATTGAGGTTGACAATTTTATCCTAAAGGGATTGACTAAGGTAACTTCCTCAATAATCAAATTCCATTTTTATTTCCAATCAAAATTTAGGCATCAAAGGCACTTTTGAAGATTCTATAGGTCGGACAGAACTCTAGAGATCAAGATGAGGCATCCATAAAAAAATTAGAGTCATGAGAGCAAAAGACACCAGTGCTACAATGTCAAAGTATTGAGAAAGATATCCGTAATACTTAAGTGTGGGGTATGATGACCCCAATATCAAAGCAACAATCCCCAAAATATAAACCATAAAATCTATTATCACTCTCAACAACATGAGTATTCTTAAGCCTTACTATTCAAACCATTCAATAAGCCATAAGTACATTAAAATATGTATATATTAATCTCAATAAGGCCATGAAGGAGTACATAGTTTTGACCATAAAAATGTCATACAATGCCTCTTAGGGTAAAAAAATATTGTTAATATATAAAAATAGAAATTTTCATCAATGTGTTATATAAACATTTAATCGTATATATGTCCTTATATGTACACTAATGACTAATCTAAAACATTTGATCGAGCTCTTTTCTCAATTAGAAGGTGAAGCTTAAACCTCATAATTAACTATCAAATTGCATCAATTTGATCTCTTACCCTCAAAGCTTGATTACATCTCAACCCATTTGCACCCAATTTTATAATGTCAAATTTGTTTGGCCTAATCTCCCTTTGTGCATATGACCTTATTCTTCCCATCATAGATAACTAATATGAGATCATTCCTAATTGGTCTCCCTTAGTCAAATTTTACATGTGTTGTTCTCCATCATCCCCTATGTACCTATCATGTGTTTAAATTTGCCAATATCCCAAAATTTCTAACAGTGGAGGTTTTCTATTAAAATTCTAAAGGCTATGTTATATGTCATAGTTTTAGAGTTTTCCATTCTAGCATACCTTTTCCTTGACCTTTGTTTTTTATTTTTCTTTGTCATATATTTGAAATTTCTCTTATCAAAATGTTTTTCCTTGAACCCACACACTCCAATGTTTTACACTGTTACTTTTTCAAGTCAGAGTTTTGATCATCCTTTTGCTAGTAAACCTTGACGGGTGAACTCCTTGATACCCCCAATCCTTGATTCTCAATATTTCCATTCACATATGATGATCACACACTTATACTGAGGGGGGGTGAATCAGTATAAGACAATCTTTTAAATTTTCAACACTTAACAACTATAAAAATATCAATCACAAAAGATCTAACAATTATGTAACACAATAACACAAGATTTATATGGATACCCTTAGGGAGAAAACCATGAAAAAATATTGCTTTTATATAAATCTCTTTTACAATATTTGTAGGCCTCAACCTACTAGAGACACCAATCCCCACAATTTGTAGGCACCAACCCCCACTTCTAAGCACCAACCTAATGAGAGACACCAATCACTCCTTTTGGTGGGTACCAACTTTCAAATACTTCAATGGGAAATATAGTCTTCACAAAATTTGAATGTACATAATATTTCTCACAAATCCACTCTTGAATGATGAAACCATTGTCATATACTTTCCTTCTCAAATCTACATTTAGGGCATGTGTAGGATCATGATGGACCAAAAAGTGGTGATATGAAAAAAGTAGAATTTTGCACTCGCCAAAAACTGTGAAAATCTCGAGTTGTCTTTTTTTTGGGTTGGTTGTTAGTACATTGCTCCATATCAATGCCCAAGCCTAAGTTTTATAAATCGTATATCCGATTTTTAAAGTAAAAAAAAATCGAATATCCGATTTGGGGTCGGGCAATATAAATAGAAAAAAAGGTCATTTCGAATTCATTTTAACTCTTTGAAATGTCCAGCGACTCAAACAGTGACAATGGACGTGAATCCGATATCCGTTTTTAGCTAATATCCGATTTGGAAGGTAACTCTTTGGTTGTTTTTTTGTTTTAATCGATTTTTGTTTGAGTTTTGTATAATTTTAACTAGTTTTAACATATTTTTATTAAAAATTATGGTGTTTTATAAATTTTTATTAAAAATTAGGGTTTTTTACACTAATTTTATTTATATTGTGTAATTTCAATTGGATTTATTAGTTTTGAACTTCAATAAGGTATTATGGATGAGAATCAAAATCCACAAATGTCAAATCCTCCACCACCTTCACGCCCATCAATTGAAGAGTTAATTGGTGAAAAATTGGAGCAATTGAGGGGCAATTGTGATGTTTATAAGACAATCCCTCGATTAAGGAAGATTAAAAACACATTGAAAGAAATAATTACAAATATAGAAACCCTCTCCACCCAACATAATGCCTCCCTTTCGTGGCGAGAAAGCATGAGGGAATATTACTCCTGTGGATTGTCTTACGAAGATGTGAAATATTTCGGAATAAAAAAAGCCCAAATGGCCTCTTTATTTGTTAATCCCCGCACCGGTCTGCCAGTTAATGTTAATAAACCAAAACTTTCTATAAAATGGTGCACGAATAAGGACATTGTAGATAACTTTTGGGATTGTTGGTGCATGGTTTTTGATAAACCACCCAACAACAATAGTGATGTACCATTTTACTTTAGTAAAAAATTATATGTTGAGTTTGTGTTAGGGCATCATGTTAATTACTTTGACATTAAACCCTTCTAGGGCATAGGTGGAGGTATGCCCCGGGATAGACCGGGGGTAGTTAGAGTAGTCTAGGGCTCATATGTTCCCCCTCCTCCCCTTCCTCAGCCACCTCCAGTACGTCATCCAGATATTATCGAGGATGCAACCACATAGAATATTCAAGCTATTCACTCTTTGAGTGATCTTTTTGTTTCCCATACTGCTTCAGTAGCTTAGCCACATGTTGGTGATGTTGGCGATGGATCGAGTGTTGCTGCATCATCCTCCTCAGGTCCAGATATTTGTGTGCCACATACTTGCACTATGTGCCACCACATATGCTTGAGTCCTCTTGTACAACCCACTGAGCATCCCTTGGACACATTTGATTATGACCTCCATGATGTGGACATTATAGGAGATCAGACGTAGGAGATTGGAGCACACCCTGCAGAGTCCTCTGCTGCTAGAGAGGAGGATGTTGGAATAGTTACACAGGTAATATTTAAGTTGTAAATTCATAACTTGCATTTGTTTTTAAATGAATATTAATAAGAGATAGTATCAAGTACTAATATTTATTTACATGGTGTATATAGTAGTTGATGTCTGAGGAGGAGCTTAGATAGGTTACTGATAGCACCCTCAGGGCCATTTCATTTGGCCTCGACATGCATGTGGTATATATTTTCGCACTCACTCATTTACATTTTTTTATTATATATATAATCTTGAGCAATGGTTAAATATCAATGTACAATAGCATAAAAAATAATGGTTATATTATATAGTTTATAATAAAAAATAATGAATAATGGTTAAATTATATCCTATATTGCTTAGTTATATTATGGTTATATTATATAGTTTAAACAACTTTGAAGACAAGAACAATGGTAAAGTTTAACATTTTAACTTTAAAGTTTAAATACACAAATGTCATTGTCTCACACTACATGATGTTTTAGGGTCATTAGGGAGTCATTGGTGTCATTTTGTGCATTAAAACGAGGAAGTTGGAAAATATTGCAAATTATGAAAAGTTGTCATTAAGAATGCCAAAAGGTTGTAAAGAGGAAGCCCAACGGTCATTTGGGTTTGAAAAGTAGTTGCAACTGTTGAATTTGGTGGGAAAACCTTTAAATAGGCTTGTGAACTTGAAGGGATGGTTGGATAAGTTGTTCATTGAGAAGAAGCGATAAAATTTCTTTGTTTCCTTGCAATTTCCTGAGTTTTTCTAGAATTTATGAAGTTTCTTTGTGTTGTATAGTTCTGTACAAGGTAATCTTGCACTCCAATGGATTGAATTTGGTGGGCAGCAGGGTTAACCTCACCAAAAACTTGGGTTAACCTTAACACCTACACTTGACCAATTGACCTCTATTTGTGAACTTCATGTGCTTAGGTGCACCTACATAATACAACCCTGCATAAAAAGAAATCATGTCACATTAGTTGTGTCTTACAACAGTTCCACCAAGATTTACACATACCCTCTAGTCTGCAAATATCCTTCCTTGGTTCATAGACAGTGATTCCACAATCTACCCTACATCCTTGACATTTCTTTCACTTGAATAAGTCACCATCTTTGCATTCCAACCTGATGTTTGTCTTCTATCTACTCCTTGATCAAAACCAAATGATGTTTTTGCCTTTATGCCTGCAATCAAACTCCTACCAATAATTGTTTGAACTGCCTTCCCCTTTATCATAGCTTCATGCTTGCATCTATCCTTGGGTTCTTGTTCTTTTTGTCCTTTCATCCTTGTCATCAATCCTCTTATCTTACCGGAAACAAGTACCTTTGTACATACTGTACCTGCAAAGCCTTCATGCTTTGCAACATTCTTCCCGACCAATGGACACACAATGGACCCTATCATGACATTAGCATACCAATTTACTACCAACTCAGCTTTCAAACGTGTGTCAACCTTCACACCTACTGTCAGAGTATTTTCAGACTTCAAACTAACCATCTCACTTGAAGTTGCTTGTTTAAGGTTGTAGTTAAGGGTTTAATGGTCAGAATGTATTAAGAGGAAATTCCACCTACTACTCTTGTTGTGATTTGGTGGAATGGGCCTGGTTAGAATAAGAATAGGCATAGGAATAGATATCTAGTTGTGGCAAAGACATTTGGTGGAGATTTCCATGTTGCCCCTGTGGAAAAAGCATGAATTTACGCCTAGGAGGCATAGCTTGAAGTAGTAGATTAAAGAAATAGTTTGGAAGAAGGTTAGAACCTAGTTGTTTCAGTGTTATCAGGTGTATTTTGATGTGATAGAAGGTCTGCAAAGGTAGGGTAGGTCATTTGGATGTTTGGGTTTGAAGCCCTAGTTGAACAAGGAGTGAAAATGGGTGAAATTGAGAGGTTTTAAGAAGGAAATGTGTGAGAAATTTGGGGGAATCATAATTTGAAGGTGAATTAAGTTTGTGTAGGGTGAAATAAGAATTTCTAAAAATAATTTTAGGTTGAATGAGGTTTGGAGATGGGTTTTTCAATAAACCCTTGCTTATTTGGTGAAAAATGAGGGTTTCATGAAAGAGGGTCTTAGCAAGAGATTTTTGACTCAGTGGCTGAATAATTTGTGGTTTTGGAGGTATTTTGAGGACTATCTAATGGTATTTTGAGTGGTCAGCATGATTGAAGGAGAGTTCCTTTGTTAAGGCGGGCTAATTGGAACCCCTTTTCCAATGTTCAAGGTCAGTTTGATGGTATGGTTCCAAAGTAAGTACATGTGATACTGTGATTTTTTTCTTGGGTGTAATAAGGTTATTGATGACCATTTGGAGTCATTTAGATTAATTTTGAAGTGATTTGGGGTCATTTGTCAAAAATGTAAAAAGTTGTCAAGTTGCTAAAATGTTGTCAAGCAACTTTTCAAGAAAGTGCAAAAATGAAGTTTTATTAAAAAATTGTTTAAAAAGTGGTTGTAAATGGTTGGGACGCGTTTGGGTGGGTACATTTATTCTAGGCATGGTCCTCTTATGCACCGAAACACGTGGAATCGCTCCGAGCTACATTCAACCGATAGAATCCCTTACGAGTCCAAAGTGCAAAATGGCTGCAAACTTCAACATGCTCATATTCATACACTGTGATTCTTAGAAAATTATCATCTGATCCTATGAGATTGCGTTGGGACCCTCTACAATAACCTCTCTTGGTTTTTACTATCTTGGAGGCCTTTTCCTGTGGTGGCAAATTCTCGCTTGGGGAAAAAGTTGTCAAATGCAAGTAGTTGAAAGTTGCAAAGTGGTGCAACTTTCATTCTACAACTCATGTGACCAAACAGACTATTCTGATGTGCCCGGGTGGGTATGTTTAGACTAGGCATGGTCCTCTTTCGCATTAAAGCATGTGGAATCGCTCTGAACTACATTCAACCGACATAATCCCTTAAGAGTCTAAAGTGTAAATGGCTTTAAACTTCAACATGCTCATATTCAGACACCGTGATGCTTAGAAACTTCTTGGCTGACCCTATGGAATCACGTTGGGCCCCTCTACAATAAAATCTCTTTGTTTTCTCTATCTCGAAGGCGTTTTCCTGTGGTGGCGAATTCTCGCTTGGGGAAAAAGTTGTCAAATGCAAGTAGTTGAAAGTTGCAAAGTGATGCAACTTTCATTCTGCAACTCGTGTGACCAAAAAAATTGTTCTGATGCATCCAAGTGGTTACGTTTATGCTAGGAATTGTCCCCTTTCACACCAAAACATGTGGAATCGCTCTGAGCTACATTTAACTGACAAAATCCCTTAAGAGTCCAAAGTGCAAAATGGCTGCAACCTTCAGCATGGTCATATTTGGACACTATGATGCTTAGAAACTTCTTGTTTGACCCTGTGGGATCATGTTGGGCCCCTCTACAGTAACCTCTCTCGGTTTTCTCTATCTCAGAGGCGTTTTCCTGTGGTGGCAAATTCTTGCTTGGGGGAAAAGTTGTCAAATGCTAGTTGAAAGTTGCAAAGTGGTGGAACTTTCGTTCTATAACTCGTGTGACCAAACAGTCTATTTTGACGCATCTGGGTGGGTATTTTTATGCTAGGCATGGTCCTCTTTCACATCGAAACATGGCGAATCGCTTTGAGCTACATTCAACTGGCAGAATCCCTTAAGAGTCTAAAGTGCAAAATGGCTGAAAACTTCAACATGCTCATATTCGGACACCGTGATGCTTAAAAAATTCTCATCTGACCCTATGGGATTGTGTTGGGCCCCTCTACAATAACCTCTCTCGGTTTTCTCTATCTCAGAGGCGTTTTCCTGTTGTGGTGAATTCTCGCTTGGTGAAAAAGTTGTCAAATGCAAGTAGTTGAAAGTTGCAAAGTGGTGCAACTTTTGTTCTGCAACTCGTGTGACCAAACAGACTATTTCGACGCGTTTGGGTGGGTACATTTACATTGGGAATGGTCCTCTTTCACACCGAAACACATGGAATTGCTTCGAGATACATTCAAATGACATAATCCCTTAAGAGTCCAAAGTGCAAAATAGCTGCAAACTTCAGCATGCTCGTATTCAGACACCGTGCTGCTTATAAAATTTTCATCTAACCCTATGGGATCATATTGGGCCCCTCTACAATAACCTCTATCGATTTTCTCTATCTTAGAGGCATTTTCCTGTGGTGGCGAATTCTCGCTTGGGGACAAAGTTATCAAATGCAACTAGTTGAAAGTTGCAAAGTGGTGCAACTTTCGTTCTCCAACTCGTGTGACCAAACAGACTATTCCAACGCATCCAAGTGGGTACGTTTACGCTAGGCACGATCCTCTTTTAAACCAAAACACGCGGAATCGCTCTGAGCTACATTCAACCAACAGAATCCCGTAAGAGTTCAAAGTGCAAAATGACTGCAAACTTTAGCATGCTCATACTCAGACATTGTGATGCTTAGAAACTTCTCATCTGACCCTATGTGATCATGTTGGGCTCCTCTATAATAACCTTTGTCAGTTTTCTCTATCTCAGAGGTATTTTTATGTGGTGGTGAATTCTTGCTTGGGGAAAAAGTTGTCAAATGCATGTAGTTGAAAGTTGCAAAGTGGTGCAACTTTCATTCTGCAACTCGTGTGACCAAAAAAACTGTTTTGACATGCCTAGGTGGGTACGTTTATACTAGGCATGGTCCTCTTTTGCACCAAAACACTTGGAATCGCTCTGAGCTACATTCAACTGACATAATCCCTTAAGAGTCCAAAGTGCAAAATAAGTGCAAACTTCAACATGCTCGTATTCAAACACCATGATGCTTAGAAACTTCTCATCTGACCCTATGGGATCACATTGGGCCCCTCTACAATAATCTCTCTCAATTTTTTCTATCTCAGAGGCCTTTTCCCATGGTGACGAATTTTCACTTGGGGAAAAAGTTGTCAAATGCAAGTAGTTGAGTGTGTAAAAATGACTTTTTAGCCATTCCACCCATTGTATCCTACTATAACTTGGTGGAATGGCATAATTATGGGTAGGGAAAATATGTGATGGTTTCAGGAGCAGGGGAGGTGAGTTGAGTGGTTTGGTGTGATGCGCTATTTGGCAATTTGATGAGTTTTGGTGAAATTGAGTGGTTTAAGAGTGGATATGGTTGAAATCCTGTGGGGCAACAGTTTGTGAGGGACTTTTATGTATGTTTTGTTGGTGTTTTTCCAAAGTGACTTTGTGGAAACTATATTGTAATTTAAATTTTTTCATCTATCAACATCTAGTTATTAGTTATGCAATGTGAAGTAATGCTTTGACTTTGAAAGATGTGAACCAGCTTTGCAACTCTCAATAACCTATTACACTCCTTTGGACCAACACCATGAAATCAAGCTCAATCCAAACATATCTCAAATGGGCATATCACGCCTTTGGACCAACACCATGAAATCAGGCTTTTTCACCATTTTAGACCCCCAATTGGGTCACTTTTACAAAGTACCTATGTCTTAAACTTTCCTTTTCACCCAAATTTTGATTGTGCAACACTCACCAGTAAACATAACCCAAAATTCCTCAATTATTTTACAAAGACACGTTTCCCAAAGCACCCTACCATGAAACCCTCATTTCTTGCACTTTACATGGGGGGTTTATTGAAAAACAACCTTCCAGGGCATATCTAACCCAACCAACGCATCCAAAACTTCATAAAAGACCTGAAAAAACTCAAAAGATCAAGAGATCTTTTTTTCCCCCAAGAATTCTATCATTTTCCCACTCAATCCACATAAAACCACAGAAAATTAGCGAAAACAAGGAACTTTATTTGATTTCCCTTCACAAAAGTATGAATCAACCCTGCATTCAAGTTTCTACAAAAAATTTAACACTTTTCCCACTAGATCCAACCTCCTAAATTCACTCAACAACCTTTTAAACCAACATGACCATTGGTGTTCCACCTTTGCACTTTCAATATGATAATTTTTATAAAATATGCATTTTTTGCATTTTTGACTCCAATGACCCTCCAAACAATTAAAATGCCATTAAATAGTCCCAATGGACCCTAAAACACATAAATAACTTGATTCCTAACACAATTTTGACAAATTGACTCTTCATATGCTATTTTGCAACATTTGGCAATTTTGCATTACAACTTTGTATGTTTTTGCAATTTTTGACTTATTGACACAAAATGACTCAAGATGACTCCAAACCACCCCTAATACATGTAAATGGTCTAATAAGACCTTATTGAACACAAAAGAATCACCACACCTAGATCTAACATATTGACCCCTCCTGAGCAATATTCATTTGCTTGGTGCTCCTGAACCACTTTACAACTTCACCTTGTTTCTCTTGTAGGTGTCCAACAATGGTTTCTTGACCTCAACTCCCCAATCTAGTTTCAAACCCACTGACATACCTAATACTAGACCATGTCTCCAAAACTTGCAAATTCAACCTTTCATGGTGCCCCTGCACCAAAAACCCATGCCTACAACATTCAAGCATACAATTTACACAATACACATCATAAGGGAGATTCAAGAATGGCAGTAGAAAAATAATATTTTTTTAATAAAAAATCCGTAAAGCTATACAATGATATATATTGATAAAAGTATACAATATATCCAAAAAAGCCAAACATGCTTAGTACAAAGGAGTCATACGCACATAAAATGTCATGTATATATCGATAGTACAAAACATATTTCCCTCTAGGGGAAGGAAATAGATCCCATGTTGCCTTTGAAATTTGGCTGGATGGAGTGAATGTTGGTTCTCTTATCTTTCGAACATGCTCGCTAGTCCTCCTCTCTTCACTCTAGACATTGAAAATACAGTTTACCATAGTAGCAGAATGTGTCAGTAATAAGACTAAATGAAAACAGATTGAAGAGAATTCTCTATTTGGATTATAGATAGAAAAAGTGAAAAAAGATGCATATGGAACTAAAAGCTTTGAAAATATTGTATCCATATCAGAGCATTACCTTAATTTCAGCTTCTTCAAAAATTATATCAGAGCATTACCTTAATTTTAACTTCTTCAACTGTATCCTAATTGTCCCATCAACCAACCAATTACTTTTTGCAAGTATTAAATAAAGAACACTAATGAACTTAAGCATAATGAGCCTAAGCATTGTACCTTCCATTCTTGAATATGCTATTCAAGTGTGCCTGAAGGGTCATCTCTTTGCTTAAGAGTATCCAATATTGCTTCATGATCATCATTACGAAGTGTCCATAGTTGTTTTCTCTTTGGTTTGGCGTGATGCTTCAACAACTTAACATTTGTTGCTATAACAAGGTGCGAATACATGACAATGGTTTTGTATTTCTCGTAGTCTTCAAATGCAGGTATGCCATTATTTCTAATCATGTATGTTCGCAACCAAGTTCCTGCAACCACAAATGAACCTGTACGATACATGAACCCATCATCATCTTCCATCGATTGTGTTAGCTTATGCTTTACCCGCACACATCGAGCCAACCAATAGTTTGATCTCTGTTCATTCCCCTATGGTGCAACAACTGCAAAAACATGTCTTGGTTGTAGTAGATTTGAAAGACGGTCGTAATCAACTAAAATTTCAATTGTGTCATTTGTCATGGATATTGTTTGAGATAAAGGAGTTAGATACTATGGAACCCATGTATCCACCCACTCACTTGACTCGCATTGATATCACTCACATTGAATACAAATCTGACAAAAAAGAGCCAACTCTCATGTCCAAATGGTCCATGTGCTTGCATCTGAGCTTCAAAATGAATGCATCTTTGAAGAATCTTTGATTGTATGACAATGCAATCTGCCTCCCACTGTGCCCTCCTCAACCAACCAAAATAATCTGCGCACTATTGAATCAAGTGTCCCTCCCTATGACAATGTTGAACTACACCAATCAATAATAGACCGTGCATCACTAAATTTTACTCCTGAAATCTTCAATTCCTCCTTAACTAGAGCTCTCTTTACACACACACCTGCTCCATCATGCTCCCCTTTCCCATGTGTAGCTTCAAAAAAACTCCAAATATGAGGTACACCCTTCTCTACATGCATTCTACTCAACCAATAAAACATACGAGCATTCTTGAATTGACCTGTGTAGTTATCTGACCAAATGAGATGTTGACCCACTACTATATCATGCTCATGCAATAACTCAATAAAATTCTTGAAACAATGTTGGACATACTCGGACGAGTGAGATCTATCATCACTCATATAAAAATGATACTCTATGATTATCTTTCGATCCTCTTCTATACTATCAAGTGGATGTCTATATGTTATGTGGACAAAAATAGCAATCTGAATCGAATTGTAATACTGAGATTGTACCTCATTTTGTGGCTGCAATGTGTATTTTTCTACAAAATCAACCACTGATATAATAGTGCCAACCAGAAAAGAGTCCTTACACTTCTTGAATTGTTGATCCAGCCACTGAGACCTATGGCTATGCCTCACATACTTGTAGAAAAGATTATCCTTAAAATCTGAAATAAAATCAGCAACACTGCATTCTTTTGTAACCAACTCACATCTAGAACCTTCACCTCCACTCTGCAGAGTATATTTGACTATCTCATATCTCTTTTTCTCAACAAGCTTCTTTCCAAATTCATGTTTGGAACCCTCATGAAAACATTGAACAAACTTTGACAAGCCACCACATTGTGAGCACTTCGCATTTAAACAATCATTTTTATAGAAAAAACAACCATCATCTCTAGAACATAAAAATAGATCTAGCAAGTCCCTTGATGATTTTGGAAGATGCATTGCACCACACTCCTACAAAATTTCATTAGTATGCAAAGTAAAACGGATATGGCATAATAGTTCATGGTACATTGAAAACTCCACATGGTATTTGCAACAACAAGTATTATGAATTTTAAGAGGCACACAATAAAATGGCTTCAAACCTTCAAAATTCCTTTGTGAGATTTTCATATTTGGATGTGTTTCAATAAATATTTTGAACAACATTGTTTGGCTTGATTCCAAGAAATGTTTAGGATGCGGTGTACGGTCTCAATTTCTAATTCTTAACTTTAAAACATCCTTTGCATTGGGTGATACTCTAGAGTTATCATGCCAAAATTATTGAATTAACTGCTTTACATTATCGGTTAGCTTCTTATCAACACATGGAAGCCTCCTGAAAAAAATCCCATGTATCATTTTGAAGAGGATCATCTATTCTTTCTCTTCTTGCAAGTAATCTATCCGAATTTTTATGATTTATGTCAAAATCAATACAAGTTTATCTCATAAAGAGAGCCTTTTTCAATTGATGGCTTATTAGGGTAGTTGTTATGACTCTCTGAGCAAATCTCTTATCTTTTTCCTTGTTATTTTTTCCAATAGACTTGATTGAGAGCATTAAAAAGATTTTTGACAATAATAGAATTTTTTTCAGTCTTCTTGTTCACACGAACCTTCAATTTTGCTAGCAAAGGTCTCATCTTTTGTATCTTTAGAAATTGTACAAAAAGTTGGCATTGCTCGGTCAATGTATTATTGCTAAAATATTGGTTGAAAGGTTGTGTGGCCCACAACTGAAGGGTTCGTGTTGATCTCTTGCCTTCAATTTTTTTTATAATGTTCTCATCAATTTCAAGTAACCATTTAGGGGTTCTTGAAGGTCTTGAATTTGGAATATGTCTTTCTTCATTTCCCATGTAATTTTGTGAAACATAATTTATACTTGGTTCAATATTATGTTCAACATCTTCAATTCCAATATTTTCAGCTTGAACATTTTCAATATCAATTTCAATATTATGTTCAACATCTTCAATTCCACCATTTTCAGCTTGAACATTTTCAATATCAATTTCATGGTCAACATCTTCAATTCCAACATCTTCACCTTGAACATTTTCAATATCAATTTCAACATTAGGATTCCCAATTTCAATATCATGTTCAACATTTTCACCTTGAACATATTCAATTTCCTCTTCACTTGAAAGACCAAAGGGTTCAGGTTCACCAATATTTGACATACCTTCTCTTCTCTTCCTATGACTTTCTCTATCTCTTTGTCTATATGCTTTAATTTGTTCTTTTGTAAGATTTATCTTATGCTTTTGTTTTCAACGATTGTTGCTCCCCATTATACCTCCAAGAAGATGCTAAAAAAATGATTGCTTATGACAAATTTGAATAGAAGATGCTCCAAAAAGTTGATCTTTGTCTCTTCTTGTTTGAAATCATGTTTTTCTCGCCTGCAAAGCATGCAAATAGAATGTAGGGTCCGTTGGGATGCCCAAAATGACCTACTCAAGGTTTTTCTATGGCCCACAAATTTGATATCGGATAAAACCTGATATCTAATTTGAAAAACATTTAAAAATGTATTGTAACGGTAGGATTTTGGTGGCACAAATCGGATATCTGATTTTTGCACACATAGAACCAAGAGGAATTAGGAGGTGGAGGGTGGATAAGAGAGAGAGAGAGAGAGAGAGAGAGAGAGAGAGAGAGAGAGAGAGAGAGAGAGAGAGAGAGAGAGAGAGAGAGAGAGTATTTAAATATGTTATATATTAATAATATTAATTAGTTATATAATATTTTATATATTAAGTTAATAAATATATATATAAATATTTATAGATTAACTAAAATATTTAAATATTATACATAATATTATAATATATTATATATTATACATAATTTCGTAAGAGATTATCATAAATTATATATTATATATTAAATTATAAACTATATTGTATATTCTCAACTAGATATATTAAAATAAACTATAAATTGTTTATTGCGTTTTTTAAATTATATATTAAAAACTATATTGCATTTTTTATATAAAATAAAAATTATATAAAATGATATATTAAAATTATATATAATACATATCGGATATCCGATTTGGATCGGATATCCAATTTGAATAAGCTATCTGATATGTCTGACACAAACCCTACTACCTAGGGATTAGGCTCAGATTTGCTTCAGAATTTGGCTAGGACATGCCAATACTAAGAAGTCAACACAAAAAACATGTTTAACAACTTACCTTGCTTTTCTAGACTTCACCCATGTGGTTGACGACTTTTTCTACCCTAAATTGATGAAACGAAAAGGGTTTTTAAAGGAGATTCTCAACTTTCCACCAATATAAATTATGTGTTACTTTGAATTTAATAAATAATTATTATTCATTTTCTATTTGAATTACGACTAAAGTCTTGATTGATAGGCTAATTGAAAAACATCTCTATCTTTCAAATGGTATCACATTTTTTGAATCTGAAACATGCGTCACATTCTATGCTTCACATACTATAGGATTAAAAAAAAAAATTGAATTTCATGAAGTTTTGACCAAGTTAAGGTGGTCAGACATAAGAGTTTTTATATTTTTTAAAAGTTGTAATAAAAAATTCATAATTAATTATTTACTTGGAAAAAAATTACAAAAAAATATGCATCACATCGATATATGAGTCCTCTACTTTTATCTAACATCTTATAAAAAAATATTATCATTTTATTGTGGTTAGGGTGGTCAGACAGACGTCTACTTCTTATTTTTTCCTTGAAATTTAAGTACTACTGCATTGAAATTTCAAATTTTCACCAAATAGATTTAAAAAAAAATAAACTTAGTATTTTATAAACTACATTCAATTTTCTACAGATTATATTCTTACACATTTTTAAAATAATATAGACAACTTATTCAAATTTTTACGTCAAGTTGCCTAACTCTGATTTTTCTGAATTTTCATCGCCACTTAAGGGCCTGTTTTTTCCATGACGTTCCTGCACATACCCTGTAATGCCCTTCACAAATCTACCATAAATTTGTTGTTATACTTAGAAATCTACCTTTTATGATCTTCTGTTATATCTTCACATGCTCCTCTTTCAAATATGCATGTACTCATTTACATTTGCATATACTCCTCTTTTAAACCCACATTTACTATTCTTTTACAAATCTTCCTTTGAATGCAAATTTGTTGGTTAATGTTTGATTTATCCTTCTATTCAACACTCACTTTCCCCCCCATACTTCTTATTCCATTTATATCTTCATATTTCTATGAAGAGATATATCCTTTCAAAGATAATTTGACTCTTCAAATAGTCATGACTCCTCTTAAATAATTTAATTGTTGCCTTTTCAAACTTGATCATTGCCTTTTCACATATATTAATTTATTCCTTTTTAGAAACTCTATCATTGATTTTCAAACTTGTTATCAATAGCCTTATACTCATTATCATCACTTCTTTTTGCATCTTTCATTGCTTCCTTGTGAATGAATGTTAATCATTATATTAAACTAACTCAATAATAATATTTTTCTTAAGCACCATATTTATAAGCATCTTCATAAATACAAGATAGGGTTGGCTACCTTTAGAGACATTAATTTAGTTTTATCATGCATAAAAATGGGCACCGAACATGAAACAAGTCAATCATCTTTAACAATTCAACAAAAATTTATGTACAACATTTATATAATAAACGTTCTTCATATAAACCAACTCTTCCATAAATACTATGGGTTGAACAACATAAAAACTAAATTGAGTTCTCCTTGTATAGCGATTAGAGGCCTTTGGAAAATATGTGAAGTCCTTTGATATTAAAATAATGTGGTGGCAATGGTTTCATTCTTTGACATCGATGACAATCTCATCCATTCACCTTGACATCAATGACAATGTTTCTAACAATATTGGACAATGAATTCCTTCATGACATCAATGACAACATTTATAACACCATATCCTTTCAGAGTCAGCGATGTGGAGATACCTTTATTTTCTTGCTTTTGGCATAAGGTATGGTGTGCCCTCGATCACCAATTAAGATACATGTTATGGGTTTTAAGGTATCTTTGATCCCCAAAACTTTGCAACTCATGCATTTTACATTGTTCACTCCCATCTACCTCCCTGAACAACATGTATCACCATTAATGAGCATATTTGACATCATAACTACTTCAAGAAGGTTTTCTCACCTATAAATAGTTGTTCATCTAAATGGCACAGATTCACATGTACTTTAAGTGGCGAAGATGAACAATGTCATACCACCATTAATATGATAGTTATGTTTTTGAAAAATATAGTTTCCATGCAAGCTCCAAGTTACCATTTTAGAGGATTTAATAGGATTTAATCTTGTTTGACATGCAAAATTCACAACTTGTAGTTATTTCTTGATTATCAAAATGCACAACAAAGTGATATATATATTAATTTAATTTTATAATAAATATCAATCATTTCTCTTTCCACTTGAATGCATGTTGAATGAGATTTTAGGGCTTCAACTCTTGTAAATCTAATTTCCATTAGAGAAACACACTTTTGTAAATTTTAGGGAGGTTAATATTACAAATGGTTCTTATAGTTGAATATCTCCATTACTCTATCTATAGATCTTTAGGGGAGTTCTAGCTTAGGATTTCATCTTGCTATGTGTGGTAGTATGAATTTAATAGTGTTTAGATGAACATGAGACAAATTTCTAATTTCTTACAAGATTTATTTTATATAAGAGGAATTTATATATCACATTGGTGATATAATGACAACATGTGCTATGTAGTTGGATTAACATAAGAGTTTTTAGAAAGACCTAAGTTTTTAAAGAGGTAATAAGTTAAAATTCACTTATTTTATTTAGCAAAGTAATATTTTTTTGGATTAATAAGTGAAAAAATTATTTATCTTGTTTTTTATTATGGGAAAATCGGGTTTTGGTGGGACCCAAAACCCATTACAAATAGGTTTTATAGGGACCTGGAACCCCATCAACAAAAATTTGCAAGCAGATAACACACAAACAAATAGCAACCAAACATCAATAGCCATCGTAAAGATTCACTAGACAACCCATGCTGCAAAAAATAGGTTTTGAAGGGAACCTTAAACTTTGTACAACTAGGTTTTCACAGGGACCTTACACCCAAGAAACTAACAGAAACCACCTGAGTTAGTTAGGAAAAAACATAGCCAAGCTGCAACAAACCATCCACTCCATAATAACACATAGCCACAAAGAAGAGGGCAAGTCCATTTAGAACAATAATCCCCTTAAAATACTTGTCATTCCAGCAAGCCAACTCAATCTCCGCCTCTAAAGGAGAGGATGATATGAGCACCTTTTCCATTGAACCATGAAAACCCCAACAACCTCAAACTCCACCTCAATAGGAGTAGCTTGCACCTCAAAAGGAATAGCAACTGAGGAAGCTAGAAAAGGGAGCTTCCTACCCAATCCGTAACACCCAACTCCACCTCAGAAGGAGAGGTATCCACCTCAGTAGGATCAAACTTCTCCTCTATAGAAGAAATTGATTATAGGACCGAGGAGTAAACCAACACTCTAGTAGAAAAAGTGAATGCACCATCCCTTGGCCAACCCTACATCAGGAATTTTAAGAGGAACAAGAAGAGAAACCTAGTCAACTTAACACCCTTAAGCATCTTAAACATCCAGGTGTTCAAGAACAACATGAACAATAACCCATCCATCAACCAAAAATCCATAAATAGAGAGGCCATCTTAACATCCTTGAGCAAATTAAACATCTGAGTCTTCAAGAACAATAATAACAATATCCCAACCATCAGCCAAAGGGCCGACTTAACATACTTAAGACATCTAGGTCTTCAATATATCAACATGAGCAATAACCCAACCATCAACCAAAAAGCCATGAATAGAGAAGTGCAGAAACACCATAAGCAAAAAACCTTCCATAGGGGTTCTAGAAGGAAAAGAAATCCTCAACATGGAGGACTAGAAAAAACCCAACAACAAAAATCAAGACAAAAAACTCATATCCTAACTAACAAGGCCATCAACCTCTTCCACAAAAAAAACAATACAAACCACAAGAGGCCACAAGAATATTTCAAAAGCCACCAACAGTAGAAACCATTTGCTAACACCCAACAAAGAAACAAGAAGCAAGGGCACCAAAATCACACCATCCACCAAAAACTGATAGGGACCAAACAATAGTAGCTCGTCCGTTGTTAGCAACCCTGTTGCTTCCTTTCTGAGTCCATCAAGCTAACCAACTGAAGAGTTCAAACTCCTTCTACTTCTCTTAATCTTGCTCTACCACTCCAGACAACAACCCTCAACCACTTTCACCAACAACAAACCGTTCACTATCAACAACCCCACCGCTTCCTTACCAACTCCAATAAGCCAACCATCGGGAAACACCAACCGCAATCCATACGTCTTGTCCTCAGAATCAACATCCCCCTCACCCTTTGCAATAGGGGAATTCAAACTCCTAACCCCACTCCTTTTCTCATCATTCATCATCATCTCTAATCACTATGTTGAATTTGTTATTGCCTTTATAATATCTCTTGTTGAAACAAGAGAGTTTGTTATTTTTGCATGTATTGGTGAAGGAATTTTTATGTAACTTATTGTAAGGGTGCATTTTTCATGAAAATTGACACCTAATTTTTGAAATTGAATATGGCCACATGTAATGCTTGTGCTCTCAAGCCATTTGCACTACACTATTTGTGTGAACATGGTATACCACCTAACTAATTTCGTATTAGGTCTTATTCACACTTACATAATTAAGATTTGTTCACAATTACATACTTAAGCTTACAAGTAGGTCATTTAATTTTGATATCATATCATAGGATTAAGGCACTTGTCATTATCTTAGTATGTCCTAAGGTTTCATCCATGTCTTGATAATAAGTGTTTCATCATTGTATACTATACCATTTTTATTTTGCATCTAATGAATTCTTCATAATCAAAGAATTTCTATTTTTTTCTCTTGTGTAGAAGGTTGTAATTGTAGATACCAAAAATTGTCCTAGGCCTACGACCCTTAACTTTTGCATAATTCTAACATTTTTATTTCTTATAATTAAATAATGTTAATTATTTAATTAATATCTTTATTATTTAATTAGTCATTAATTAGTTAAGTCTAGATAAGATTTGATTTTCTCTAACAGACAGTTTTATCTATGTCAATCTTATCTTCTACATGCAAACCTCTATTAATTAAATAGCTTTAATTATTTAATTAATTTATTCTTTCTTGATTAATTAAATAAATATTATTTATTTAATTACGTCGCTAATTAAATCTATCTTCTCTCTAAAACTAAATAAACTATTATTTAATTTATTCTTGTGACACTTTCAACTATAATTAAATAATCAATTTAAATTATTTAATTATTCTTAAATCTTTTCTCCATTTAATTAAATAAATCTTTATTTATTTAATTTAATCTCTGAATTTTGAATATTGAATTAAATAATCATTTAATTCATAAAATTAATTATTCTTCGCATATTCCTTTGTGATTAGATAATCACTTAGTTATCTAATTATTCATTTACTACTTAGTCGAGATTTAATTAAATCGGTTAGTTAGCTCCTAATTTAATATCTGATCATTTCCAACAAACAGACTATCTAGTTTGATTAGTTAGTCTTATTCTTATGCGTGCAAACTTTTATTAATTAAATAAATTTATTTAATTAATTAATTCATTTGTGCATTCGAACAAACCGTTTCATCTATTTCAATCTTTATCTTTTACATGCAATCATTATTCTTTTGAATTTCGAACAGTCTCGACTAAATATTAAATTATTATTTAATTTAATCTCCACTTTCTAACTTGCGTTATTACTAACGCCGAATCTTTATCGCATGGTATTCATTAATATCAATCGTTGATCTATCTTTTGAATCTAAGCCGATCATTCGAAAATCAATTTTCTATAAATTGACTTGATCTTTGTCATTATTCCTCCTCCCGAAATCTTTATACTTTTAGGAAGCGAATTCAATAATCAATAGGCCATATTTGCATACTTAAGAAATTTGAGGGAAATTATATTATAATACAAAAAAATGGAGAAGTACAATCGAGGTCATTCAAGGATTTATATAGATGTTCGGTGAGATCATTCTTTCTTGTATTTATGCTTTCATAATTTTCCTTGTTCTTTGTTGTTAGCGTAGGATTAGATTATTATATTTTTATTAGATTAATCTTTTTTGCAGTTTTATTCCAGTGTTACAGTTATGAAGTGATCCTTGAACTCTTGTGCTCGGTTGATTATCATTCTTACATGGTATTAGAGATTCTATATTTATAAGTATTTTCCCTCTTTTTGGAGAGTTTCAACCAAGATATTTTAAATAGTACATCTTGGTGCCAAATGGACTGCATGGTTATGTTTGGAAGGCCCAAAATCATACAAATTCATATGATTCACAATGGGGTTTGGTGCTATAAATTTTTTAATATTTTTTTGGGGGTTTAAAGAAATCACCGTCAAAATTTGTACTATTGTATAGATCTATATAATTGTATATTTGTATAGTAATCATACCACCATTGTTAGATATGTTGCTATTGTGCATGCATCATATGATTCTAGAACATTCTATTTTAAAACCTCTTGCATCATTACAATGTGAAAAACTATAGTTATAAGGTATGGAAACAAAGGTACTATTGTGCCTTGCACACACACCCTATTTTGAATTGATAAAACAAGAACCCATTTCTTCTTTTTCTTTTGTTTATTTTAGATTTGGCTTAAGTGTTTTCCTTTTGGTATTTTTTGACCTATTCATATTTCAAGGTTTGTCATATTGGTATGATAGTAGAATCATCCCCAAAACCTTGACGTTTTCCTTGTACTTGTATTCACGTACTTAGGTGTCTATCAATTTTTCAGGACTAGTCATCTTGGTATGACTATAAAGGAACCCCCAACACCTTAATCATTGATGGCTACCATTGGGATAATGTGCCACCCTAGGCATAATTTCAAAGTTGGTCATCCAAGCATGACTATAAACAAATCTTTGATATCCCAACGCTCAACATAGGATATGTAATGATCCCAACCTACCCTCAACTCTAAATTTATGACATTTTTATTGTGTGCATGTGAGATGGGTTTTATTTCCATTCACCTTATTTTTTATTTCACTTTTCTTTGTGATTTCATTCCTTGGTGCTCTAGTGATTTCTCCTTGCTAAAAACCCTTGTTGTGAGTTGGAAGCTACTGGTGTGACTCAACTACGAGAACCTTAGTCGTATTTATTGTGCATTTATTCAACCTTCCTCCCTGCATCTTTACTAGGTAAGGTTTCTCAATCCATGACTATGCTTTAATGGCTTTCCCTTTTTCACGAGTAAACATTTTTTCCCTCCATTTCTTTGTGTTTTCTTGTATTAGCATTTATGTTTCCCCCTTTTTGATATTGTTCTTTATTTATTTTTTCATTCTTGGTTTCACCTTTTTTCATTTTTATTTTTTTCCTTTCTTATTTTGTTAATTTTATGTGTTTGAATCCATTTTGGGATGTGACACGCCTTTAGAGGTTGTTTGTGATGTCATATTACCTCATTATGTCTTTTAATACCTCCATGTTATTCTTGGTATAACACTTAGGGTTTCTTCAATCCTTGATCTAATGTTCCATCTTTGTTAAGTCTTTCAAGATTGGTGATTGAGGCTCTCCTAGTAGGTCTTCCCTTTGATAATACATTAGGTGTTTGATCTAATCCCTAATCCCTAATATGTTTTTTTTGGCAAGTCTTTTAGAATCATTCAATCGGGCCTACCCCTCTTGAGCATACATAGGTGATATTCCTAATCCCCGATCCCCAATGCCTTCACTTTATAAAGTTCTAGGATAGGGTTTCTTTTATTTTCCCTACTATTTTGTTTGGGTTAGATTGTAACTTTGATTTGCAACTCCCTAGAAGCCTTATCCCATATCTTGAATGTTTTGGGTTTCTTAAAGTATTCCTTGATGGTTTTGTTAGCCTATTTTAACCCTTTATTTTAAAATAACCTTTAAGTAGGTCATCATGTTATTTTCCAAGTCTTTAAGGGGTCTTAGGTCATGGTGAGTCTTAACTCATGGTTAATAAAGGAAAGAGGACATTTGAAAAATATGGTCTTGGGAATCCAAAAGCAAATAAATAAAATTTTAATGTATCAAACCCATGCCATTTTAGAAAGAAGGGTTGAATTTGTCTTTTTAAATCTCTAAGAGGAGTTATCCATATTGCATGAGTAGTTTAGAGTTTTTTTATGGCATTGAAAGAGATGCCATGTTTGGTGTGGAAATAGTTTATTTTCCACCTTGAATTGCATCCATGATTGAAGGAGTAATGACACGTTGCTAGAATAATGAGAAGGTTTTTGACATGTTTCATGAAGAGGGAGAGATCTCAGGAGCTAGGAACAAATTGTTTCCACATGTTAATTCCCAAAAGAAAGAGACAGTTCTATCACTCTATTTTGGTAAAATCCTTGTATTGTACGAAAGAGACAACATATCCATCATGAAGAGAATAAAATATCATGCATGACTTTATACTTCATTTTTTTATAGCTTGGTCTTTGTGCTAATTTATGTATTGACATAGTTAAGGGACAATAAATGAAAAGTGATCTAGTCAAAAAGGGATTTTTATCTTAGGTTTATGCATTTAAGTGATAACATGAAATTTTGTATGTTCATGAAGTTTGAGAGTTCTAAAATTCCTAAGAAATCTTTGTATCAGTCATTGAGCTCTTGTAGAAACTATAAAATCCGAACCAAAGGATAGGCACTGTATAAATCCCACTTGACACATTTACTATGCTAGGTTTTGTGTTTTCTTGGATCAACCACCATTTGTTGTTTCACTATCATGTTAAAACCCCATTGGTTGCTTACTGCTAATGTTTATGTTATTTTATAAGTTATGAAAGAATTATAATATTGTGAACAATCCCTTCAAGCAAAAGTAGTGGTATTTCTTAAGTTTAAGATATTGTCCAATAACCAGTCATCATAAGTGTCATTGGTTATGTATTGATATGGTTGAAGGATTCATTAAAAGTGAGAATCCCTTGAAAAATCATAGTCTAAAGGAGTTTACTACTATTAATATCTAGAAACTATTGATAGATTATGGAATCTTGTATATGCATGGTGTAATGATTAGTGAGGTTAAGGCACCTTTTCTGCTCAACCACGAAGTACAAGACTTCCCCAGGTTTCTTCCTAACTCTAAGAAAGCCCTGACCTTGCACGAGGAGCTTAGCAACCTGGAACAGTAAAGTATGAAGGAACTCTCGATGCTTTCCTAATGCCTATATGCATTCCTATACTAGAAAAAACATATTACTTGCATGTAGGATGTGGCAGAGACATATATAACATATAATTTTAGGATTTTTATCCTTCTATTTCATTGGTATAGTAGCTTGGCCAAGCATTAAAATATAAATGGTAGTTTATGAAAAGGTAAACCATCATCTCTAGGAGCCCACATTTGGCATCCTCTCCTAGAAGTGATCTCATAAAGGCGTAAATAATACAAAGTTTCTCACAAGTTGCATAAGGTTCAAACATTCACTAATTTAAGCATTCTTGCGAAAAAACACTATATTTCCAAAGTTCACTATTTGCTTTGCATAGAAAATAATTCACAAGAAGATAAATTTTACATTTGGTTTCACATTTCACCATGAACAAATTTTATTCATTCCACTACACACCAATAGATAAAAACAACTGTATGCACATGTGCACTTTTCTACTTGCTTTCAAAGTATCCAATACTCTGTTTCCAATTTAAATGATTTAATCTAAAAATAACAGGTTTGTATAAATTTGAAAGAAATACTTCCAACTAGAAATTTATACATTTTAAAAAGTAAAACTTGCCCATTCACATATACACATGTGTATATATATACACATTTACATATTTATACATATATTCAGAAATAAATCAATCTAATATAGAAATATATCAATTTAAATAGAAATAATTATCATTCCAAGTCAGATTTTAATATCTATTCTTTTTGAAATTTAAAACTTTCTCTCATACATATTGTATTTGTATTCGTGTTTATATATATATATATAAGTAGATATACAGAAAATCACATTCTCAGCTGAAGTAATTTCATTTTGGAAATATTATTTTTGCAACCAAACATTAATCATTGTCCATTCCAGATGCAACTATAGGCAAACTATCTGTTACATTTTATCAAAATTATATATTTAATTAAATATGTATATATACATATATATGTATATAAATACACTTTCTAATAATTACATTTGCAGACGAAACAATATATACATCTACAACCATGTATATATTCTTTTAAATTATATAGTGATAAATTTGCAAATAACTACTTTTATATATATACATATACATATACACACACACACATATATATATACATACATACATATATATATATATATATATACATACATACATATATATATATACATACATACATATATATACATATATATGTATATAAATGCAGATGATCAAACTACATACACAATCGAAGCTATAAAGCTCAACACAGGAAAGGAGAAAGACAACAAAATATTTTAGAAGGAATGTATTGTGGAGGGAGAGTGGCCAACAACCTTCCCATAGGGGTGTGTTGCCTATGGAAGGCAACACCCTCTCCACAGACCGCGACCTGTGGAGGGGTGGCTGCCTCCATAGGCAACCTTCCCTAAGGAAGGCGTTGGTTGTGTAAGCCAACTTCTTACATACATTTTTTCTTATAATATTTTCCCCCATAAAAAGAAAGTGAAACTCAAGTCATTGTAATAATCTTCCAGTATAATGCAAATAGCATTTTATATAAACATGAATCTCTTTCCCACAACTTCCATTTCAAAGATAAATTATAATATAATCTCCCCAAAAATGTATAACGATAGAATTACATATTTATAAATATACAAAACAATATATTTGTAAATATATAATATTATTTTGTAGAGAGCAGTAAATTAATTTAAAAGAATAAGAGATTACAATCTTGTACATGCTTGTTTCGGCTATCTCCAAACAAAGAATAAAATGTTCAAGTACCAATGCAAGATTACAAGCAATTGGGGTTCAACAAACAAAAGAATTCACTCTTTCACAATTCAATAAATTATTCATACGTTTTGAATCAAATACTTTGGAGAAAGAATTTAAAAACCTAGAAATCGCTTTCAGCTGGGTTTCCTCTTCTTGTTTTTCCTCTCTTCTTCCACTGTTCTTGTTTTACTGTGCTCCCAAAACCTACTTTCCCGTGCCCATTTTCAGTTATTATTTTGTAGAGAAAAAGAAAGATTAAGAAAACTATTGTGTGCTTCTGTTATTGATTTTCCCTTCTTTTAAAGATTTGTCTTTTAGTTTTCTAAAAACCTAATTTTTAAAAATAAAACAAGATTTATTTTCATGCATCATATTTATCCTCAGTAATATTAAAGAAATACCATTTAATTGCAAATGAAATATTTATCCTCAATAAACAATAAATAAATATCACTTAATTACAAATAAAATAATTATCCTAAATAACAAAGAGTTATCATTTAATTACAAAATGAAATATTTAATTGAATTATAATTAATTCTTTTATTTCTTTGCACTTTTATTTCACTACAAATTAATTTAATTAAATTTTTTAAAGGATGAGCAATATAAATAATTAACTAAATTAAATACTAAATGCATCTACATGATACTAAGTGTTCGTGTGTGTGAGAGAGAACCGTTCCTTCTTTACCCTGCCAGGAAGCTAACCTCTTATACCTTAGCCCCACCCTTGGTCTTCGACAACCTATAGCTCAAGTACACTCAGACACCCATTAATAGATTAGTTTCCAGGTAAAATATAAATTAAAGCAATATAATTCATTAATCCAAATAACACTTTTCTATTTTGTATCACTTTCGAAATAGAACTATATTCAATACATTTCAACTTTTTCTAAATTAAAACAAACATTTTCTTATTTCATCTCTCAAAACATCATATTATTTATTATTTATTCTACCACACACATTTAGTCATATATCAGTTTCACATAAAGCAAAATTAAGTAGCACCAAAGTCTGAGATGTGACATCCTTCCCCACTTGGAAGAGACATCATCTTGATGTCTTATTACAAAACATCCACATAACAGAGTTTTAAACATTCAGTGTATCATATGTCATAATATGTAGGAAACAAAAAGTATGCTAAAATCTCAAATATGGAAAAAATCTATCAATATCCTCTGTATTCTCCTAGGTGGCACTATCCATCGAATATTGGTCCTACTGGACCCTATATTGCACCACATCTCGGTTTCGTAACTTAACGTTGTACCTTTCCAAAATCTTGATGGGCTCCACTAGCACCTCCCTTGGATCATGTACTTGCAATGAATGCTAGTCAAGAATATGATTAACATTTGGATGGTATGGCTTAAGAAGAGAAACATGGGATACATTATGCTTATGAGATAGAGCCAGTGGTAGAGCAAGCCTATAAGCAACCAGATTAATAACTTTCAAACCTCAAAAGGTCCAACATATCTAGGGGCAAGGTTAGAGCTCTTGCCGAATGAGATTGAACTCTTTTGCGGCCAAACTCTCAAGGAGACCTTATCTCTCACCAAGAACTGTCTAATTTTTTTGTTCCTATCAGCAAAGCTCTTCTGATGATCTAAAGCTTGTTTCAACTTTTCCTTGATTAGCTTCATCTGATCCTCCATCTCTCTCAACATCTCAGGCCCAATGATAATCCTATCTTCCACCTTATCCCAATTGATAGGTGTACAAAATTTGCGGCCATAAAAATCCTTGAAAGGTGTCATTCATAAGGAGGCATGATAGGATTTATTATATGCGAACTCCACTAAAGGTAGGTACTCCTCCCACTTATGTTGTTGTTCCATACAGTACATCCTCTACTACCTGATTCACCCTCTCCATCTGACCATCAGTCTGAGGATGATAAGCTGAACTGAAGTTCAATTTGGTTCCCAAAGAATAATTTAATGTAGTCCAGAACCTAGAGGTCATCTAAGTGTTACAATCTGAGATGATTGTCTTTGGCAAGTTCCATGCAACTGAAAAATATCTTGCACAAACTTCTTCGCTAACACCAAGGATCCATCCTTAAGATTCCCAAGAATTAAGTGAGCTACTTTCGTCAATTTATCTACCACAACCAATATGACATCATGTCGGGTCTTGGTCATAGGCAACCCCTAAATAAAATCCATAGTGATTACCTACCATTTATACTCTAGCACCCTATGTGGGTATACACGTATCACCAAATGTACATGCTCAGCCTTAACTCACTAGCATTCCAAACATTGGGCTACAAAAGTAGTAATATCTCGCTTAAGTCTTGGCTAGAAATACAATGGTTTGAGTCCCTCTACCATTTTTGTCACATTGGGGTGGCGTGAATACAGTGCATTATGAAATTATTCTAGCACTAACTCCCTCAATCCTGTTGAGTTAGGAACATAGATCTGTCCCTGGTACCTCAAGAGTCCATTAGTCTCAAACATATATCCAACATATCTATGATTCGAAGGATCCTGCTCTAGGGCTTGATTCACCCTTTCATAATGCTCATCTCCTGGAAAAGCTTGAATCAACCATTGCTTGAAATTTGACCTTATAGTGACCATAGCTATAAGATGTCTCCTCCTACTTAAGGCATCTACTACTCTATTTTCTTTTCCTTTTATATATTCAATGCCAAAATCATACTCACTCAAAAACTCCAACCATCGTCTATGACGAGGATTTAGGTTGGGTTGAGTAAAAATATATTGTAGTCCCGAATGATCTATTTTAAGTTCAAAAGGTTTCCCCAAAAGGTAGTGCCTCCACATTTGAAGAGCATGCACTATGGCAGCCAACTCCAAATCATGTGGTCAATAGTTCAATTCATTCTATTTCAATTTCCTTGATTCGTATGCTACCACCCATCCATCTTAGATAAGGATTGCTCCTACACCCTCTCTTGAAGCATCTGATATCATTGTAAAGTGCCCATTTGGATCCGACACAATCAAGATAGGGGCAAAAGTAATTTTATCCTTCAACAATTGAAAATCCTTTTCACACTTATCACTCCATTCAAATTTCTTTCCTTTCCTTTGGAGTGCGGTGATGGGTGTTGTGATTGTTAAGAACCCCTTGAAAAAATTCCTATACTAGCCGACAAATCCCATAAAGCTTTGGAATTATGAAACATTTTGCAATGCTAGCCACTCCATGATTGCCTTGATCTTATCTAGGTCCACTACTATCCCATTAGCTGAAATAAAATATCCCAAATAGTGCACCTCAGTTTGGTAGAAAGTGCATTTAGACATCTTCCCATAAAGCTTATGATCCCTCAAACACTGCAATGCTATCCTCAGATGTTTTTCATGCTCTTCCTCTGATTTAGAATATATTAAGATATCATCCAAGAAAACTAGGACAAAGTCATCTAGGAAGTCTCAAAAGATGTTGTTCTTCAAATTCATAAAAGCTACTGGGGTATTGGTTAGCCCAAATGGTAACATCGTGAATTCATAGTGCCCATATCTCATCTTGAAAGCAATTTTGAAAATGTCTTCATCTTTTATCCTTAGTTGATGGTATCCCGACCTCAGATCAATCTTTGAGAATACATTAACCCCTTTCATTTGATTGAACAAATCATCTATCCTAGGGAGCAAATATTTATTTTTAATGGTAACCTTGTTAAGAATTCTATAATTAATACACAACCTTAAGGTCTCATCTTTCTTCTTCACAAATATGACAGGTGCTCCCCATGGAGACACACTTGGCCTTATAAAACCCCGGTTAAGCAACTCTTGTAATTGGGCCTTCAGCTCATGCAATTCGATAGTGTTCATCCTATATGGTGCCTTAGATTGAGTCTCAGCTCTAGGTATCAAGTCTATTGAGAAATCAAATACTCGCTTAGGTGGTAGTTCAGTCAGCTCATCAGGAAAAATATCATGGAATTCCTTCATAATAGGATGGTCATTTGCTGACGACTTCGAGTTATCGAGATCCCTGACCTTTACTACATATATAGCACACCCTTTTCTGCTAGCCTTCTTTAGCTGCATGGTAGAGATCTTCTTGAGTTCTAAAGGGCTTTTTAAACCATGAACCTCAACACGGTTACCTTGATCATCAAAACACCTCACTATTTTTTTTCACAATCAATGAGGGCCTTATGTTTAGTAAGCCAACTTATTCCCAAGATTACGTCATGTGACCCTAGGGGTGCTACATACAAATTGACCTGCGTCTCAAAGCTAGGAAGTTCAAGTTCGCTGCAAGCTATACATTGCTCCACTGTTCTCTCTACCCGATTTCCATATTGGACCTTCCATGAATTAGCCATATATCCTGGCTTAATAGATAATCTAGAAATAACATGAGGATCTACAAAATACTTAGTGGCTCAGATATCAATTAAGATAGAAATAGGGCATCCAAAAAGTTTACTTGAAAGTTGGATTGGTGTAGCCTGGTAATCAACTTGGTGATTATCATCTACCACATGGATGTGATGTTGATTCCTATTCTTTGGATTATTCACTCTCTAAGGACACACACTAGCATAGTGCTCACCATTGCATGTGTAACAAACTTCATGGGGTGCTTTGGGTCTGTCAGAAGCATCTCTCCTGTTATTGTTGTTATTATTGTAATTTTCCCTCTTATTGTTGTTTTGATTTCCATCATTGTGATCCTGAGAATTGTTACCCCTCTTGAGATTCTTGATCTGCTTGTTATTGTTATTGCCCTAATTGTACTGATTCTAATTACTGCTATTCTGACTATTTCCTTGAGATTTCCTGTTACCATACTTAGCATCTCCGCTCTTTCTGTAATTTGTAACTTGTTGTAACTTCTATTCCTACTTGGTTGCTTTCTAAAAAGCCTCATCCATGGTGGAAGGATTATGAATGTCTACTTCAGCTCCAATTTGAGACCTAAGTCCCAAGATGAATTTATGAACCTGGAACCTCTCATCAAGCTAGTACTGGGGTATGTATTTGAGAAAGTGGGAAAATTTTCCCAATACTGAGTTACTGTCGTTCCCCCTTGAGTGAGATTCTAGAATTCAATCATCTTTTTGTCAAAATAGAACTGTGGTAGCTACCTTTTTCTGAACAATTGCAAAAATTATTCCCAAGTCACCTTGCCATGAAAAAATTGCTTCTCAACCTTTTCGTTATCCCACCAAGTGGCAGCTTCACCAGTGAATTGATATGATCCCCATTCAACCTTAGTCTCATTGGACAAATTTTGCAAGGAAAAATACTTCTCCATCTCAATCACCCATTCTTCTGCTCCGTTCCCAAATGTTTTTCCATCAAATTTCAGTGGGGTAACTTTTTTGAGGTCCTTTCCTAACTCTTCAGCCACTTTCCCTTGCCTACTTGAGTTTCCTTCGGTCTTCGACTGTTCTCCATTTGTATTACCTTCATTTCCGCTAGATTTCAGCCATGGTTGGCCTCTTCGCCTTTCTTATTCTAGGCTATTAATCTTGGCCTCCTGTCGACTCAACAGGGCTAAAATCTAATCCAACATGTCATTTGTATCACCATGGGATCCTCCTCCATGATGATAACTCCTAACATCTATCATAATTACTCTGGAAAACATAAAATTAAGTGTAATTAGGTGTAGGTCCTAGATTTTAACCTAGATGCTTTGATACCAAAATGTAAAGCTCAAAAACTCACATTCCAAACAAATTATTTCCAAGTACAATGCACATTCCAAGTAAGGAAAAAGTGATACATGTTTAACATTAAATATCCATAAATGCTCAAAGGAAAGTTTAATAATTACATTCACATACACCAAGAGGGTGTTATAATACATCTGTTTTAATGTTACATAAATAAGTTCACATCAATAATTGCATCCATGAAGTAAAGTTACATTTTACAAATTGGCTATGCAAGCCATACAAAAGTAATACAAGAAGTACATCCATAGCATAAAGAATCTCTTATCCTCAACCGCCATGACACCACTGGTCTTATGCAAGTTGAGGCCAAGAGTGAGGTTAAGGCACCTTTTCTGCCCAACCACGAAGTACAATACTTCCTCGGGTTTCTTCCTAACTTGAAGAAAGCCCTGACCCTGCACGGGGAGCCTAGCAACCTGGAATAGTAAAGCAGGAGGGAACTATCGATGTGTGTCTAATTCCTATATGTATTCTTATACTAGAAAAACATATTACTTGCATGCAGGATGTGGCAGAGACATATATAACATATAATTCTAGGATTTTTATCCATCTATTTCACGGGTACAGTAGCTTGGCCAAGCATTAAAATATAAATGGTAGTTTAAGAAAAGGTAAACCACTATCTCTAGGAGCCCACATTCGACATCCTGTCCCAGAAGTGATCTCATAAAGGTGTAAATAATACAAATTTTCTCACAAGTTGCATAAGGTTCAAACATTCACTAATCTAAGCATTCTTCTGGAAAACACACTATATTTCCAAAGTTCGCTATTTGGTTTGCATAGAAAATAATTCACAAGAAGATAAATTTTACATCTGATTTCACATTTCACCATGAACTCATTTTAATCATTCCACTACACACCAACAAATAAAAACAATTATATGCACATGTGCTCTTTTCTACTTGCTTTCAAAGTATCCAATACTCTGTTTCCAATTTAAATGATTTAATCTAAAAATAACAGGTTTGTATAAATTTGAAAGAAATACTTCCAACTAGAAATGCATACATTTTAAAGAGTAAAACTTGCCCATTCACGTATACACATATGTATATATATATACACACACACACATTTACATATTTATACATATATTCAAAAATAAATCAATCTAATACAAAAATATATCAATTTAAACAAAAATATTTATCATTCCAAGTCAAATTTTAATATCTATTCTTTTTGAGATTTAAAACTTTCTCTCATACATATTGTATTTGTATTCACGTTTATATATATATATATATATATATGAGTATATATACATAAAATCAAATTTTCAGCTAAAGTAATTTTATTTCAGAAACATTATTTTTGCAACCAAACATTAATCATTGTCCATTCTAGATGCAACTGCAAGAAAACTATATGTTACATTTTATCGTAATGATATATTTAATTAAATATGTATATATACACTTTCTAATAATTACATTTGCAGACGGAATAGTATATACATCTACAACCATGTATATATTCTTTTATATTATATAGTGATAAATTTGCAAATAAATACTTATATGTATATATACAGATGATCAAACTACAGATACAACCGAAGCCATAAAGCTCAGTGCAGGAAAGGAGAAAGACAACGAAATGTTTTAGAAGTCATGTATTGTGGAGGGAGAGTGGCCAACGACCTTACCATAGGGATGTGTTGCTTGTGGAAGGAAGTGCCCTCTCCACAAGCAATGGCCTATGGAGGGGCGACTGCCTCCATAGGAAACCTTCCCTAAGGAAGGCATTGGTTGTGTAAGCCAACTTCTTAAATACATTTTTTTTATAACATTTCCCTCCATAAAAAGATAGTGAAACACAAGTCATTGCAATACTCTTCCAGTATAATGCAAATAGCATTTTATATAAACACAAATCTCTTTCCCATAGCTTCCATTTCAAAGATAAATTATAATATGATCTCCCCAAAAATGTATAATAATAGTATTATATATTTATAAATATACATAACAATATATTTGTAAATTTATAATATTATTTTGTACAGAGCAATAAATTAATTTAAAAGAATAAGGGGATTACAATCTTGTATAGGCTCGTTTCAACTATCTCCAAATAGAGAATAAAACGTTCAAGCACCAACACAAGATTACAAGCAATTGGGGTTCAACAAACAAAAGAATTCACTCTTTTACACTACAATAAATTATTCATATGCTTTGAATCAAATACTTTGGAGGAAGAATTTAAAAACCTAGAAATCGCTTTCAGTTGGGTTTCCTCTTCTTGTTTTTCCTCTCTTCTTCCACTGTTCTTGTTTTACTGTGCTCCCAAAACCTACTTCCCTGCGCCCATTTTTAGTTATTATTTTGCAGAGAAAAAGAAAGATTAAGAAAACTATTGTGTGCTTCTGTTATTGATTTTCCACTCTTTTAAAGATTTTTCTTTTAGTTTTCTAATAACCCAATTTTAAAAAATAAAACAAGATTTATTTTCATGCATCATATTTATCCTCATTAATAATAAGGAAATACCATTTAATTGCAAATGAAATATTTATCCTAAAGAAATATCACTTAATTGCAAATAAAATAATTATCCTAAATAACAAAGAGTTATCATTTAATTAAAAAATGAAATCTTTAATTAAATTATAATTAATTATTTTATTTCTTTGCACTTTTATTTCACTACAAATTAATTCAATTAAACATTTTAAAGTATGAACAATATAAACAATTAACTAAATTAAATACTAAATGCATCTACATGATACTAAGTGCTTGTGTGTATGCGACAAAACCGTTCCTTCTTTACCCTGTGAGGAAGCTAACCTCTTCTACCTTAGCCCCACCCTTGGTCTTTGACAACCTACAACTCAAGTACACTCAGGCACCCATTAATAGATTAGTTTCCAGGTAAAATATAAATCAAAGCAATATAATTGATTAATCCAAATAACACTTTTCTATTTTGCATCACTTTCGAAATAAAACTATATTCAATACATTTCAACTTTTTCTAAATTAAAACAAACATTTTCTTATTTCATCTCTCAAAATACCGTATTATTTATTATTTATTCTACCACACACATTTAGTCATATATCGGTTTTACATAAAGCAAAAGCAAGCAACACCATAGTCTGAGACGTGACAATTCATTTAATTGGTTGTATTAATAGGAATAAAAATACTTATACTAGATGGATTGGAATGATGGACACACAATATGAAAATTAAATTTTATTAATGATGTGCATTATGTTGAGTAAATTAAAAGTGTTTTACTAATTGAATGATGAAATTTTATATATTACGTTGATCACACATAATTTCTTCAGCTAAATATGGATTGTGTGTGGATTTAGTCTATTGTGATGTAAACTTTGGGTTCTCTGTGATGTGGAACTATTGTATTTTGTTGTGTGTAATTTATGTTTGTATTGTAATTGTGTTAAGTGGGTCATGTGATGAAAGGATTGGTCACCTAAGTTTTATTTTATTTTATTTTATTTTATTAGGGGTTTTCAAGTGGATAATTTAATTTTAAATAGTCATTTTTAAAGTCCTAAGTCATAGGACTAATATTTGGGATCATTTTGGAAGGAAAAATTTAAACCCCTAAACCCGTCATTTCAAAAAATGAGGAAAATTGAAAATGGTTAAGAAGAGGATGGGTGAGGTGTCACTACCCCATCCAATCTTCTATTTTTTGTTGTGTAAAGTTGAGATAAGGATAGGGTTTTCATGACTCATCATGAGTGAATACACTTAGAAATCCCTCTTGAAAAGGAATCTCCCAAGTGGAGGCACTTGGGGTTTCTCAAGGGTCTAGGTGTCATTAGGACATGAGGTTTAGGGTTGGTTCAAGATCTGATGTGGAGGTGACAAGTGTCACTTCCACATTCAAGGATGAGGGGATAAAAAATATCCATTTATTTCATTTCTAAAATTGGGAAATAACTTTTGCATTTAAAAAAAATATATTCTAAGTATTTTGAGAGTGTAGATATTAGAAGATTAAGCTTAATTGAAGAGTTGAAGAAGGTTGGTGAGGAGTCTTCATCAATTATTTTGGAATAATTTGTAAGGTATGTTTTCAACCTCATTAGCAACTATTTAATATTGATTTATGGATGAATTAATATGGTATTTGTGCAAATGTGTCAATTGTGATTGTTCATGTATGTGTGTTTTGTAAATATGTTTATGAGATTTTTCATATATGTTTATATTTGAGTTTTGGGTGGTATTGTTTGGGTACGCTCTCCAAATTGATTTAAGAGCACCCTATGTAATGGGTTAGAGTTAGTAGGTGCATCTTGGGGGAAATTACAAGGTAAGAGTACCCATATATTTATTGTTTTAGTTTTGGGGGCTATGTATGTGTTGGGGTGTTGTAAAAGAGAGATAAATCAATATTGTGAAGTTTTGTGAGAACTAATATTCAACAATTTTGATTCCCCCCAATGATTGTATCCCTAACTCCCCTTTTTATGGTTCTCTTGAGAGAATCATCGATAATGTTTATTCTTGGAGACTATTGGGTGTGGTATTTGTGTTCATTGTGTTGTATTCTTTGTGTTTTATTTTGTGTATGAGTGTTTTGTGTTGCAAAAAATGATTTTATATTTTCTCAAAAAATAAAAAATTACAAGAGATGAAGAGATTTCATTGAATTTTGTTAGAATTAGCTATGGCTGCCAAGATCTTGAGACCAAATGGAAAGCACAAGAAGAGAGAATATGAATGTGACAAGAATAAACTATATTCTTATCAATATGATTCAAAGATATGATTGTTATTTACAATGAGAGAGACCCCTTGGTTAAATATAGCCAAGGTGAGATACAAGATGTCATAGGATTGTGACAAGTGTCTTAATCATATGACATGAGACAATTCATCACACTTACCTAGGTCACATATAGTAGTTGTCAAAAGATAAGATAACAATTAATGACAACTAACACCTTCTAGAAAGATTCCTTCCTAGGACCTAAGTAAACTTAACTAACATGTAAATAATTCCCCTAGTAATGAATTAACTAGGTACAAGACTTTATTTACACCAACACCCCCCCTTAAGTGCAACTTAGGGAGTAGCAGTTTATGATGCAAATGACACAAATATGGGTCCCAACTACTAGGCCATGTTAGGTACCCATGTACATATGCAATGCAATCTCTCACAAATGGAGAAAACCTAGTGGGCCAAAACTCCTCCCCAAAAGAGAGATAAAAGATATAATAAAGAAATGCTCTCAATGATGAATGAGAAGGTAAAAACCCCATGTGAGGAAAAAGACCCCCCATAACAAAGAATAAGAAGAGAGACAAGGCAGACCCCCCTCAATGTTGAGTCTCTTGCAATGATGGTAGAAGCTCGACATTGAATGTTGAAGATGATCCAATCTCGCCGAACAACGTTCCTCCCCTTAGGAAGAAATAAAACCAAGAATGTATGCAAGATGTCAGGAATATGGATGATGGATGATGATGTCTCTGAAGCATGCTCAAGTGTCTCCATGTCGATGTAGAAAGCTGACACACTCCAAACAGGCGTTCTAGGCCACACTGTTGAAGAGGACAATTCAACATCTAGTAGAGATGAATGTAAAATATAATCCAAAGACAAGGATATCCCCTCTGAAGACAAAGAAGCCTCATCCAAATGTTGTCCAAAAGTATCCACACTCATGCCAAACTACAAAGAATGATCATGTAGAGAATGAACAAGAGGGTCAGAGTGTTCCCTCACAACAACTGAAGAAGGATCAACTTCATCAAAGAGAAGATGAATGCTATCAATGATGTCCCCCAAATGTGCAAGATGAGAGTCCACAAACAAGTCTAAAATACCTGTAAAGAAGCCATCCAAAGTATTCAAATCTGAAAGAAAATGATGTATATCCTACTACATTGAATCACAAGGAACCAAAACTATGGAATCACAAGTATCATCAACTGCAACGGTAGGCGGAGGAGATAGAATGCATGGCTCAAGTACTGGATCTGATGTGAGAACTCCCAAGTTCAAAAAGCTAAATGTCTCCTCTGAATCATGATTCATACTAGAAGTGTGATCAACAGCCAAAGGAACAATGTCACCATCAGAAGAAAAATTTGCAAAGGTATACAATCAAGATGAATGATCAACCACCCCAGTAGCAATGATCTCTCTACTCTCTAAGTCTCGAATGATGATTGAATTAGGTGTGAACTCCACAGTTCTCCCATCTCCACCATGTGTAATATGATATATGGAAAGAAGATTGTTTGTCAAATGAGGAACACACAAAAACATCATGAAAAGTGTTGTCCCCAAAACTAACAAATCCCTTCCCAATTACACTCATGTATGTATTGTTCCCCATCAAGATAGGAAACATAGTACACGGCTGAAATGAAGAGAATATAGACTGTGAAGATGCCATATGATGAAATGCTCCTAAATCTAGAAGCCATCTCCTTCATCTTGGACCTGAAAAAGCACAAAGAGCTTGTTCTTTATATCTTGATGTAGATGCTTGACCTTTGTCCTTTTTAGACTGTTTTGAAGAAGGAGGTGATTCCAATATTCTAGATGGAAAATCAATGTGATTCCTTTTGAGAAGATTTTTCAACTCATCAATATCCTTCTTATAACAATAGTGTTCTTCATGTCCATCCTTCTTGCAATATGCACAAAAAGGCCTCTCCTTCTTACATGATTCTCCTTTTGAAGATTTTGATTCTTTATGTGGCTTGTTCTTTTTCTTCTTTTGCTTCTTATCAAGATTTCCTGACTCACTAGCCACCAATGCATGTGACTTGGAAGACTTGATTAGACCCATGTTCATTAACTTAGCTTCCTCTTGGATTAGGAGATTTACAAAGCCATCAAACTTAGGATCAACATATGATGCTCCCATAAAAATTCGATGGGTATGAAAGCCAGAAACAAACACTAAATACTCAGGACCAAGCTTGGATAACACATTCAAAATCAATTGTAAATCTTATTTATCAATGTTGCATTCTTTCAACTGTGTTCTTAATTGCTTGATTTTGGAGATGTAGTCTTGGATGTGGTCAAAACATTTAGGATCAAGATTCATCAAATCATTATCAATCTGATATCCCCTAGTCTTATCTATTTTACCATATAATTTTTCAAAAGTTTCCCATGCCTCTTTAGGTGTTTTACATGATTCAATATAAAATTGTAAATCAAATGAGACTAATGAACATATGCATCCAAGTGTTTTCTCATGATCAATCTCCCATTTTTCCAATTCTTTAGCATCAATAGGTTTTTAAATGGTGTCCTTTAATGATCTATTAGACCTTTCATCATGAGATAGTTCCATACTGATTTCCTCCATGTAGCATAATTATGTGGAGTTAGGAGTTCAATTTGAGATTTCCCCATTGCAAGAACACAAACCAAGCAAAACAATGCAATCAACCACTGCAATATTACCCCCCCAAATCACTCAATCAAGAAACCCCCCAAAGAAATATATGAGACTGACACGTTATGAGTAGTGAGTTTACAATTGCCACTTGCCAAAATTAGTGAAGTGGACTTTGATCTTGGTACAAGCAAATGCCAAAATAGGCAACATAATCAAGTACACTTTTTGGTACAAAATTAGATCAATTTGATCATACCATTGAGAATTACACAAAAAAAACTGCACCAAAAAATGTTACCGTAGGAGCAAGATATGAGCTCCCGAAGTTCCCAAAATGAGGATGAAGCAACAAAACCTATGAGAATCTCAAATTTATGGACAATCCAGGCACCAAAACCAAAAATTTATTATATCACTATAAAGAGCACAAAAAATTAGCCCAAATAAAAAAAAAAATCACTGAAAAAGGAGTCAAAATGACTGAGATATATGCATTTGAAAATTGCCTTCCAAAATGAAAATGAAAATGAGAGGGGGCTGGAAGAATTCAATTGAGCATTGACATCATCGGTGAGCGATGATATCAGAAAACACTGTGATTAAAATTGATGGTTTACCTATCGTAAAAAACGAATATACCCCCTGCCTAGAATATTTGGTTGAACCTAAGCATAAAATTGACGGTCGTCAGGGGTCCGCCAGAAATCTACTGAAATATTCTTTTAGGGGAATGTTTTTGGTATGGAAAAAATATTCTCGTTGGATCTTTATATGCTACCAGTTGGCTCTTTTACCCTTCGCCAACTTTATTAATGTAACCGTCGGTTTTGACTAATGAGACCGTCGACGGCAGCAAAAGGGGCTCACATGTAGATGGAGCTCGTGTGGGGCCATGCAAGACAAATGAGTGCCTACCATGTGGTTGGCTGGCTCACAAGTATAGTTGATAGGTACCCTGCAATACATTGTATTGCGAAAATATCCGCAGAAAAGCAAATCTTCCCCTTTTGATTTTTTTAAAATATTTTTTCAATAAAATTTTCCTTACAAAATTTAATCGGTAATTTTTCTAAAAAATTTCAAAAAAATATTTAACCGATTAAATAATAATTTTTTCTGCAAAAATTGTACCGTCGGGTATCTATGATGACTTGGGGAGCCGTACGGCTCTTCGGGCAATTTTTTTTTGCCTTATTGGGCAATTGCTCCGATTTGGATGAATTGGCAATCAATCTTAGGGTTTTTGACCCTTCTAGACTCGATGGCAGGGTCGGATTTGACCCAAAATGCTCCAAAAATGCAACTACCTTATGGATCTAGCATTCACTCTTCAGCTTCAAACCCTCATAGATTTGGCCTCATAAGTCCGATTTGGGCAAAATAACAGGCAAAATCGACTTTCTCGAACACTCTAGATGCAATGGTGAGCTTAGATTTGCACCAGTAAGCTCCAATATGAACCTGCAACAAAGAGACAAAAAAGGAACTTCCCCAAATCTAGTATCTCTCTTCAGAAAAAGACTCTCTAATGGCACCCAACCCGCTCTGATACCATGTTAGAATTGGCTATGGCTGCCAAAATCTTGAGACCAAATGAAAAGCACAAGAAGAAAGAATATGAATGTGATAAGAATAAGTTGTATTCTTATCAATATGATTCAAAGATATGATTGTTATTTACAATGAGAGAGACCCCTTGGTTATATAGCCAAGGTGAGATACACGATGTTTTAGGATTATAGAAAGTTTCTTAATCATATGACACGAGACAAATCATCACACTTACCTAGGTCACATGTAGTAGTTATCAAAAGATAAGATAACAACTAATGACAACTAACACCTTCTAGAAATATTCCTTCCTAGGACCTAAGTAAACTTAAGTAACATGTAAATAATTCCCCTAGTAATGAATTAACTAGGTACAAGACTTTATTTACACCAACAAAATTAATAATACAATGAAGAAGAGTGTTTATCAGAGAAAACCTTAAATGATAAGGGATTAGATCATGAAAAGTGTGGAAATCACATGTGATGAGACATAATGATCTAATAATAGTTTAAACTAATAAAAGAAAAAAACACTCATAAGTTTAGCTTAAGTGCATAAAGTAAAATTAGCCTAATAATCAATTAAAGATTAATTAATTATTAGCTAATAAATGATTACTATAACACCCCCATTTAAGTCTAACTTAGGGAGTAGCTAAAAAATCTAAAAAGAGAATGCATAAAAAATAAAGAACGCATGAATGGGTCTCGACAAATAAGGTTTGATGAGTTACCCATGTAAAATAATCTAATCTCTCATAATTGAAGAAAAGGAGAAAAAGCGAATGAAGGACTAAGAATCCTCCAAACGAATGTACCAAAAGAATATGAACATGAAGAATATTGTTGAAGCATGAAGAAGCTATAAACAACTGTCGAATGATGACTACTATAGTGCTAAAATGAAGAACCTCCTCTGAAACAAATGATGATCAAGATCAATAAGACACGAATCTACATGAGTTGCTCCAACAACACTACTCAAACAATGATAAGATGAAAAACAAAGGCAAAAATTTGTCAATTGAAGATATAAATGGTACATGAATTTGCATGACCCCAACGAAACTACTCAACAATGCAAGCTGGAAGTCAAAAATACAAGTACCATTAGTTTGAAGAGCATTGATCAAGTGAAAATAGGTCACCTCTAGAAATAGGAATGCAATATTTTCCTTATAGTAAGTGCTCCATCTCACTGAAATGCATGGGTAACCAATCGCTACATCCACCTAATACAGAGGAACATAAACTAGATACATAGATCACACCAAAATGAAACCAATGAAGCAGTAACACCATCAATAGAAACCCCCTAATGCTGACAAAGGAGAGCCATGATAGGTCCATTGAAATTGTGTGTCATCAAGAAGTGAATGGGGGAGAAAAAATAACATTTGAAGATGCACATGAAAGTACCTGCAACTAAAAAGGGTGTACAAAACAAGACACACATATATGAGGAAAGAATCACTAGGATTTGATGTTGTTGTGGAAGGAACAGTCACTTTAAAAAGGTGTAATGGAAAAATAAAAGCACTACACAATCCCCCTCCATGACACTTTATAACATAGTGTGAGTACAAAAGGCACAACAAGATGTATGAAATCCCTAAAAAAGATACACTGGAGTGACACTTTATCTTAGTGTGTCTACAAAAGAGAAAGTGCTTTAAAACATGTATAAAATGCGCAAATAGGAAAAAGTGTTGGAAATACATGTAGAATGGCCAGAAACAAGTCATCCCGCACAAAAATAAAGTTTTCAAGAGCTAAAACGTCCAAGTAGCTCACTAGAATGTGAAAACAAAAATAAATTAATAAAATTTACCTATAATAAAATGTAGAAAATGTGCGTGGATAGTTTGTGAAGAGCTCTAAAAAACCTTTCCAACTTTGCAAGAATCATGAAAAATAGAGAAACTGGTCAAAAGTTGTGAGCTGAAGAGTGAAAAAAACACATTTGATTTTGACAAGCTATAGAATGCAAGAGTATCCATATGGTAAGTCCTCTAAATCATAGAAATGCATGGGTGACCAACCGCTACATATGCCTAGTACATAAGAACAAAGACTAGATACATAGATCACACTAAAATGAAACCAAGGAAGCATTAACACCAACAATAGAAACCCCCATAATGATGACAAGGGAGAGCCATGATAGGTCCATTGAAACCGTGTCACCAAGAAGTGCATGAAGGAGAAAAAACATCTGAATGTGCACATGAAAGTACCTACAAATGAAAAAGGTGTGCAAAAAAAGGCGCATACACATGAGGCAAGATTAACTAGGATTCAATATTATCGTGGAAGGAACAATCACTTGACAAAGGTGTAATGGTAAAACAAGGACACTACACAATGCCCCCCCCTCCCCCCCATGTCACTTTATAGCCTAGTGTGAGTAAAAATGGCACATGAATTTGCATGAGTGACCCCAATGACACTAGTCAACCATGTTGAATGCCCAAACTACTAAGAAGGGGGGTTGAATCAATATTATTTTAAACCACTTAAATATTTAAACATCTAATACTTATAACATATTCAACTACAGTAATGAAAGAAAGCATGAAAACATCCAATAAAATCACAAACACATGAACACCAAGATCTTTACATGGAAAACCCAAAATGGAGAAAACCACGATGAGGATTAGCTCACAATATATTATAACCAGTTATATTATATTATAGAAGTGCTCACTGTAGGTGGACTCACTATCCAAGTGGAATCATCACCCACTAAGAAAAGAAAAGAGATAGAAGAGATTGTAGCACACAACCAAGTGCTGAACTATTACAAAATGCATCTACAGTATGTTGAAATATAGTTCCTTTGAGGCTCAAAATAAATACTCAAAACTCTTCATACTGATCTGACTTAATTCTCTACTCTACTCTACATTCACACTAACTTCACACAATTCACATTCAATAACTCATTTCACATGTCATCATCATCAAAGTGCAAAAAAGATCTAAATTATATATTCGATTCACTCATAATCATCAATTAGGTTGGCCTAATTAGATGCACCATTCAAAATATACAAAATAGGACTTGTCGGCTCAAGATCTATCCACAAACACTTCACACCAAGACTCAAATCTCAAAACACTTTGAAATAATGATTTTTTTAGTGGCTAACATTCGCCAATTGGCTAATAGTTGAAATTTGGGAATCCAAAATTGGCTAATAGTTCGAGTTACAACATGGCTTGAATCGCCACATTTAAAAAATAATTTATTTTAGTCTTATTTAAATCGCCAAATAATTTATTTTATTAAAAAATTTAACTCAAAACATTGCCACAATATTCGATGTATGATTAGATCAGATTCACGTAAATTTTATAAATTATAGTAGAAATCTATATTAATTCGCCAATAGTATATCATAATTATTAGTTGTTTTAGGACCATATTTCAAATCTTTAGTTTCCACCATTGATTTATGATATAATCTAATGGCCCTTGTTGTATTCCATGAGGTAAAATGCACCCATGGTCTGTAATGCTCATGAGGCCAATAATTTTGGGTAAATTTTACCAAGTACAGAGTACGAGGGTCGTTAGATCAATGATCTAAAAGGAATTTTGAGATCCATGAGAATTACAAATCATGGGTACATTTTACCTTGCAGAATGTAATGAGGGCCATTATATTATATTTTAAAACAATGATAGAAAGTAAATATATCTACCCCTTCAACCCATTGATAATTTCCACCCTCCGGCCCCTAATTTTCCAAGAGAATTAATTTTAGATTGGATAGATTCATCATCATAATTAATGCATTCTCCTATTGTTTTTAAAGATTTGTCAAAATTTTCTATGAACTTTTAGTGATGTAAAAAAATCACCAATAAAATTAATATTTTTTTTAAAAAAAAGGAAAGATTCTCCAACAGAAATTAATATTTTTTCCTAAAAATCTAAAAGATTCGCAAGGATTTTATATCTTTTTTTGAGGGGGTTTCTTAAAGTTATCACCGCTTTGAAATAGGTCAGCATGGAACCAAAATAGCTCCCACATAACTTCACAATACTCAATTAAGCTTCACATACCTTCAAACCTATTAGGTTAGCGCTACAAATGACCTAAAACAAAATTCTCCAACTATATACCCATATTCGGATACACAGACCTCAAAACACCATGCCAACTAGAATGCACACTCATCTAACATCTGTCAACACTTCCACAACTCTGGAAAGAAAAAAAACTAATTTGTAGAGGAGTGCGAACTCATTAACTCATATACACTAAACTGGAAATGTTTGAAATTGCTAAGCCAAACTTCTGTTTCTCATAACTCTGAAACCAGAAACCAAAACAAGTTGAAATTATGGAATTAAGTTCTTCTACTAAACAAAAAAATTATACTAGAAGCACAAATAAAAGTCTTCAACAACAAACCAATGCATACCTAATTACCGGATCCCATGTACACAGAGTCACTGGTATTAACACTTAGTCAATTTTCATCACAATTGTCTTCACCAGATCAGACCTTCTTACAAAATTGTCTTTCACAATCAACTTCAACAATGTTCATGACACCTAAATTAATATGCACCATACTCTTTGTACCAAGATACAATGTTGACATCAATGACAACACTACAATACATAACTGTATGTACCTTGTGCTTATTCCACATGCTCATGTTGCCAACAAATGCATCAATGACATATTTTCATTCTTCCAAAAATCTCCCCCTTTTCCATTGATGGAAACATGCCAAAACATCTCCAAAATTACTCCCCCCCTTTGACATCAAGGGAAAAGGGCATATGTATCATTTATTCATTTGCACTGGATCTCCCCCTGACAAATATGTTCATATATAAAAACTAAAAATTGAAGTAACTCCTATACAAGGCCCACATATATACAAAGAAAATTGAAACAATGAACTAAAAATATATAAAAATTAGCAATACTGTCAATTGGAGGAGGTTAACTCTTGAAGCTTTGCAACATGAGGTTGTCATTATTGTTTTCCTTCCTCCCAAATCTTCTTGGCTATGCTAAGCATCCTACACCAAGTCTCTAGATCCATCAGTGTATCTTCTCCTTCTTTCGAAGTGTTGGGTATCAGATTGATCTTGATTTCCTTCTCAACACTCTTTAGGGCATTGGAAACAAATGTGAACTTTGAGTTCACCAAGTCCCTAATGTTCCCAAACTGCATGATAATATTTTATTTTTGTCCTTGTTCAAAATATTTCTCATGCAAGTCCTCAATCATTGACCTTATGCTTCCATCTAGATCTTGTGCAAAATCATATGCACTGGAAGCTTTATCTGTTTGTGACTCAATCAAGTCCATTTCATCTTTGATACTCTTTGTGGCTCTAGGCCACTTCATGCTAAATTGAAATAAGGCTTTGGCCTTAGCCAAGCAAGCCTGTGCACCCTTAAAACTATCTTGGAATTTTTTGTGTGCTTGTGCACACTTTTTGGTGATTTACAATAGCCTCTTTTCATTCATATTTTTTTCCATTTCTCCTTCCAATTCCTTTTTCAACTTTTCTTCTGAACTGGAGGCATATTCTTTAAATGAATCGATAAAAAAATTAATTTTTTCCATACCGAACAATGCGTTATCAATTGTAGTCCTAGGTATGGCCTCTTGTAGTGTCTTTACTGCCTCCTCAATTAACTCTTCACTCTTTTGGTGAGTCTCGATTATCTCCTTTCAGGTAGATGCATGGAATACATCTCCCAATTGAAGCTTGTGGAGTGGGAAAATCTTGTCAAGGTCCACATTGCCCTGTTGCATAGGTAATTGTAGTAGTTGGGCTGATATAATAGGCTCGAATTGGAGCTGCATGCTTAGTAAGTTCTTCAATGAATCTCCAGAGGTGCCAGAGGATTCACCAGTAGCTTTCATACTCTTCATAGTCTTTTCCTTCACCTCCATTTTTATCTTACTAGAGCTCACTTGTGTCTCTACTTCAGGTTTTGCATCTTCGAATGCATCTTGATTCTTGACCTCATCTTCCTTCTTATTTTCTTGGTCATCCCTTCTCCTTTACACCATCCTTAGTTGCATTATCTTCTTCAATAGATTGGTCTATGTTCAAAGAAGTAACTATCTCCAGTTTTCCTTGTATATTCTCAACATTTTCTTTAGATACTAGAGGAGAAGTATCCTCCTTTGCAATGTCTTCTTCGATCACTGCTTTCTCAACATTCTTCTTGGTCATTTCTTCCACTTTCGAAGGTGTATTATCCTATGCATCTTCTTTGTTTTCCTCATGTTCATGTTGAGCATCATCCATCTGCACATCACCTTCAATATTTTCTTCAAGAGTAGAAGTCTCCACATTTACTTCCTCTTTTCTCTCTAGGGTCATTCCCAACTTCCGTGCTATCTCTTCTACCTTTTCAATACTCTCCTTCTCGAGTCTCTCGAGATCATTTTGATCTCTTCCCATAAGGGTTGTCACCCTCTTCTTAGTTTTGAGTTCATTATTGATTATTGTAGCCAAAGTAGCTTTGTTTTCCTTGGAGAGGGAGCACTTATCGTTTCCAATGCATAGTCTCTTAACCTTGCCTCTTCATCTATAGCTTCTTACCTTTTTTATATCAAAACATTCCATAAATTAGTAGGTATTTGTTTCTTTATATTTCACGTCAACCTCAATAACAACAATATACTTAATGATAGCTTCTACAATGGTGGCCTTGTCCACCTCACCTGCTTCATTATACAGGGCTATAGTTTCATCTAACATCTCATTTTGTACTATACCATTAAAAAGTTCTTCTAACTTCATGGGAGTGTGTGTTCTTACCATATCTTTCTTCTTTTGTTTCCTTTATGATGTCTTCTTTTGACTTGTTTCTACTTTCATCTTTTTCGGTGACACCTTCTTGGTGGCTTCTTTCTTGTTCTCTAGCATGTGGAATACACAAGATTTCTTTTCCTTCTCTATTTCTTCTTCACTGTCTATATCAATGATATAAAATTTCTCTTTTAACACTTGCTTCACCTTTCCTTTTGTGGACCAACTGTGGTCCTTCTTCCTCTTCTTCTTCTTCTTCATCATCATCCTCTTCAACATTTACACATGAATTTTTCTCTTACTTCTTTATGTTTTGTTCTCTTCTTGTTAGGGGTTTTAGGCGGTGTTACTAAAGCAGACTTCTTCCCAGGTCTTGTACTCCGCATAACTAGAGGAGACTTCTCCTTCAGTGGAGGACTTTTAATTGTTTTTCTCTTCTCTCTTGTAGGGGGCTTAGCCCCAAAGGACTTTTAAATAGTAGGAGGGGTGGTAGTTGTTCTATCAGATCTTCCTGTGCTTGATGAGCTTCCTAGAGCTTTAGCCCTTGCTTTTTCTTACTCCACTTGCTCTTTTGTGAAGCCCATGTCCTTCACAAACCATGCAACCATCTTTTCAACCTTCTTCTTTATTATTGGTTTCTTTTGATTTGGATATGCACCTCCATTGAATTTTTTTCATAGGTGCCATATCTTCCTTGTGTGGTGTCCTTGGGTTTTCTAAGCATGTAGTATACAAATGTAGTAATTTCCTGCTTAGTAATCTCATATCCAATCTTTGGGATCCATACTGTTCTTGGTTCAATTGCTTGTATGATACATTCATCCTTAGAAACCATAAAAATAATATCCTTCTTGTATTTTTCCACCATTTTGCGCTAGGGTGAACCCACAAAAGTGGTTTACAATTCGAGTGAGGAAGGAAAACTTCCAAAAAATGAACCCATTCAAAAAAAATCGTTTTGTGGGGTTTGAACGAACTCTAAGTTTGAGCAAACCCAAAAGATGTTCCCTCGAACCAAGGTTCAAGCGAATCCATTAAATGTGGGAACCTGCATTTTCCATTGTGGAAAGGGGGTTCGCTCAAACCCTTTAGGTTCACTCAAACCCCCCTTTTCCCACCTTCCCACCCTCCAACACAAAAAAAAACTCCAAATTTTTGCCCTTCGAAGCTCGGGTTGAGGATGAAAATGGAGGAGATTTCATAGACCCAACTGGAAGATGGTAGTCCTTAGAACAAGCTATTCAATGAATATAATTTTAATATATTTTGGTTTTATTATGTATTTTTTTTTAGTTTTATTAAACATAGATTTTCCACCGAAAATCAAGCTCTTTGTTCTGCACATGTGGAAAAATAGTAGATTATCAAAATAAAATTTTGAAAATATGTTCAGGCTAGGTATTGATGTACTTGATCCATTTAAAAAAAAATGAATTTCAATGTTATGTATGTATTCATTCCACCTATGTTTGAATTGTAATTGGTTTGACTTTGAAACTTGATTCAGGAAAAAATATTTAATAAAAAACTATCAAACCAAATGAACTAGTTAGATATCATAGTTACAAATCTAAATTCGAAAAAATTAGAATTTTATCCTTCATAAAAATTTTTTTATGTTGTATACGGTGAGCATCAGTCCTTAAAAATGTTGTTTACTGATAAAAACTAGTTTTCGAAGGAGATGGAAAAAAAGTGCAATCTGATTCCAAATTTTTGGAAAAAATATATTTAGATTCTATAGAAAAATGTCACAAATCACTAATTTGCATCATCTTCAAATTTCTCATGGTTTAGTTGCTATAGGAGCCCGAAAGTAAAGATTTAGTCAAAAAAATTCAATTCAGTGTCCAATTTGCCCAAAAATTGTAAACCAGTATTGTGGGGTCACCCTGCGTGGAATTATTTCTCTCTTGCATTATTTTCTAAAATATTACAAATAAATCTGTAAGATCTTCTTCTCGTGTCTCAACATCACCACGACCTCTCAGAAAGTCTCTAGTCTGATGTGCAACAGGGCTTCCTTTCAACCATGTCACACTTTTGGTTCTGAGGGCTTCTCTTAAGAAATAAAAAAGTAAGCATAAAATCAAAGTACCATACTTGAACGCATATTTCTTCTCCTTTGTCTATTTAAAAATTTCCATTACATGATATCTCAACAATTCACAAAGATCATAATCAACACCTTTTTCAACCATTTCATAAGCTATGTTGATTGTGGTTGTAGATACAAAATTCTCCTCGTTGGAGAAATGCAACTTGTAGCCTATCATCATGGATGCATACTTCATAGCTGGATCATGAATACAACCCGATGGAACACAATCCCGTGACTTCCTTAATCACTTATGTAGTAATCATCTTGGGTAGGTCTATCCACAAGAATTTATCATGAATACGACTCTGGACAATTCTCACCCAATTATCATCGTGGAAAAAGTTAGGTTACCCTTGCCAGATGTCAAGCTTCTTCACAACTAGTTTTTGATATTATGGTTTTAGGGAAAATTCATCACCAGTAAGTTTCTTTGTCCACAAATCTCCCATTTTGGAGTGGTCATATTCTTCAAGCTTGTTGTGGATATACATAAATTATAATGTCTTTTTGTATGTAAAATTCCATAGAACCTTTGAGAAAGCACCTATAGTGTCAACCTCCATGGATTTTTTAGGATGCTTTTTAAACTTGGGTTGTGGTCTCTCAGATACATCAACAAGCCCCGGTGTAGTCATCTCAAAATATTCTAAACAATTTTTTAAAAGAAATTTTACGAGAAACTAGGGTAACAAAGAAACTGTAAAATACCTTTCAACACTTTTCCGACAAGTGTTTGCACACACCAAAACCTCAAACAATTCAACTACATTGCCCTGCTCTTTGTCTACTCTTCTTCACTTGAAAAATTGATTACAAATGATTTTAGGTTAAGTGTAGTTACTTATAATCCTTTTTTGTGACCTAATTTTCCATAAATGCTTCATTTGGTAAAGTTGTCAAACCCTTCACTGTGTGCACAGTCACCTTCAAATACTCTGCAAACTTTCACATTTCAAAATTTTCTATCAAAATATTCTCCAATGGATCAAGCATGCTGACCTACACCAAATTTCTCATGCTAAAACATCAACACCACTTTCTTTGGCAAGGGATAAAATATTTCCATTAAAGCTCCCCCGAAGCCAAAGCTCTCAACTTAGTTTCTAGAGGAAACATCTACACTAGATGTTTATACATATTCATCCTTCACCTCGGTATCTTCCTTCTTTCTCCAAATATTATCCATCTCCTTTTTTGTCTCTACCAAATCAACCTTTTGTACTGGATGATTATTCCTTACCAGATTATCCTTCTTCATATTTCTTCTTTTGCAAAACTTAGAAATGTGTCCAGGCCTATTGCAAATGTAACATATGACATTCTTTTGCCAATTCTTATTTCCATTCATTCTAGATCTACATTGATTAGCTTTATACCCAAATTCATAGCATGTATAATAGTAGCCATTGAAAGATTGAACCATTCTACCATTATTATAGCCATTCATCATTTGACTTCTACACTCATTAACTCTATGGCCAAATTTCTTGCATGTAAAACATTGACCAGAAAAAGTTGGGACATTTTGATTCATTCTGGTTCTACATTCCATAGCCTTATGTCCAAATTTATTGTAAGAATAACAAAAACTATTAAAAGATGGGTACCTTTGTGCATTTGGTTGTTTGACCAGTGGTCTTCTAGCTAGATTTCTTTGATTCTGGATATGCTTGTCATTGTTCTTCTTGTCTTCAGTCTTCTTTTCAACATTTGGTGTTTGATTTGATTTTGAACTTTCACCTTTTTGAAATTCTAAACCTTCTTTATCTATGGAGCCCTTTTTATTTGCAATCATTTCATCAAGCTTTTTAGAACTCATCTTGAATTTTTCCTCACAACTTCTTGCTTTTTCCAAATTTGATCTCAGATTCACAACTTCTTGTTCAAGCCTTGTGTATTCTTTAGATTTTCTTTTCACCATTGTATTCAAACATTCTTCAACTCTTTTTCTTTCTTCAACTTGCACCTTCAGACATGTAATTGTTTCATTTGCTTGCTTTAATTGCTCACTGGCCTCCTTATGCATTTCTCTATATTTATTGATTTGCTCCCTCAATTCTTTGATGCATTCATTTGCTTCTTTGACATTTTCCTTCAAATATATGTTTTCACATTTAGTTCTTTCAAGATCTTCAAGACCAACTTTGAGTCCTCCATTTATGTCAAATATACAATCTTCTTCTGTAGATCCAACATTAGGAATCTCTTCCGAAAGAGTAGGTAATCTTCTAACAACCATGTGTTCAACCTCCAAGATCTTCCCCAAGTAGTTAAGCTATTTCCAAGGAAAAATCTAATACCAATTGTTAAACACCCAAAATACTGAGAGGGGGGTGAATCAATATTCTTTTAAAGATGGTAATTTATTTTTTATCCATAATATTAGATATGTTTTCAAAGATGACAATGTCATGATTATTTGTAAAAAAATTGTCACAATGCAAAAAACTACATGCATGTTTTTTATAAGATAAGCAACATTTATAGGGTGTTGTACCCTTTACACAGAGAGCCCATAGGGCCAAAAGGAAGCATAGTTCAAACCAAGAATGAACTAGGAAAGAGGACAAACCAAACACAAAAACAACTAAGAGGCAACTGTTGAACTATAGACTATGACTGCACAACCCCAAAATTAGAGGGGATAAAAATGACTCCCTCAACCCGTGGCCGAGAAGTAGCAATAGAGCGAGGGATTCCCTTCTTCTTACGTAGCACAACAGACTAGGAAATCTAAGAATCATCAATCGAGTGAGGAGAGAGAAGTGGATCCGTAATAGACCCCAAGGGTAAGTGCCATTACATAAGGGAGGTGACAACACGAGAGAGGAGACAGGATCGATTGAAGGACCAGAAGCGGTATCAAATAAGGTTCGAGCAGGCTCAATCAGTACAATATCAACAGATCGAGCTAAAGAAGGCTCCACAGAAGGAGTAGCCAGAAGAAGAGTCAGGAAAAACACAGGCTCACGAGAAGACCTAAGAGGGTCAACCACCATAGAAGAAACTTTCAAAGGAGGAGAACCCATCGTGAGATGATCTGAGAGAGCATCCTGCCACCAAGTAGCAATGCCCTTGCGACAGGAAAGTGGGCAACCAGAGGCCAAATGACCCATAGAGAAGCATCTCCTACACCAAAAGGGGAGACCCTCATAGTCCAAGATCTACTTCCAAGGTTTGTCCTCCACCAACAAGACTACATCCCCATGGAGAGGTTTGGAGATGTCCAAATCTACTAAGATACGAGCTACCATAGTATGCCCAAGGTCTCGAGCCGTAGAGTCCACCATCAGAAAGCGTCCAATGGTGTTGCCAATAGCTTGATAACATGAATCCTCCCAAAACTGGAGAGGGAGATTCGATAGTCGAACCCATACTGGTCTGGTATTCAGCGGCTTAGTAAGGGGATTGAATGAATGATACCAAGGCCTGATGGATAGTGAATGAATTCCCCACATCCATCCCCTATCCAACACATGGTCATGCGCCGCAGAAGAGTCAAAAGTTGCTATAAAGAAACCCCTTGCACTGGGATAGAGCTCAATCTGCCTAAAGACCACCGACTTCTAGGAGGTGGAAACCCAGTCATGAAGATTAGGAAGGGAGAGCCACAAGCCATTGAACCTACAAACCACTCCCTGCTTTAAATAATACTCCTCATTCTCAACAACCTCAGGTCCACAGACCACCACAGGGGAAACATGGGCACAGGGCAAAGGCCGAGCACGAGTCTGAGTAGGAGGCCAAGCACCCCCAAATAACAACCTCAAAGATTGAATTTACCCAACCTAAAGAGCCTCGAGCAGCACCAGGCACAACCCCAGAAGGAACAGAGCCCCCGTCACAACCAATTTAGACCCATTGTGACCACCGTCTCCTCAGGATTCAACCGACAAGGGGACACAGATTTCCTATCACACCCAATCAGCCCCAATCCATCTGAAGAGATTGTTGTATCCACCTCAGACGCAAACAACAACAAATCTGGAAGCGACAATGAGGAACCAACAGGAGGAGGGCCCCCATAGGTCCCCCCTATAGCCTTCGACACCAGAGAATCGCCCACCTCCAGCTCTTCATTTCTGTTAGAACCCCCGCCCATGCATGTAGACATAAACGCATTTGAAACCAGGCTCCCGCCTAGCGCACCAACGGGCAATTTCAACGCAGACATAATTAGGTCATTGTTAATAAATATTAATGTCAAAAGTTTTTAAACTACATGCATGTTATTCAATCACGTTTTAGTATATTTTAGGCTACCTTCACCCATTACGTATAATCATAATTTGGGACTTGTTAGTGTATATTTGCAACATTTATGGGAAATATTAGATAAACATTGGATCAATTCATGGACTTTCAACTATAGACAGATGGTTTGATGAAGGAAATGAGTCACATATTTGTACACCTATTAAACTTCTTTGAATTCCCATACTCATGTAATTGGGATGATAATTTTGCTTATATCTAGCATGCCTAGAATAGAGTGTTGCATAGTTCTACAAGGAACAATCATTTCTAGACATTTCCTAGATTTGAGGCTATAGTTCCCCCTAACATATCCTTTTGCACACCACCAATACACTTGGAGTCACATGCAGAGGATTGGGAAGACTACACTTGGAGTCACACACAAAGGATTGGGAAGAAGATAAAGTGGATAAATTTTTGCAATATTTTTAGAAAATTCCCCAATAGGTTCAAAAAATTCTCTTGTGCTACAAATCAAAATGCAAAGAGTTTCATGACATGAATCATACACCTCATTCCTTTAAGGTTGGTGATAAGATTTAGTTCATATTCAAAATGAATGCTTCAAGGGTCCATACCAAAAGATGAATCCTTTGCATTATGGTCTTTACACCATTTTGTGTGCAACTTGTAATAACACTTTTGTTCTCAATAGCTCATAATACTTAGTTTTGCATGTAATATTCAGTGTGGAACTCCTTGAAAGCCATAATTTCGTCCTCTTCTTAAGAAAGCATCATATAAACATCCTTTAGACTTGGATCTTGAGCACGTGTACACTATCATATAAGATTATATAGTTCAAACTACCATAATGCACACATTTCAAGGTTCATGTCATTTATTTAAAGTGGCTAAGGCAAGGCAATATGTAGATAGAGTAAAGTGGTATAATCTTCAACAATTGAACATTTAATTTCTATAGCTCACCAAGGATACGATTGGGACCATTACTTCTCAGGGAAGGGTAAATGATCTAAGCCTAAACATGAAAGCCTTTGAAAACAGTATGCACACCATTATAGTCAACACTTCTATGCTCTTCTATATAAGTGTGCAACTCCTAGTATTGAATTGTGTACCACTAAATATTGCTCACCTTGTGCTATTGTGCATGGTTATATGTAACTCCATGTAGGAAACCTAATATCTTCAATAGACCTACATGTGGATGAATATAGCCATGTAATAGAATGAGAATCATTAAGGAACATATCCAATAGGGAAGTTGGAAGGTCAAAAATTCACATTGGGCCATTATAGATGTTGTAACTATAATGTATTATTTATATTTTCACACTCCACATTGAGGGACAATGATAAATATTATTTCATAGGTAAACCAAATTGTGTCTTCCCCATTCTAGTCGCAAGGATTCTCATTCCTTATTATGCACTTGTGTCATCATTTTTTAGCCTATTTGTTTCTAAATTTAAGGAGAAGTGGTATCTCTATTTTTAAAAGTCATTTGATTGTACATAATGTGTGTAAGCAACTAATTCATTATTTTTTACACATAATCTATAGATCCCATCATTCTCAAGAGAGCTTTGTCCCTTGAACCACTTGGGATCTAAATCATGAAATATAATTCCCCACAAAACTATCACCACATTACATGCATGAAATGTATAAATAAAACTATACTATTAATTGTAGGAATGAAAATTAATAGGATCCAACAGTCAATTTAAGAAACCATTTATAAGATGTGTTAGTACATAAATAATGAGATAAAATCAAACTAAAGAAAGAGCTACAAATGGTACTACATTCACAATACATATAAGATGTGCATTATAAATTGGTAAGGAGAGAGTGATTAGGGTTGCAACATATTGGGCTTTACATTTTGTGTTTTTTTTTAAATGACTTTATTTTTATGTTGTGTTGTTTTCATGTTCCTAGTTATTATGTGGATGATGTAAAGACACTTATAGTAGTGTACATTAAAACAAGTGACATTGAACATACATTTTTCTATTTGTATCATAAAATTTCTAGAATTTTGTCTCATTTTCACTTTGGACTATTTGTTTATGTCATGTATATTGTGCATAGATCCAACTAATTTCACCTTATAATTATCTGTCTTGCTTTATTTCCCCACTTGGGCGACCTTTCTTGTTGCTCCTTCTATATTTAGCTCTTATGATTTTGTGTTTCTTCTTAGTTCTTAGGTTTTACCATGTTAATCCATATGTTTATAATTATATTAATCCATCAAAGAAAACTATTTATTGCATCAAATGATACATCAATATAAAGAGTGGTAAATAACATATACATGCAAGCTAAACACTAAACTCTAATAACATTCATTCATTTTCATCATATCTTGATGTATAAATATTTGGAAATACATAAAACATCTATTTTTATTTATAATAATAAAATAAATATTATTATATATCAATACATCATTAAATTTATTATATATATTTTTTATTTATTAAGATGGTGATATACTAAATGTTTTTTATAAAATCTTTATCTTTGGTAGAAATTGTTTAAACTTTAGATCCATAATTAATCGATTAAATTATTTTTAAAACAATAATTATATTTTTTTATCATGAAATAACCAACCATTTGCTAGAAGTCATTAGTATATATTTTTGAGAAAATCAATTGATATCTTCACTTTTGATTTAATATATTAATGGTTATTTTTTAAAATAAAAAAATAGATAATTTCAAAAATAAATTATTATTTTATTATTATTATTAATTATTTAATTATAGAATAATATATATACCAAATAATAATTTTTTTCATAAGATTAATTTTGTATAAGATGTTAATTTATATATATATATATATATATATACAAAATAAAGAAAACTTTTTGTCATTTAAAAATATTATATTTATTTGATCAAATTCAAAGATTTTCTATGAATCTATCAAATATCAAATCTTACCAAATACAAAACTTGACATTGAAAAGAAGAATAAACCTATTAAACATCAAATCTTCACAAGAGCAGCTAAGTACTGCCAAAATGTGCAAGAATAGTCTTGTTTTTATTTGTTGTGTCTGTTATGTTTTAGGAACAATATTGATATTATAATAACTTAATAGTAATCTTGAAATTTGTCAGATGGTGACATGTAATACCATAAACAATATTAGGAAATAAGGCAAGTTGTTACAAACAAGAAACATGTATTATCCTTTCAAAAATAACAATTTGTGTATCCAGATCAAATAAACAACTCCTTGATTTATGCTATAGTTGACATTGTTATTTTCCATAGAATGAATTTCATGGTTATGATATAAATGGACATTACCATCCGAGTTTTACTCATTTAAAAAAAGATAACATCTATATTTGATTTATATTATTAAATTTTTGCTTCTTGAAATAGTTTCAACATTGAAGATGTATTAGAATATTAAAAACTCAATCTTAAATCTAAACCTAAAAAAAGAAAGATTTAGATTAAACTTATGACATACTAAAATATTAAAAACCATAACCCTAATTTTAAACACTAAAAAAAAGAAGGTTTGCAATTAAGGCGTACTAAAGAATAAAAAACCCAAACTTCTAACCCTAAAAAATGTGGATTGGGATCAAGACTTAGTAGTGCACTACTATACTCTAATATCAAAACAAAAAAAGCCCTAACCTTAACTCCAAAAGTTGAAAAAAATATAAAAGTTTGGATTTACGGTTAGATCGTAGTAACATATTATTTTATAGAAACCTACAACAATCCTAACTTTAAACCTCGAAAAAATCTATGATTTTTTGTTAGGATTAGTGCATAAAAAAATTACTTGTAAATTTAAAAGTAAAACTTAAAAAGAAGTTAAACTCTTAAAAAAAGAGTATATTTATTTAAAACTAATAAGTAAAAAATTATGTAAAAAGATTTTACAAAAGATCAATTATTGTCTGAATGCACACACCCTATCCTATAAACGAAGAGATAAAGATCAATTTCTCATTAAATTCAATGCAAAGAATACTCCTAAAATCATATATAAATTGAGTTGTTATTGGAATGGATATTGATATACATGAGGCCCAAGAAAACATTTAACTAACCAAAATTTATGCAATAAAGCTTATTTTTCTGCTCTTTATTAACTTAAAAACTACCAATAAAAGATTTTTTTTAACTAACAAATATTTACGACGAGAATTGTTTTCACATCTGACATTTAATCTCATATTTTTATGAGAATTATTTTCACATCCAAGATTTAATTTTATATTTTTATGTACAGGCATTCCGCCTTGGCCTAATAAAGATTAAAATATTAATTAAATTATAATGTTTAATCATTGCATTCAGCATACCAAACATTAACTAGCGGCAATAAATTGTCACAAAAAACTAAAAAAATTATAAAATTAAAATGTTATGTTCATTTTGGTTTTTTAATCAATAATATTTGAAAAATTAGTTAAATACATTTTTTTATGGTTGGGGAGGAGTGAAATAAAAAGTTAATATCTTCATATGGCAAAAAAATTGCCTTAAAAAATACTTTAAAATAGTAATATTCTGAAAATATTGTTTAAGGTGTCATTTGTTTTAGTTTATTGTAAATTGTTGTGTTTTTCATAGCCAATAAAATTTTGAACAATTAGTTAAATATACTTTTTTATTATAGTTTTTTGGGAGAAAAATGTCCTAAAAATCTATGATAAAAAAGTTTATGGTTAGCATCCTTGAAGAGAAATAATTTTTAAAATTTAAAAAGTTAAAAATCATGCATTTAACTTTAACAAAATTAAAATATAATGTATTAAATTTAAAATATAATGTATGAAAAAGAAAATTATGAATTTTGATTCGCTGCAAACAAAACATTTAATCACTAGTTAACAAACAGCGGGTATTTATACATCTTTAAATCAAATTTCTTATATTGTCAATAGTTCTTTGATTTGTTCTTGAAGTTGAATGGTTCTAAATGAATCCACCAGAAAGAAGTCTCGCTGAATGCAAGACTATTACACCATAAAGAATGAGATCAAGATCGTACTCTGGATAACTTTGATGAAACAAATACTCAATCTAAACAAAAAATCATTGCTGAACAATTGTCTAAGATTCCAAAAAACTGTTCACATGATTGCAATACATATTCTCTTCCATTCTTTCAGCAGTTCAGCTGTACTTCTGTGTTGTTTCAATTTGAAGTAGTGCAGTATGAAATGAAGGACAAGTATTCACATATCACAATCTCCCTTTTTCAAAGAGTCAGACACTGGACTATTTCTTCCCCATATATTTGCAGACCCATTGGACAAAGCAATTTCCCAGGAAACAGAAAATTGACTCCAGATTTTTTGAGTATTGACTTAGAAAAGCTTATGTAATGACTGAAAAAATCAACGTGGATAATGAAAGAAGTGTACAATTTCATTGAAGCTTAGGTAGTTTAATCCTAAATTATTAAGATTGGCAGATAAAATATTATTGAAGAAAAAATCTACTGAGTTGAATGAAACAACAATTTGTTAATTTATATACGATTGGCTGCGTGTTTATAGGTAAAAAAAATAAAATAAAAAAATTCAATGTAGAACAATTTTCTCATAGAGTAGTTATAAATGATAAGTTTATCTTTATAAATTATAATATATTAATTTATTTGTATTGGTTATTGTATATTCTTTTTTATTAAAATATAAGAAGTATCTTTTCAATTACTATTGTAATTGAGACAACATAAATATAAAATTATTGTTGAATTTACAGAATATGATATTATATTTAATGTAAGTTGATAATATATTATAGTCAATGTGCTTGGGAACCCATCTTAAATATATAAAAAATTGATCTATGGACTACAACATATGAACAACTCAAACTCTACCTAATAATGTAAATGCTTCTAATCCGTACTAGAATAAACATTAACTATCCAAATCACATCCTCATTCAACCTATGTGATAATATAGTGAATGGTTGTCAAGTTTGGAATCTGTTAATCCCACTTATTGGAATATCATTATGCTTGAATTAGAGCATGATGTGTATTAGAGGGTTGAAAGCATTTATCTATAGTACAAAAAGGTTTTCAAACAACATGCACTTTTATTTCTTGATCTAAAGAAAAATCATTTTGAATCACATGTATATGTATATGTATATGTATATATATACACATTAGTAATATTGAAACTTAAGTTTACACATGCATATTAAAATTCAATATCCAATATGCTTGTTTGATTTTATGTTAAGTAATATTGATTTGTAAAAGGGAATGAATAGAACCCTCCAAATTTATTTAGTTTTGATCTTCAATATAACTTCACACTCAACTTCTATACAAGAAATTGGTGGAAAGGTAATTGACATTGAAGAAATAGAAATAGGTGGTGGGTGAACTAAAAAAGACAATATAACACATCTTTTAAAATAGGCAATAATGAAAATAGAGGATGATATATAATGCAAACAAGAATGAAGTTGGAGAGGGTTTAGGAAGATGGGTAGTGTATAAAGTAATATTGACAAGTAGTTAAGATAGAATACTTGCATGAAAATAAAATAATGCATAAAATCAAATGAAATCAAAACTTAAAATTTATAAATTGAAAACTTTGTGAATTTATAAATATTTTGTAACCATGCACAATATAGTTAAATTCATGATTTAAAAGAGAATTTTTTTTTGTATAATATCTATTTATAATTTTTGCATGATATAAAACTAGAAGATTGAAATTTTCAATATGTTATTTGAACTTTTTTATTTATTTACATTTGCATTTTTTATGAGTATCTTTTTCAAACGTGATGTTGGAAAGAGTAGTGGGACTAATGAGAAATGGAAAATGTGTCAAATGCTACATTTCTCGGGGTTGGGTGTTCACTATACATGAATGCCTTTAAACATCTAATGTAGGTTATGCTCTCATTTAAGCACAGTGAAATCACTTAAAAAATATATTTTGATTTAATGACAAACAAATAGTTATGCATTTTATCACCCCACCTATCACAATATTGAAATTTCATATTGGTTTGCAAGAGGGAAGGGGTAGAACATTGCAGATTTACTTGATTGGGTTCTCCAAAAATGATTCAACACTAGACTCCCACATAAAAGAAATGACTAGAATGGTAAAATGACATAAAAGAAACAAGATTGCATGAACCAAGAAGGGTACTATAGTATGCATCTTTTAATGCAAATACAAATGAAAGTAAGAGAATATCATGTAAGATAAGGTACATGATGTTTAAAAATTGGTAGTGAAATAGACAACATCGCAACAAACAAAACTATATTCAAAACCAATCAAATACTTCATAGATGTACATTTAATCATCTTTTCCACTACCAACATCAATATTTTCAAACACAAAAATCAGAAACTATTATTTTATATAAATAAAAATATTAAACATTGTTTAAAATTACCATACAAAAACTATAATAATAAGAATACTACTACAATTAATCCTGTAACATTTATTTCCTCACTTTTTGAAAGCGTAAGCCCCCTGCATGGAACCATCAGCCATAATGATCCATCCCAAACCTTCGAGAAAGAATCTGCTAAACAGTTTCCTTTAAAATCAACATTAAAATTCGAAGCAACACTGAGAGGAATAGCTCTGCCTTTTCTATGTCGACCATTCTCCTTCTCCTCTGCTCTGCATTCGTTGCGTTCACAATTTATAGTTATGCTGCAGATCAGGACAAAATTCTTCTCAACTGTGGTTCCTCACACACAATTCTGTCACAGGACGGACGTGAATTTGTTGGAGACCATGCATATAAATTCGCTCCATCCACCAGCACAGGGGCAGCAGCTTCTGGTCCTTTCCTGTCCTCTGAAACTCTCTACATAACAGCCCGTCTATTCACAGAAAAATCCACATACACTGTCCCCATCGCAGCCACTACGCGGAAGCATTTCTTGCGCCTTCACTTCTACATCTCCTCCTACAACACCCACAATCTCAGTGACGCTGTTTTTTCCGTCAGCTGCGGGCCTTATGTTCTGCTCCACAATTTCCCCGCAGCAACTCTGAAACAGTCATATGTGGTCATGGAATTTTGCATTCCTATCAACAAACGGAAACAGCTTGATATTATCTTTACCCCTGAAGCAAACAGCCACAAATCCTATGCTTTCATCAACGCAATGGAAATCATATCTATTCCAAATCTGCTGTTTGTGAAGCCTGTCATTCTTCCTGGCTCTAATTTTCAGCCAACTCCAATTTCCATAGGCTTACACACTGCCTTGCAGAACATGTACAGATTGAACGTAGGAGGGCAAACCATCTCCCCTTCCAATGATAAGTATGGGAGGACTTGGGTTGAAGATTCAAGGTACTTAATTGGGACTATTATGGGTAATAAAGGTAAAAAATCTACAGAGATCCAACAGGCAGATTTATTTGTGCCGAACTACCTATATGCCACCTATAGGATCATGCATCCAAACTCCCTAATCAACAACCTCAACTCAAATTTAACCTGGGTTTTTAGCAATATTGATGCCAATTTCAGTTACCTGGTTCGTTTTCACTTCTGTGAGCTTCAATTCGCAGCAGCCAACCAGAGGATATTTGACATTTATATTAACAATCAAACTGTAGAGCAAGCCTTCGATGTCACTGAAGTGGCTTCAGGGTCAAATCACCCTATTTACAGAGATTATGTCATTTATGTCCCTGCAGGTGAATCTGCTAGTGTAGACCTGTGGGTGGCGTTGTGTCCCAACAGCAGAAGAGCGCCTCAATACTATAATGGTATTCTGAATGGACTGGAAATATATAAGCTCAATGACAGCTCCGGAAATCTTGCAGGACTAAATCCTGTGGTAACTGAGGAAGTTGTAGAAAACTCAGCAAATGGGCCTATAAGCATCACCAGTAGTAGCAAGCATAAGGGCTATATAAGAGGAACTGTACCAGGCAGCTTCGCTGGTGCAATCACGCCGTGTTTGATGGTTTTATGCTGTGCTCTGAAAAGGAAAAGTAAGAATAGTAAGGGCTCTCATGACAAGCCCTTTACTGCTGTTGCTGGTCATGGAGGAAGGACTACAACTACTAGTACTTCAGCCGAGAACACTGAATCTAATGCCTCCACTGGATCCCACAGCTATGTACCGACTTCTATAGCTAGCATATTTTGCAGGTATTTTAGTCTTGTTATCTATGATTAATTTCTATTATGAGAGAGATGGATGTTATATTAATTCATGAAGTAGAAATATTGCATCAATCTTGCAACAGGGCTTCAACATGATTACATGGAACATTTCTTCCTAAAATACCCAGGATGGATACCTTAGATTCCTTTACCCCAAGAGTAATCGCCTTGAAACATCTTCACCTCCCCACTCAACATTCATGTTGATAATATCATTGGATTTCCTATTATGAGTGTCAATTCGATTGAAATTATCTAATCTTGAATCAGAGAAATAAATTTCTGGCATGTCCTTTATTCTTGCTCAAGATTTTTTTTGTTTGGAGATATTCCATCTTGCAGCATGCACCAAACTTCTTTTATTTTTTAAAGCTCTATTTCTGACCCCCAAATTTGAGTCAGTTTTTAAACAGCAAGAATTTTGGAAGGAAATTAGTTACTAGCAGGTGGAAACCAAAAACTGATAGAAAACAAAAAGGAAGAATAGGGAAGAGGTTATAGTATAAGAACAAATTAGAGTTGAAATGCTGCAACAGTTAGCCACAGAAGAAAGAAAACAGTAGAAGCTCTCGCAAGTATATGCAGAGCAGCAACAACAGTTCCAGAAAGGTGAATACACCTAGCAGCTTTAGAGAGCATACACAGTGAAAGCTTCAGAAAGGACATACAAAACAGCAGCTCCACAGAGCATGCACAACAATAAACAAAACTATTTGTTGACATTCTTTTAATCTGTTTGTAAACACTTTCTACGAGTTTTCTTTGATATAAATAAATAATATATCTCTCAATTTAGTAGAATTGTCTCTTCTATAGTCTCCATTGTCTTTAGTTTTATTATTCTCTCCAGCAAGTTCTTCCCTGAAAGTCTGCATATCCCCTACTCTTTGTTAGGAGGGGTCTTCTTTAAACATTGTTTACTTATGATATTGCTATCAAGATTCAACCGTGTAGTTTTCGAGTCAAACTCATTGACCCATGATTCATGAGTAGTGGTTCACAAAAACCCATCTCTCATGATAATGAATGATCCATTTACCACTCATTGCATCTAGATGATGCTCACAGAGGTGAAACATTGGTCCGTCCCGGAAGGTCACACTTATCAATTGCTTTACTTGTCAAACATTATGCTATCACTGTTTGGAATTATCATTAAACATCCAAGGTCTCAAGCAAAGGACCCCTCCAACAGAAGGGGGGCTAACCAGGAAATTCTACTCAACTTGAAACCAGTCCTAAATCCTTACATTGAATTTATCCTGAAGGGTTAAACTAGCACAAAACCATATGTTTGGTTCATAGAGCAAACAGTGATGTGTGTCTCACTGATTCCTGGATATAATTTGTCTGATTTGTATGTTGCAGGTACTTCAGTTATTCAGAGATTCAAGATGCAACTAACAACTTCGACGACTCACTTCTTCTCGGGGTAGGAGGGTTCGGAAAAGTTTACAGAGGAGAAATCAGTGGCGGCATCAGAGTTGCAGTGAAGAGAGCATATCCACAATCCCTCCAAGGTTCTCACGAGTTCAGGAACGAGATAGAGCTGTTGTCCAGGCTTAGGCACAAGAATTTAGTATACCTGATAGGCTACTGTGATCAGAACTCAGAAATGTGTCTTGTTTATGATTATGTTCCCAATGGCACACTGGAGAAGCATATCCATGGCAAGCACCACGGAAGCATTATTTTGTCATGGAAGCAGAGGCTGGAGGTATGCATCGGTGCTGCAAAGAGCCTTGACTACCTTCACTCAGGGGCATTCCAGACAGTCATACACCGTGATGTAAAGAGTACCAATATTCTCTTAGATGAAAACTTGAGTGCCAAGGTTTCTGATTTTGGGCTCTCCAAAACAGTGGCCACATTTGATCAGAGCCATGTAACCACTGTGGCGAAAGGGAGCTTTGGATATTTGGATCCTGAGTACTTCTACAGATTGGCTCTTACAAAGAAGTCTGATGTCTATTCCTTTGGGGTGGTGTTGTTTGAGGTGTTGTGTGCTAAGCCTGCTGTTATGTCTAACCAGTGAGGGAAGAAGATGAATCTATCTGACTGTGCTCTGGAGTATCTAAGAGCTGGTGCTCTGGAGCAAATGATAGACCCCAATTTAATAGGTGACATAACCTCAGATTCTCTTCAGATGTTTTCAGAGGTGGGAGTGAAGTGTTTGGCAGAGGAAGGTGATGAGAGGCCTTCCATGGCAGATGTGGTGTGGTACTTAGAGTTTTCCCTGCAATTACATGAAACTGCAACATGTCCAGGAAAAACTACTTGTGGTGTTGTTTCTGATGAAGTTTGAATTCATAAGCCACTTTTTAGAGGTAGAGAAAGTATCTGTAGAAAAAATAATGAATAGAAATTATTGTGGTGGATTATTGATCATGATTTTCAGAACATTATTGTACAATTCTCATGAATCGGAGTATGATCTCAAATGTTGTAGCACTGGACTTTTCTAATATTTGAATTACTTAATCTAATATATTATATTATATATAATTTTGAATAATACTTTGACTGCCTAGTGGTGTTCCTCAGCCATGAACTTTGTATGGAACTGACTTTATTATGCTTTTTTATTTGGTTGTAAAGTACTTTGTTCTTTTAATTTATTGTATTATTTTATAACATTTTCAATATGATAAAAGTTATATTTAGTATATAGTTCTTTTGAAGGAAAGTGGAATATATATATTTTTTATGATAAATTAATTTATTAGTTATGTTTATAGGCATTCTATAAATGTAATATGAAGTCTTGTGTTGTAATTCATTTTATTAATTTTTTAATTTAAATTTGTCAATCATTTATACATCAAATAATTAATAAGATGTGTAATATGGTAGTTGATTTAAAATATTATTGGTAGAATAATTAATTTGCTACACAAATTTGTTGAATTACTTACAAAAAAAATCTTGTAAATGATGTTTAAAAGTTAAAATGGAAGAATCTAATTCAACAAAACTTAGAATTATGTTGCAAATATTAATAAAAAATAGGCAATGTCAAATCAGAACTAAAGTTCTAAATATGATGCAATTTCATAATTACATTGAAACATGAATGCATTTAACTTTAAATTAATAAATGAATGCATTTAACTTAGAATTTACATATATAGTGTTTTTTGAGTAAACTATCAAACAAATAAATATAAAATAGATCAAAAAATATAATTATTCGTTATTTATTATTAAATATTATTTTTTATTGTTAATTTTTAATATTTTAAATTAATAGATATAATTTTATTTATATTATTATTAATTATTTTAATCACAATCTCTCATATTTTCTCTATTTCACCTTTTCAATAAATTAAAATTGTCATTGGCCCACAATCTTATAAATTAGAACATAATGTCATTTATCAAATAGACAATAAATAGAATTTGAAAGTGACATGAAAATATGTTTGCACTATTAACTTTTTTATAGTCAAATAAAAAAATAATGTCATTTGTCAAATAGGACAATAAATAGAATTCCAAAGTGACATGAAAATATGTTTGCACTATTAACTTTTTTATAGTCAAATAAAAAAATAATGTCATTTGTCAAATAGGACAATAAATAGAATTCCAAAGTGACATGAAAATATGTTTGCACTATTAACTTTTTATAGTCAAATTATTTTATTTCTATCATTCATTGGTTCATTTGTTGACAACTAATTAATTGGATGAATGCATTAGTACTCTTCATTGGGAGGAACTAATAATAATAATAAGTATGCATTTAAAAAGTAATATATAAATATATAATACTTACTACATTTTTTAAACTAAAAACAATTGTAGTTTTTTTCAAAAAATATTTGATTACTTTTTTAAAAGTAAAATTAAAATACACACTAATAATAATAAGTATAAAATTAAAAAGTAACATATAAATATATAATACTTACTACATTTTTTACAAAAAAAAATTGAATTACTTTTTTAAAAAGTAAAATTAAAATGTACATAAAACATAAAATAGTTCTTAAAATAAAATAAAGTAGATAACATAATAAAATCAAATAAATCTTAAATTAAAATTAAAATTTGTTTGTCTATATAGTAAATAAAATAATTTTCAAGTAAAATAAAACAACTTTTAAATAAATAAAAGACACTTTTTAGATAGATGGCATTCAAAATATCTATACTAGTTTATTTTTAATTAAAGTGTTGTTCATTTAGATTCTAATAGTATAATGAAATATTAAATTATATTTTTAATTTTAAATTTTTTAAAAAATTGTTTATAAAAAATGAAGAAGAAAAGGAAAAAATAGGAGGTTTTAGTCATTTTGATATGTAGTGAAGTTTCAATTTTTTTATTTTGATTGAACAATTATTTTGGATGAAGGATTGGCATGAGAATTTTGCATCATTCTTTATTCTTTTTTGTTCTATGTGTCTTTATGATGTCCTTGTCCATAGTCTTTTCTTCTTTGACATATTCATGTTTGTATGGTCATAGTATTCTCCTTCAACTATGAAGGTATTTTGTACAACCATTTCCTTGTCCCTAAGTTTCTTGTAGTTTCTACCACTTACAATAAAATCTTGATACCTAGACTAGTGGTATCATAGGCACTTTTGGGGGCTTGACTCGAGGGGGTTGAATAGAAAAACATCCTTGATGGTAGTTAAGTCCCACAAAAGAAATTTGAAACCTTTTGAATGGGTCCTTGAAATATATGTAGAATGCTTATGTAATCAAGTTTTAGTATTAGTATGGGTGAGTGATTTCAACTAAGAAAAAATAATAATGGATTTTAAGTGATTCTCAATCCTATGGCTCCTTCTGTATTATTGGTTGCGTGTAGCCTTTTTTGTTGCATACTCTATGAATATTTCCTTGTCATATTGTGTACAAGTTGTGAATGTTTCTTTTTCATATTGTGTACTCTCAACAACATGACTATTCTTAAGCCTTATTATTCAAACCATTCAATAAGCCATGAGTACATAAAAATATGTATATATTAATCTCAATAAGGCCATGAAGGAGTACATAGTGTTGACCATAAAAATATCCTACAATGCCTCTTAGGGTTATTGTTAGTATATTAAAATAGAAATTTTCATCAATGTGTTATATAGACATTTAATCGTATATATGTCCTTATATGTACACCAATGACTAATCTAAAACATTTGATCTCTCTTTTCTCAATTAGAAGGTGAAGCTTGAACCTCATAATTAACTATCATATTGCATCAATTCGATCTCTTACCCTCAAAGCTTGATTACATCTCAACCTATTTGCACCCAATTTTATAATGTCAAATTTGCTTGGCCTAATCTCCCTTTGTGCATATGACCTTATTCTTCCCATCACGGATAACTAATATGAGATCATTCCTAATTGGTCTCCCTTAGTCAAATTTTTCATTTGTTGTTCTCCATCATCCCCTATGTACCTATCATGAATTTAAAGTTTCCAATATCCCAAAATTTCTAAGTGTGGAGGTTTTATATTAAAATTCTAAAGACTATGCTATATGTCATAGTTTTAGAGTTTTCCATTCTAGCATACCTTTTCCCCGACCTTTGTTTTTTCTTTGTATTTGTCATATATTTGAACTTTCTCTTATCAAAAATGTTTTTCCTTGAACCCACACACTCCATTTTTTACACTGTTACTTTTTGAAGTCATAGTTTTGATCATCCTTTTGTTAGTAAACCTTGATGGGTGAACTCCTTGATACCCCAAATCCTTGATTCTCAATATTTCCATTCACATATGATGAGCACACACTTATACTAAGGGGGGGTGAATCAGTATAAGAAAATATTTTAAATTTTCAACACTTAACAACTATAAAAATATCAATCAAACAAGATCTAACAATTATGTAACACAATAACACAAGATTTATATGGATACCCTTAGGGAGAAAACCACAAAAAAATATTGCTTTTATATAAATCTCTTTTACAATATTTGTAGGAATCAACCTACTAGAGACACCAATCCCCACAAATTGTAGGCACCAACCCCCACTTCTAAGCACCAACCTAATGAGAGACACCAATCACTCCTTTTGATGGGCACCAACTTTCAAATACTTCAATGGATGATATAGTCTTCACAAAACTTGAATGTACATAATCTTTCTCACAAATCCACTCTTGAATGATGAAACCATTGCCATACACTTTCCTTCTCAAATCTACATGTAATGCCCTTCACAAATCTACCATAAATTTGTTGTTATACTTAGAAATATACCTTTTATGATCTTCTATTATATCTTCACATGCTCCTCTTTCAAATCTGCATGTACTAATTTACATTTGCATATACTCCTCTTTTAAACCCACATTTACTATTATTTTACAAATCTTCCTTTGAATGCAAATTTGTTGGTGTATATATTTGATTTATCCTTCTATTCAACACTCACTTTCCCCCTCATACTTCTTATTCCATCTATATCTTCATATTTTTATGAAGAGATAAATCCTTTCAAAGATAATTTGACCCTTCAAATAGTCATGACTCCTCTTAAATAATTTAATCGTTGCCTTTTCAAACTTGTTATCAATAGCCTTATACTCATTATCATCGCTTTTTTTGCATCTTTCATTGCTTCCTTGTGAATGAATGTTAATCATTATATTAAACTAACTCAATAATAATCTTTTTCTTAAGCACCATATTTATAAGCATCTTCATAAATACAAGACAGGGTTGGCTACCTTTGAAGACATTAATTTAGTTTTATCTTGCATAAAAATGGGTACCAAACATGAAACACGTCAATCATCTTTAACAATTCGACCAAAATTTATGTACAACATTTATATAATAAATGTTCTTCATATAAACCAACTTTGCCATAAAGACTATGGGTTGAACAACATAAAAACTAAGTTGAGTTCTCCTTGTACAACGATTAGAGGCCTTTGGCCAATATGTGAAGTCCTTTGATATTAAAATAATGTGGTTGCAATGGTTTCATTATTTGACATCAATGACAATCTCATCCATTCACCTTGACATAAATGTCAATGTTTCTAACAATATTGGAAAATTAATTCCTTCATGACATCAATGACAACATTTATAACAACATATCCTTTAAGAGTCAGTGATGTGGAGATACCTTTATTTTCTTTCTTTTGGCATAAGGTATGGTGTGCCCCTGATCGCCAATTTAGATATGTGTTATGGGTTTTAAGGTATCTTTGATCCCCAGAACTTTGCAACTCATGTATTATACATTGTTCACTCCCATCTACCTCCCTGAACAACCTGTATCACCATTAATGAGCATATTTGACATCATAACTACTTCAAGAAGGTTTTCTCACCTATAAATAGTCGGTCATCTAAATGGCACAGATTTACATGTACTTTAAGTGGTGAAGGATGAACAATGTCATACCACCATTAATGTGATAGTTATGTTTTTGAAAAATATAGTTTCCATGCAAGCTCTAAGTTACCATTTTAGTGGATTTAATAGGATTTAATCTTGTTTGACATGCAAAATTCACAACATGTAGTTATTTCTTGATTATCAAAGTGCAACAAGGCAATCAACAAAGTGTTATATATATATTAATTCAATTTTATAATAAAGATCAATCATTTCTCTTTCCACATGAATGCATGTTGAATGAGATTTTAGGGTTTCAACTCTTGTAAATCTAATTTCCATTAGAGAAACACATTTTTGTAAATTTTAGGGAGGTTAATATTACAAATGGTTCTTATAGTTGAATATCTCCATGACTCTATCTATAGATCTTTAGGGGAGTTCTAGCTTAGGATTTCATCTTGCTATGTGTGCTAGTATGAATTTAATAGTGTTTAGATGAATGAGACAAATTTCTAATTTCTTACAAGATTTATTGTATATAAGAGGAATTTATAGATCACATTGGTGATATAATGACAAAATGTGCTATGTAGTTTCATTAACATAAGAGTTTTGAGAAATACCTAAGTTTTTAAAGAGGTAATTTAAGTTAAAATTCACTTATTTTATTTAGCAAAGTAATATTTTTTGGATTAATAAGTGAAAAAATTATTTCTTTTATTTTTTATTATGGGAAAAGCGGGTTTTGGTGGGACCCAAAACCCATTACAAATAGGTTTAATAGGGACCTGAAACCCCATTAGCAAAAAGTTGCAAATAGATAACACACAAACAAATAGTAGCCCAACATCAATAGCCATCGTAAAGATTCACTAGACAACCCATGCTGCAAAAAATAGGTTTTGAATGGAACCTTAAACCTTGTACAACTAGGTTTTCACAAGGACCTTAAACCCAAGAAACTAACAAAAATTGTTTGAGTTAGTTAGGAAAAAATGTAGCCAAGCTGCAACAAACCATCCACTCCATAATAACATAAAGCCGCAAAGAAGAGGGCAGGTCCATTCAGAACAATAACCCCCTTAAAATACTTGTCATTCCAGCAAGTCAACTTAATCTCCACCTCTAAATGAGAGGATGATATGAACACCTTTTCCACTGAACCATGAAAACCCCAACAACCTCAAACTCCACCTCAATAGGAGTAGCTTCCACCTCAAAAGGAATAGAAAATGAGGAAGCCAGAAAAGGGAGCTTCCTACCCAATCCGCAACACCCAACTCCACCTCAGAAGGAGAGGTATCCACCTCAATAGGATCAAACTTCAACTCTATAGAAGAAACTGATTGTAGGACTGAGGAGGAAACCAACACTCCAACAAAAAAAGTGAATGCACCATCCCTTGGCCAACCTACATTAGGAATTTTAAGAGGAACAAGAAGAGAAACCTAGTCAACTTAACACCCTTAATTAACTTAAATATATATGTCTTCAAGAACAACATGAACAATAACCCATCCATCATTCAAAAATCCATAAACATAGAGGCCATCTTAATATCCTTGAGCAAATTAAACATTTGGGTCTTCAAGAACAACAATAACAATATCCCAACCATCAGCCAAAGGGCCAACTTAACATACTTAAGCAGCTTAAACATCTAGGTCTTCAATATATCAGCATGAACAATAACCCAACCATAAGCCAAAAATTCATGAACAGAGAAGTGCAGAACCACCATAAGCCAAAAACCTTCCACAGGGGTTCTAGAAGGAAAACAAGATCCTCAACATGGAGGACTAGAAAACACCCAACAAGAAAAATCAGGACAAAAAACTCATATCCTGACTAACAAGGCCATCAACCTCTTCCACAGAAAAAACAATACAAACCACAAGAGGCCACAAACATATTTCAAAAGCCACCAGTAGTAGAAACCATCTGCTAACACCCAACAAAGAAATAGGAAGCAAGGGTGCCAAAATCACACCATCCACCAAAAAATGATAGGGACCAAACAATAGTAGACCATCTGTCATTAGCAACCCTATTGCTTCCTTACCAAGTCCATCGAGCTAACCAACTGAAGAGTTCAAATTCCTGCTACTGCTCTTAATCTTGCTCTGCCACTCTAGACAACAACCCTCAACCACTTTCACCAACAAAAATCCATTCACCGTCAACAACCCCACCGCTTCCTTGCCAACTCCAATAAGCCAACCATCAGGAAGCACCAACCATAATCCATTTGTCTTGTCCTTAGAATCAACATCTCCCGCACCCTTTGCAATAGGGAAATTCAAACTCCTAGCCCACTCCTTTTCTCGCCGCTCGTCATCATCTCTAATCACTAGGTTGATTTTTTTATTTCCTTTATTATTTCTCTTGTTGAAACAAGGGAGTTTGTTATTTTTGCATGTATTGGTGAAGGAATTTTTATGTAACTTATTGTAAGGGTGCATTTTTTTTTAATGAAAATTGACACCTAAATTTTGAAATTGAATATGGCCACATGTAATGCTTGTGCTCTCAATCCATTTGCACTACACTATTGGTGTGAACATGATATACCACCTAACTAATTTCATATTAGGTCTTATTCACACTTACATAATTAAGATTTGTTCAAAATTACATACTTAAGCTTACAAGTAGGTCATTTAATTTTGATCTCATATCATAGGATTAAGACAGTTTCCATTATCTTAGTATGTCCTAAGGTTTCATCCTTGTCTTGATAATAAGTGTTTCATCATTGTATATTGTACCATTTTTATTTTGCATCTGATGAATTCTTCAGAATCAAAGAATTTCTATTTTTTTCTCTTGTGTAGAAGGTTGTTATGGTTGCAAGTGATCCCTGAAATTTTGCGCTTGGATGATTATCATTCTTACATGGTATTAGAGCTTCTATATTTATAATTATTTTCCCTCTTTTTGGAGAGTTTCAACCAAGATATTTTAAATAGTACATCTTGGTGCCAAATGGACTGCATGGTTGTGTTTGGAAGGCCCAAAATCATACAAATTCATATGATTCACAATGGGGCTTGGTGCTATAATTTTTTAAATATTTTTTTGGGGGTTTAATGAAATCACCATCAAAATTTGTACTTCTGTATAGATCTATATAATTGTATACATTTGTATAGTCATCATACCACCATTGTTAGATATGTTGCTATTATGCATGCATCATATGATGGAACATTATATTTTAAAAGCTCTTGCATCATTACAATGTGAAAAACTATAGGTATAAGGTATGGAAACAAAGGTACTATTGTGCCTTGCACACATAGCCTATTTTGACTTGGTAAAACAAGAACCCCTTTCTTCTTTTTCTTTTGTTTATTTTAGATTTGGCTTAAGTGTTTTCCTTTTGGTATTTTTTGACCTATTGATATTTCAAGGTTTTTCATATTGGTATGATAGTAGAATCATCCCCAAAACCTTGACATTTTCCTTGTACTTGTATTCACGTACTTAGGTGTCTATCAATTTTTCATGATTAGTCATCTTGGTATGACTATAAAGGAACCCCCAACACCCTAATCACTGATGGATACCATTGGGCTAATGTGCCACCCTAGGCATACTTTCAAAGTTGGTCATCCAAGCATGACTATAAACAAATATTTGATGTCCCAACACTCGACATAGGATATGTAATGACCCCAACCTACCCTCAACTCTAAATTTATGACATTTTTCTTGTGTGCATGTGAGATGGGTTTTATTTCCATTCACCTTATTTTTTATTTCACTTTTCTTTGTGATTTCATTCCTTGGTGCTCTAGTGATTTGTCCTTGCTAAAAACTCTTTTTGTGAGTTGGAAGCTACTAGTGTGACACAATTATGAGAACCCCGGGGTGATCCCACAAAGCTAGTTTACAATTTCTGAGAGGAATTGATTTTTGCTGAAATCACATATTTTTAGAAAATATAATGATTTAAACCTTTAAAAGTTCCATTTTAAGGATTCCAATTGAAGAGGGTTTGATCAAACCACCTTAGATCAAACCCCCTTGGATAGAACCTCGTTAGTTTTAAACCATATCTATAAATGAGTCTCCTTTACACCTATCAAAATGCTGATAAAAAATCACTTTTGATTTAACTTTTGGGGGATCAAATGAATTCATTTAAAATTTATTTGAAATGATTATGGTAGTCCTCAAAATGAGCTATCCCACAAATATAATTTTAATATGTTTTGGTTTTATTATGTATGTGTTTTTTTAATTTTATTAAACATAGGTTTTTCACCAAAAATCAAGTTCTTTGTTTTGCACATGTGGAAAAATAGAAAATTATCAAAATATTTTTTTAAAAAATATGTTCATGTTGGGTATTTATGTCCTTGATCCATTAAAAATAAATAAATAAAAAATTCGATACATACATAAAAAGTTATGTTGTATACAATCCGCCTATGTCTGAATTGCAATGTGTTTGACTTCGAAACTCTATTAAGGAAAAAATATTAAATTAAAAACTATGAGACCAAATGAAAGTGCTAGATATCGTAGTTACAAATCTAAATTTGAAAAAATTAGATTTTAACGTTCATACAAAAAAAGTTATGTTGTATACAGTGAGCGTCACTTTATAAAAATGTTGTTTTATGAAAAAAACTAGTTTTCATGGGAGATGGAAAAAGAAGTGCAATCTTATTCCAAAATTTTTGAAAAAAACATTTTTATAATCTACAGACAAAATGTGATGAGACTCTAGTTTGCATCATCTTCAAATTCCTCACGGTTTAGCCGCTATAGGTGCCCAAATGTGAAGATTTAGTTAAAAATAATAATTTCAGTGTCTAGTTTGGCCAAAAATTGTAAACCACTATTGTGGGATCACCCCCCGGTCGTATTTATTGTGCATTTATTCAACCTCCCTCCCTACATATTTACTAGGTAAAGTCTCTCAATCCATGACTATGCTTTAATGGCTTCATGAATAAACATTTTTTCCCTCTATTTCTTTGTGTTTTCTTGTATTATCATTTATGTTTCCCCCTTTTTTGATATTGTTCTTTAATTTTTTTTCCATCTTTGGTTTCACCTTTTTTCATTTTTATTTTTTTCCTTTCTTATTTTGTTGATTTTATGTGTTTAAATCCATTTTGGGATGTGACATGCCTTTAGAGGTTGTTTGTGATGTCATATTACCTCATTATATCTTTAAATACCTCTGTGTTATTCTTGGTATAACACTTAGGGTTTCTTCAATCCTTGATCTCTAATGTTCCATCTTTGTTAAGTCTTTCAAGATTATTGATTAAAGCTCTCCTAATAGGTCTTCCCTTTGATAATACATTAGGTGGTTGATCTAATCCCTAATCCCTAATATATTTTATTTGTTAAGACTTTGAGAATCATTCAACCGGGCCTCCCCTATTGGGCCTACCCCTCTTGAGCATACATCAGGTGATATTCCTAATCCCCGATCCCCAATACCTTCACTTTGTAAAGTTCTAGGATAGGGCTTTTTTTTTTCCCCTACTATTTTGTATGGGTTAGATGGTAACTCTGATTTGCAACTCCCTAGAAGCCTTATCCCATATCTTGAATTTTTTGGGTTTCTCAAAGTCTTCCTTGATGGTTTTGTTAGCCTATTTTAACCCTTTATTTTAAAATAACCTTTAAGTAGGTCATCATGTTATTTTCCAAGTCTCTAAGGGGTCTTAGGTCATGATGAATCTTAAGTCATGGTTAATAAACGAAAAAGGAGATTTGAAAAATATGGTCTTTGGAATCCAAAAGCAAAGAAATAAAATTTTAATGTATCAAGCCCATGCCATTTTAGAAAGAAGGGTTGAATTTATCTTTTTAAATCTCTGAGAGGAGTTATCCATATTGCATGAGTAGTTTTAGAGTTTTTTATGGCATTGAAAGAGATGCCATGTTTGGTGTGGAAATAGTTTATTTGCCACCTTGAATTGAATTCATGATTGAAGGAGTAATGACACATTGCTAGAATCATGAGAATTTTTTTGACATGTTTCATGAAGAGGGAGAGATCTCAGGAGCTGGGAACAACTTGTTTCCACATGTTAATGCCCAAAAGGAAGAGGCGGCTCTATCACTCTATTTTGGTGTAATCCTTGTATTATACGAAAGAGACAACATATGCATCATGAAGAGAATAAAATATCATGCATGAATTTATACTTCATTTGTTTGTAGCTTGGTCTTTGTGCTAATTTATGTATTGACATAGTTAAGGGACAATAAATGAAAAGTGATCTAGTCAAAAAGGGATTTTTATCTTAGGTTTATGCATTGAAGTGATAACATGAAATTTTGTATGTTTATGAATTTTGAGAGTTCTAAAATGCCTAAGAAACCTTTGTATGAGTCATTGAGATCTTGTAGAAACTGTAAACTCTGAACCAAAGGATAGGCACTATATAAAGCCCACTTGACACATTTACTATGCTAGGTTTTGTGTTTTCTTGGATCAACCACCATTTGTTGTTTCACTATCATGTAAAAACCCCATTGGTTGCTTATTGCTAATGTCCATGTTATTTTATATGTTATGAAAGCATTGTAATGTTGTGAACAATCCATTCAAGCAAAAGTGAGAAGCCCTTGAAAAGTCATAGTCTAAAGGAGTTTACTACTATTAATATCTAGAAACTAGTGATAGATTATGGCATCTTGTATATACATGGTGTAATGATTAGTATTTTCATAGGGTTTTATCAAGATTCATGTGGTACTCATGAGAATATTATGAGTCTTATCATACATCATCAAAGTCTATATTTTCCTTTTCTTTATCTAAGTCCCACATAAAGGAGGTTAATATCATAAACATAGTAGTCTTTAATTTAACATGAGGCATAGACATGAGGCTTTGTAAACATTAATGACAATTCTGTGAGGAGTTGATAGAGTTCCAAGGGTAAAGGTCATGAGGTCACAAAAGTGAGTAGTTCCATAGAACTACACAATGATAGGGCAATGAGTTTCTAATGATTGTGCCATATCAAAGAGAAAATAGTAAGAATAAAAGATTGTAAAGATAACTCCCTTGTTGATGGCCATGAAAATTGTTGGACATGTTGAATAGTTTTTTGAAAAGGCATGAATAAAAATGACAAGAATGAGAGAGTCTTCAAGAGATTACAATCCTATAGAAAGAACAAAGAAAAATTAGATAAAATAAATGTAAGAAAGTATGGAACAAGATGAGCAAGTAAGGACACAAGATAATTTGATAGTCAAATGATGATTATCTAGATGACAAATAAGGGATGACAACCATCATTGATCTAAGAAAACCATCAAAAACTAAGAGGTAGAGTCCTATAGTTTCCATGAAGTGATATGTTTGTGTTGATAGTCCAAGAGGCAATTTAGGTACCAGGCCCCTAAGAGCTTATTCATCATCTTTAAGTGGTAGTTCATGGTATTATATGACAATATAACAACTTTAAGATAACATTGAAATACCATGAATGAATAAGTGTGTCAATCCAACAAAGAATATCAATGCATGATAGTCATAATGTTGAGTGACAGAATAAGGAACAAAAATGTGCACATTAGACAAGATATGTCACATCTAAGGGCATGCTATTATTCCAAACAATATGAGAGTGATTTTTGTTGCAAGATGGAAGAGACCAAACACAAGGATATTCAAGTCCTAAATCAATGACAATCCATAGAAACAAGTGGTCTATGGTTATTTTTTCACCAAAGACACCAGTGTCTAATATATTACTTGAAGCATGACAAAAAAAGAAGAGGAAAGACCCCAAGAAAGGTAGGACATTTCATATCACAAGTTGAAAGGAGGCCATGACAAAAAACACTTGATAGTACAATCATCTTGCTAAACGATGGGAAATTAAATAAGTGACAATGAGCAATGAAATTAAAAAAAGAAGAGGAAAGACCCCAAGAAAGGTAGGACATTTCATATCACAAGTTGAAAGGAGGCCATGACAAAAAACACTTGATAGTACAATCATCTTGCTAAACGATGGGAAATTAAATAAGTGACAATGAGCAATGAAATTATAGTGGTTGAACATAAAGCCAGAGGTCCTTACCTAATTCAAATTATTATTTTAAGGAGAATTTGACCTTATAGAAACCTTAAGTAGAATATTGGGACAATGAGAAGACATGACAGCTTAAGTATGGAAAACATATACAAAGATATGAAAAAGGATATATATGATAGTCCAAGGGATAGTTACAAGCACAATGAATAAGTAACAACTAAAAGAGCACAAGGGCATGACAAGAAAGGTTAACAATTGTAAGAGAGGGGGGCCAACCACGTCAAGGCTCTAGGTCATGGAGGGCCGAGAGTAGGAGGCTGCCCTAACTTACCTCAACTTAAGGTAGTGTTAGGAAATGCAGGACAAGAATGATGAGGACTATAAGGTCCTTCGACCACTTTTCAGACACGAGAGTAAAGAGGGGGCTAGGTGAGTCATTTTTCGGGGTCAACTTTGTGTCTTAGAGAGCTCTTTGTCTAAGGACGAAAGTGCAACTCTAGGACAACAGCGCAGTGCATTGGTGTCTCTCAGGTGCACTGGAATTTGTATGACCAGATGACTGAAGAGAGAAGGTTGGACTTGAAAGAACAAACTGACAACCTAGCTAACTATGTTTGAAAGGCCAAAATGACACTAAGACATACATAAAGTATGCACGAATATGATAAAGCAAATAAATAAGAGTAAGGATGCGAGGATGATCTCACAAAGATGTTCATTCGCCAGCTAGCTCTAAGAAACTTCTACCTGCACACATAAGAGAGGAAAATGGTTGGGGGGTTATATAGGGGTCTGCCTTAGTCACACCCCTATTTTGGTGTTTCCACCTCCACAGATAGCCAAGATGATGATAATGGAGAAGAGTACGATAAAGTAGGAAATGAAATAAAGAGCACAAAATCACAACAAAGCAGTGTTATGCTACTCAACCAAATCATAGAGGAGAGGAGAATAAGGCTTACCACCTCCACCAAGAGATCACTAGCTAATGGAGGAGAAAATGAGAGGACTCAAGGCTTTGTTGCAATGGTGTTGGTTCCACACTTACACTACAGAGTTGACAGAGCGTTGATGTTGCTACTATGGAGCACAAAAATGTTGCTTGAGAGCTAGACTGAATGCTTAGGATGCTTAGAAAGATTATAGAAGTTGTAGAAGATATTTTGGAAGAAGATGAAATGGATGAAGAAGGAGTGAATTTGAAGAACAGATGAAGGAAAAAAACCATATTTGGGTCAGTTGGTCAGAGGTGGCATTACAATTTGACTTCCAATGGGAAGTGTAACGCCTCTGTAGGCTCCAAACATGAGAATTTTCCAGGGGTGTAAGTGTACCGCATGGGCATCCTTGACAGTTATTCCTCTGCCAATGTACAAAACATATGCCAAGTGGAATGAAGGCAGCTGGCTTATGTTGAATTTTTCCTTCGGATTTGGTTTTCTAAGGTGAGGATGTGTAAAGGGGGAATTTGCATAAGGGTTGCAAATTCGCTCCTATACATTTTCCCCCCACTTTAGCAAGCACAAATACTAATGAGTGCTTCATTAAAGTAGATCAGAGAAGTACTAGAGTTAAAAATGTATACCTGAACCGTTGAGGAAGTAGACCGCAATCCGACGAACCCGAGAGTGCAGGACAGGAAAAGGACTTCATAACTCTGCAAAACTATGAAGCTTGAAGAAATAAAGCACCTTACAAGCCCGCATACCTGCAAGGAAGGTGTATCCCAAGATCTATTGCATGAAGGAGACCCAAGAATTAAGCGCCCTACAAGACCGCAAACCTGCAAGGAAGGAATATGCCAAGATCTCTCGCTAGAAGGAGACCTAGGAAATAAGTGCCTTACAGGCCCGTAATTTTGCAAGGAAGGAGTATCCCAAGATCTCTCGTTGGAAGGAGACCCAGGAAATGAGCGCTCTACAGGATCACAGACCTATAAGGAAGGAGTATCCTGAGGTCTCTCGCTGGAAGGATACTAGGAAATCAAACTTTGCAAAGTGAAAAAGCACCTTTACGGGCGCACCTGTAAAGTGACACATTTACCCGTAGATAGAACATGTCAAAAAGAAGCCACACGGGCAAGTAAGCAAATAGTCACGCAAACTGTCGATAAGTTGGAAGGCTTCAAAAGGGGTCCCTCGAGAACCCTTCAAAAGGAAGAGGGATCCACTCAAGGGACACACTATTTGAAGAGCGAGATCTAGTTAGGCTTCCCCCAAGCTAGACGCCATAGAATTCATTTGAGATATAAAACTTTCAAAAGGGTCCCTCAGGAACCCATCGTGAAAAAGGAGGTCCACTCAAGGGACATGTTGTTTGAAAGCTGGTGTCTTCTTTCTCGAATCGATTCGTCATCAAAGAATCCTTCTGAAATATGTTCACTTCATCAAGGAGTTCGAAGGGAAGAATATGCCCCCATGTGAGGGGAAGAGTTCCCACTTCGGAGGAAGGTTCTCAAGTCCTTTCTTTACGAACCCATGATGAAGGAAACATGTTCTGCTAGGGTTTCAAGTTAAGAATGCATTTCTTATAAAGAAGTGTGTGAAGATTCTTGAGAAAAGATTCGTTGGCAACAAATGCATTTTCTGAAGATCAAAGAAGTGTAGAGGTGGCTTTGTCACACATTAAAGGGACAACTCAAACAAAGAAGAGAGAAAGATAAAGGAAAAGAAATAAAAGGAAAGAGAACACAAACAAAGGGCACATGGATAGCCTGATATTTTGGGGTCAAAACTTCTCATAAGTATATATAAGTAGAATAATAGTATATAAATGAACTGCCATCAACCCCCTACTATATCTAGCCATGTGAAGAATTCACGAGAAGACAAAGTAAAAATAAAAAATTAGGTCAACATGGAAGGGAAGCCTTAATGCCCCCAACGCTTTGCATTGTCCCCATTTTTTTGAAAGTCAATCACAAACATGGAAGAAAGATGGTACAAATAGAAGAAGGTTTACAACAAAAACACCACGCCTATATCCAAGCACCAACAGGGGTGACGAGGGTCATCCAGGCACACATATCATGATTACAGGGGAAACACGTCACAACACACACACATCTAATCTAAAGATAAAAAAGAGGCCCCCCCCTAAGACTAATCAACCAAGAGGTCATTAGCTTCCCACTCTAGATCATCATAGGCGGAAGGAGGATGAGCCTATAGTAGTGGAATGTTAAGGGGAGGAGCTTCTGACCCTCCCGCAACAAGGGCTAAGGAAGAAGGACCTGCAAGGTCTCCTTCACTCAACTCTTGTGGGTTTGAGGTCAACGACTTCGCGAAGATCGTTGTTAGGGTCAAAACTTCATCCATCAAGTTAAACATGCACTTAATAGGAGTTCCATGTTTCACCTCAATGGATGGAGAAGGTTGCATCTGAGGCTCACCACTAAGCTCATCGAGCTATTCGGGAGTGGTGATGAACTCAAGAGAAGCCTAAACTGGTTATGTTACTAGGATAGAACAAGTCAACGTGGGGCCACCCTTCAGAGAAGGTGGGATCCTCTTATGTCCTCCATTGCTGGAAGGACCACTCTCCACTTTCTTCTTCATCGGGGGAGGTGAACTTCCCACAGATGAGGCAAGAAGGGTAGAGGAAAAGGATGAGGAAAGAACCGCAGTAGATATGATCGAGGTGTTAATCATATCTATGGGCTTCAGGAAAGGTAGGACATTTGGAACGAATTTCAATAAGGGTAGATCCACTGACAAAGTGATGAACACCTGGACATTCCTAGGGTTAGGCACATATGCACTTGCAACGAAAGCCGAAAGTGATACAAAGCTGGTTTGGATGGGGACAAAGGGGAGGAGAGAGGAGGATGCAGAAGGAGGCCCTGATACAAGGGTGGTCATCTCCTCTTCCTTCCTCTAGAAGGCGATCTACTCAGCTAAAAGAGCCTTTCGTTGGTGCTTATGCTCGCGCGCAAGGCGGTTCTTGCGACTCTTTGAACTAGAGGCTAAAGGTTGTGAGGGAATGAAAGGATCCTGTTTAGCCATGGGAGTGTCCTCCACAACTATTTCCAATAGAGGGATAATTTCTTGAATGGGAGTAGGAGGGGTAGGTTTAGAAATAGCGGGGGGAGTTGGCTCTAACGCTTAGGTGGTGAGCCTCTTCTCGATCAGTGATTTAGGAGCAGAGGTGGTGGGAGGCCGCAGAGGCTGGGCCATAGAGGATTCCCCATAGGGGGATTTCTTCCTACTGTATCAAATGGGCCTAGGCTCCGTGGGTAGGACAGGAAGATCAAACGTAGGACTCTTGGTCTTTCGCTAAGGGAACACCATAGGATTCTCTCGCAAATGCGAGGCAGAAGCGGATGACACCATAACAGAGCGAGAGGAAGCGTTAGGCTGAGAAGTGAAAGATGAAGAAAGAGGATCTTGGGACCGCTTCTCTTCTTCTCTCCTACGTGCCTTGGCGACATCATTGTCAGCTTTCAGGCAAGCCCTATGTGAAACAACATAAGGCGAAGGAGGGTATCTCACTTTCAGCCTGAAAGACCCTTTCTTTTAATTTTTCTATGTGTTATATAGGAGGTCCCTCCTGGGTGGGAGAGGACCATCAGGTGTAGGCCAAAAGTAATCTAAGAAGTAACTACCACGTGCAGCCAACGGTCTATAGCTGGTGTCATGGATCACATGCACGAAACCCTCATGAGTGAATTTCAAACACTTATGCACAACCGAAGGAACTGCATTCATAGCTACTAGCCAAGGGATAACCAACTTCACTCTGAAGAGTTCAAACCTTGAGATAATGTCAAACATAAGGTTCATGAACTTAGGTTTGACGAGAACTGATAGGACAATACTACCTATAGGGGGTATAGAAAGTCTGTCATGTGTGCAGACGATACTCACAGGTGCATCATATCCATCCTTATGTAGGAAGTTGATTAACATGATCTCCTTAGTTATAATGTTCACTTGAGGCATCAGATCAATGAGAACACCTGCTATGGTGTTTCCATTTATCCTCACAAGAATGTAGAGAGGAGATGGTTCTTTGTTAAAGGCCATCGATAGGTCCTGTAAAGTGAAGGTTATGCTAGTACCACTGCTCACAAGCTACGCAGAGGGAATAGGTTGATGCAGGAAAGAGGCCATCACGCACTCTAAATGACACTTTCACAAATCCTCCTAGAGGTTACAGGATAAGGTAGTGACCCAATTAAGGTTTCATCATGCAATACTTTTGGAACCTTCCAACTACGAATACTAAGGGTCATAGGTTGGGTTGTAAGGCAGAATCCTCACAACACTCACACCTACAACACTCCTAGAATACGAGGAAATAAACTTTCAATATCATAAAATGGAACCAAAATGGTTCACGTCAGGTTCACCAAAAATGTAAGAGAGGGGGACCAACCACGTCAAGGCCCCAGGTCATGGAGGGTCAAGAGCAGGAGGCTTCCCTAACTTACCTCAACTTAAGGGAGTGTTAGGAAATGTGAGATGAGAATGATGAGGACTATAAGGTCCTTCAACCACTTTGAAGACCCAAGAGTAAAGAGGGGGCTAGGTGAGTCAGTTTTCAGGGTTAACTCTATGTCTCAAAGAGCTCTTTGTTTGAGGATGAAAGTGTGGCTCTAGGATGACAACGCGGTGCACTAGCATCTCTCAGGTGTGCTAGCATCTGTATGAACAAAGGACTGAAGAGACAAGGTTGGAATTGATAGAATAGACTGATGCCTAGCTAACTACGTTTGAAAGGCCAAAATGACACTAAGACATAAATAAAGTATGTACAAATATGATAAAGCAAATAAATAAGAGTAAGGATAGCGAGGATGATCTCAGAAAGATGTTCATTCGCCAACTAGCTCCAAGACACTTCCACCTGCACACAAAAGGGAGGAAAATGGTTGGGGGGCTGTATAGGGGTCTGCCTCAATCATACCTCTGTTTTGGTGTTTCCACCTCCACGGACAACCAAGTTGATGATAATGGAGAAGAGTATGATAAAGTATGAAATGAAATAAAGAGCACAAAAGCACTACAAAGTAGTGTTATGCTACTCAACCAAATCGTAGAGGAGAGGAGTAGAAATCTTACCACCTCCACCAAGAGCTCACTAGCTAATGGTGGAGAAAATGAGAGGACTCAAGCCTCTCCCGCAATGGTGTTGGTTCCACACTTTCTCTACGGAGTTGATGGAGTGTTGATGTTGCTACTATGGAGCACAAAAATGCTACTTGAGAGCTGGACTGAATGGAACGAAGGCAACGAGCTTATGTGAAATTTTTCCTTTGGATTTGGTTTTCTAAGATGATGATGTGTAAAAGGGGAATTTGCATAACGGGTAAAAATTCACTCCTATACAACAATGTATAAGAGATATACTTAAAGGTGTCATGAAGCTTTAGCACAAGGGTTGCAAGTTTGTGAAGAATAGAGGAGAATTCATCAATCATGTAGACACCCAACCATGATGGGAACAATCCATAAAATTTATAAAGCTCTTCAAAATGATAGTTTCCTTCATGATAGTGGATAGAAGACAAGTTTTTTTGAAGTTAGCATGATGAACCATAGTTGCAAAAGAAGATAGTCTATTGGACATGGGCATGTGCAAGAAGTTGGGTCCACAAAATGTTCAAAAAGTGGAAGTGTTTTTCCCAATTTTTAAGAATTTGTCACACTTCGACTAAAATTTTGAAGCATTTACACATTGAATCTCAAAAAAGTTTAGTAATATGAAATTTAGTATTTTGAGTCCAGTTTCCAAATATGTAATTCATTCTAATACCCAGATGATACAAATTAATTTTTAATAGGCATGTATAAAAACCACTTTCTAAAAGTCACTTTTTTAAGACCATACCATGCATGTGTATGGACACCATAATTTGACCTAAATAAAAGTATTTTTCTAATTCCTTTTGGGGAAAGATGTGTAATAAACTGAAGATTGGTGAGGATTATTTTTTATAATATTTTTATTATTAATTTTTTATTGGCTCTAATTCTTGTTTTTGAAAACCATGTACAAACATCATAATTTGACCTAAACTAATAAATAAAAAATAAAAAAAATTTAAGAGATTTTTTTTGTAAATCAACAAATTAAAAGTTATTTAAAAAACTAAAAATGCCCGACATTTCAAGTTTATGAATCGATTTTCTTAGAAATTAATTAAAAAATAGAAACATAATCCAATCATAAAAAAATTACATATTTAGAAACTAGACATCGTGATCTATAATAGGTTTTAATTTCATAAACCAATTCTAAAAAAAAAACCCATCAACTATATTGCTAAACTCAAATATTTCTCTTGACATTGCCTTAGCTTTTTAGTTGCAGGTCAAAGGCTAAGGATTGGGTTACCAAACCTTTCTTGAGCCTAAAACCAAATCAAAAAGTGGGTTGGGATTTCAATTTTTTAGAATGGGTACTCATTTTAAAATAGAACAGATACTTATTTTAAAGCGGGTACTTGTGCTAAAAATAGAATGAGTACCCATTTTAAAATGGGTACTTGTTCTATTTTTAGAGCGGGTATGAGTTTAGGAATGAGATCTCGATCTAAGGCTTGGGACCATCTTCCTAAATGGGGACCCATTCTTGTTGGTATTTTTTTAGGCAAAAAATTCCCCTCTTCATGGACTCACCTTCTTATACTTACCCTCATAGGGTAGATATTTATGGAAAATTTCAAGTGGACACAAACTTAGTCAAGACAAAGATATAAATTAATTAGGTGTTTTGAGAAAATAAATAGGTAACAATGCAGGAGGTTTAATGGAAGTTGTGTTAAGGAGGATAATGGTGTCATTAATATCATCAAGACCATTCATGTTTGCAAATGATATCCTTCAAGTTGTAGGTCACAAAGATAATATGGTCAAAGCACAATGGAGATGGACAGTCAATATGAAAAGTAGAGATGACAATTTAAGGGACAATGATTATACTATAAGATTGTATAAAATGAATCTAAAGAGAATGCTGAGTTAGAAGGTTATAAACAAGGCAAGGACAGTTAAACCAAGCATGGACGGAAGAGATATTGCATAACCAAGCATGACATAGGTAAAAGTGATAAATGAATGGAATCGAAAGACAAAAAATGGATGACATGTGGAAAAATACTAATCCAAAAAGTTCTACCACGTCCTCATGAATACTTGAACACATGTGTTATCATTAGGCAAATGATGGTTGAAGGGAAGTTGCAATATTTAAGGCTAATTATGAGCATTTGAGAACATATTAGGGCAGTTTGGTAATTTGTTGAACAAGTGGAGAGGATATAAGATAGTTTAGAGAGTTAATAGCCTATTGTTCAATAGTTGAGGGTATCTAGGAAGCATTTGAGAAAGACATACACACTTCCAGGTACCTAGGAGCCTATCAAAGCGGGTCTTCATAAAATAATTCAAATCACACAAAGGAGTCTTCAACAAACACCATCATGGAGCAAGTATCTAAGAGTAAATGGTGAAACAAGCAGTTGGCTGCCCAAGAGAAGCTTTGACCTAGCCAACAAGGCAAGACACATGTCTTTTCATCCTCATTACACATGTTGCAAGGTTTTAGTAAGTGGTTCTAGGCTAAAATGGACACCTAGGATATTTGGCAAGAAGTTCTTATAGTTTTTTGGAAAAGTATTGTATACTTTTTAGATCACTTTCAACAAAGAACAATAATGATAATTCAGAATTAGTCCTTTTATGATTGAAAACAATAATTCATTTTAGCTTTCAATGCAATTTCAACTTTCAAAGCATTATTATCAATGTTTAGACTTTGTATTGTTACATAGCAACACCACTATCAATAGAATTAACATTTTAGCTTTCAAATAGTGTGTTATATTGTGTGTAATCAAATAATTAATGTTCATTTATGTGTTTTCATAACATAAATCCTTAATTTCATTTCTTATCGTTAACACCTTTAAATATAATAGTGTTCTTTAATGTAGGCTATAGTTTGTGTTACTATGCAAACAGTTGTTAACTGTGAAGAATAATACATTTTCTTCCTCTTAGAACTATTAAACATATACTTCTCTATAAAAAACTAATACATGAACATGTTAAATACTAGATTTGTGCATGAACAACTAAGTTATTGAGTGTTTTTGTTAGAAAACAACAATCTAAGCCTTAGTAAACATATAGTACATCACCTCAATAGATCATAGGTTTCATTTTTAAGTCATTTCTCTACCCTTTTCCTCAATAAAGAAGTAGTCTAGTTCAGTTTAGGCGATTGCAACAAGTGAATCAATCATCTCTAGAGGTTGAATTCAACTCCCAAAGCCCACACCTTGAGAATTCTTCTCGTGTTTCAATAGGTAGCTAAGTTGATAGCTCAAGAAGGGTGCATACCTAATTGATAACAATTTTACCATTTAGATAGAAGTCATGAAGTATGTCTAACCTCTAATCTTCAATATATCATCCTCTATACTTAGTTGTTTACCATTTAGGAAGAGGTTATGAGATACTCTTAATCCTTAATATACATGATGCACCTTAATTTATATCTTCAACGAGTTTGGGGCACCAAATTGCTTTGGTTTGATATGACTTTTTGGCATGGGTTATGAAGTATCCTTGATCCTCAATACTTAATATTTTCATAATGAGTGCTTGCTATATTTGGTAGAGGACCTTTCAGATATCCAATGCCCAAGGATGAGTTATAACTAATCTCTAAATCTTGACTATATTGTTCCACATATATATTGAGCTAATCCTAAGTTTCATTATGTCTTAGTTTTGATGGATTTATCATAAATATTAATTCTTCTTGGTTTGATTATTTGATGTTCTAATATTTGGCTTGTATGGATTGTTACAGTATTACATAAGGTGATATTTCATGAAAACAAATGAAGTACAATTTCAAGGGGCATTACCTCTATCCATAGTTTTCTCACCATAGAATGATAAAAAAGACATAAATTTGGGGAATATTGATGTCTAGGAGTTCTTGCAAAGGGTGAACAAGGAAGGGAAGAAAACCTTCTAGGCTTAAAGTACATGGTTTCATTAGGATTGATCCTAGTTGTTATTTTCTTAGTTTCACTCTTGTCTTCAGATTTGGGTTTGGCTTGTGCCTAGAAGTATGATGAAAAATAGAGAGAGGTGTATGACCCCTTTGGACATGTCATTTTTGACATGTATCAATTGAAAATTTTATTGGGATCCCTTGCACCTTCTTGGAGAACTCCTCCCTTATTCACTCAACAACTTAGATCATCAAATAATTAACATATTCCCTCTATCAACAACTGATAGAGTAGATAATCAATGACCTAATGAGGAAGAATGCTACTTTATAGGGTTTCCAAGAGGACCTCACAAAATTTAGAGAATTGCAAAGTAAGATCAAGAATTCAATGTTTTTCCAAAAGGTGAAAGTCAAGTATCATGGAGGACCGAACCAGAACAAGGTCTAAATAAGGTTGTTATATCCTTCCTAGGTCATTTTCCTAGTCCAATGTAGATTATTCTTAATGTTATTTAATATCTAATTATTCATTTTTCTTTTGAGAGATGTGAGAACTCAATTAAAAAATGAGTTGAAAAGAACATAGGACCTAGAAGGGGGGCCAAATAAAGTATAACTTTACATTTTAAATTGTCGGCCCAGGTGCCAATATAGGACTTAGGCTAACCTTTTGTATGTAAAATTTTTGGTACCCAAGATTGACTATTTATATCTATCTTCTGGATTATGTAAGGGTTGTCTACATTAACGAGCTATTGAATTTTTAGTGTGGAAACCCTAATGAGAATTATAATATGCCCATCTATTCAATTAATAAATGATCATGCATGTTATGTTTTGATTGTTATCAACCTTAGTTTTTTTCTTTATTTATTTATAGTGAATAACTTGGTGAGATCTATCTTGTTGTTCTTGTATTAGAGTTATGTATTAAATATTCACATAGAATATGGTGGTTCAATTACATTCAACTTGAAATGTCCTTACAATTTGATTTCCTTAAACTCTTTCACTAATGTTGTGGATGGTTGTGTGAATACTAACCATTACAATATTGGTTTCTTTTGATATCATCAAATCTTTCAAAGCTAAGAAATAAATTTAAAGCTATCATTGTTCATTCATTTTAATATATGAAAGGTGAAATGTTGGAGGTTGTAGTTCCCGAACATGGAAAGGAACAGGCCGTAGGGAAGATAAGGCCATGGACGGGCATTTGTTAAATACAATTTTATTTTGGATGAATGAAATGAATGTTTTTCTCGTTTAGTTGAATTTAGTGAACTATGTCGTGTGTTGCATTTTATGGTTAGTGTTTGACTATGGGCAGAGGGGAGTACCCTCTTGCATCAATTGGTATTAAAGCCAAGTAATCTTGAGCATGGAGAGTATCCACTAGGACCATGGGTGAAGAAGCCTTGAGAGACCATTGGTTCCATGTTGTTTGTCCTCCAACATAGATGAGGCTAGGTAAAAGGTCTGAAAAAATATTCCATTGAGAGGAAGTGGGTAGAAGAGATCGTGAGGGTGCATCTTCCAAAATCATGTTGGGTAGAGGATAGTGGTGAGAGTTTTTTGTAGGGGGAACCTACAAAGGTAGTGAGTGTTGATTCTAATTTGTTGGTGGTTGCAAATTGAGAGTGATTGCAACAAGAAAGATGGGTTGGGTCATGAGGAGACCCATTCAGATACTATTTTGGGAGCAGTATTGGGAGAAAGTGGAGGAGAAAGTGAAGCCCCTATGGAAGAAGTTACAGTAGAGACATGTCATGAAGAAGGAATGAAGGCAGAAGAAGAAAGGACTAAGGTGAGAAGCGAAGAGAGAAGAACAAGAAGTTGTAGCCGATGAGGATGTGGAAGACATCGTAGTGAAGTTCAATGTTGCAGCTATGAATGTGGATGAGTTAAACCAGTTATGTGATGTTATTTTGTTTTCAGATGCAGTAGTAAAAAGTGGGTTGGATAGAAAACAAGAGCGTGTTGTAGATGTTGCATATTTGTTAGTAGAAATTATGGAGGATGTCACAGGGTTTTGGTGGAGGTGGATGGTTAGAAATGGGTTTGAACCAACGAACTAGAAGATAAGTGTGGAAAGTGTTTGACAGAGGAGGATGGTTCGTGGTGGACATGAGTCCATGAGAGGAAGGAAGGTGAAGTGGGGTGTTGTTGGAAGAATATGGTGAGAGTTCTAGAGAGATGCTAGAAGAGGCGAAAGAAAGGTTAATTGTTCAGCACCTGAAACATCAATGAAGTATGCTACAAATTGTTTACAATCTCAAAGAGGTTCTATCACTCAACTCCACCATTGTGAGCCTATGCTCACAATCTTTCTACCTGGCATCTCTGATGTAGGAGCATCCTGGGCGTACAGGCTATCCTCATCACCCAAAAACAAATTTCATTTTCTTTCTATAGATATTTTTTGGTTTTCCATTCTTACTTGGTGGGCAGATTCAATGTTGATGTCAAATTTCTATGCTCTGGGAGCCTTTACCGCACCCTTGCGGTAGGTTGTATGAGCACTTATAGTTGTGTGGGAAACCTGCTACCCCACGATGGACTTTATCAGTGGTTGTGGTAGTGTGGGGTAACTGCTACCCAATGGTGAGTTTTATCAGTGGCTATAGTAGTGCAAGGATACTGCTACCTCGCAAAGAGTTATGTCACCTACTTGCGGTGTTGTGAGAAACCACATCCCCATGATCAACAACTAGGAGGTTGGCAGTGTTGCGATGACTAGGAGCTAGAGTGTAAACTGTTTTCACTGGCCCACAATGGTCAAGATTCCTAGTCAACAGTATTGTGGTGAGTGTTGTGTCAAGTGACTACTACCCCATGACAGCTGTGGAGGAAGGTTGGTGGGACTGCAAGATGGATTATGGACCGTAGATCTCTGCCATGATCTAGGGCCAACATTCAATGAATGTAACAGAGTATCAACGGTTATACTGTATTGGAGTTTAGTAGAGGAAATCAAGAGGATGAAAGGGAGAAGAGGGGGCAGGGAGGAGGAAGAGAGAGAGAGGTGACTAATGGAAGATCTAGGAATAAGTCGAAGAGACTGAGGGAACAAAAGGAGAAAGGCTCGGGGGAAAATTTGTGATGGTGAGGTAGCAAAAATTGAGTTTTACCCATGTGAAAGGTGAAACGTTGGAGGTCACAATTCCTGAACAGGGAAATGAACATGCTACAGGGAAGATAAGGCCATGTACAAGCATTTGTTAAATGGAATTTTATTTTTAATGAATGAAATCAATTTTTTTCCCGTTTAGTTGAATTTAATGAATCCTGTCATGTGTTGTATTCTATTGTTAGTGTTTGAGCATGGGCATAGGGGAGTACCCTCTTGCATCATAACTTGGGCATACATTATCAATTATTTGTAATAAATAGGATTTTGAAATCTAGTTCCACATACTTTGTATCCAAATATCTATTTTTTCCTTATATTTTAGGTACTTGTTATTTCAATTTGAGGTCATTTTTTCTATAAGTTTATACTATATATTTTAAAAAATATGGGGCTATTTTTTACATTTTGATGGTCCCAACTTCACATATTATGATCTCTAATATTCTATAAATGAATATTTTATCCTTATAAAATAATGGGTTTTTAAATCCATCCTTCTTCAATCACCCTAAACAAAGAAAACTATAAGTCTAGGAAAAATGGCATCCTGAAGTATCTTAGTTGGCTTCATACCTTTCCCCATCTCTATAGACACATCCTTGAATGAGTTACACTTAATCAAAAGCTAGCATAGGAAATAAAGAATTAAAACTTCCTTGGAATGATCATGGACTTCATCATGATTGTTAATTTGGACATTGCATTTTATCTCACATATTAAATATTTATCACACTTCTTGGACTAGAATTTGAGAGATATTTAGAGACCCATGTCACTCTCCATTCTCAAATGATCTTGTTAAATATAATCTCATGCCCCTTGATGGATGTGATAGCCTACCATATGACGATGATACATAACAAAAAATCGATTATTTGATAAGTCTTAATAGTTGTGATTACAATGTGGCTTCTCTTGATGGTCCTTCTCCTCTTATAAATATACCCACTAATTCTTTGGCTTATATGGATCCTAGTCTATATTTATAGGCTTCATCTTCTTTATCTTCAATTTAGTATCACAAGGCTAAGGATTCTTTCATTCTAGCATTGGTATATTTATCCCTAGAAGTTCAAATTTAGAAATCTTATGCGGACACATCATTATGTGGTGGCTAGTATAGTTGGATAAATTATATTGAGATCATATCGTCATATCTTTTAACTTCAAGTAATTTTTTATAGTAAGTACATCATATTCTGAAAATGTTACATTGGGATGAGTACTTGATATATATTATAGTGTTTTTTTGAGTCTCATATTAAAGACTTGGACATCAAACTTGAAGACATTCATCTCCTTTTTATGATAATTTTACTATAGTTAAATTGTCTCACACAATCTTCATATTTGGATATGTTCTTCATTTATTTTTACATGGTCCTATATTGTCACCTTCTTCATTTATTGGGAGTGTACCTAATTTGATTGTGGCATACTTTTATACAACCATGGAAACACTTAAGAAAAGTTTAGAAACAACAACATAAGCATTTATCATTATATTTCTACCTTCATGGAAATACATCTTACATATCTAATTGGTTTTATTTCTTCCCAGTGGGGGGGGGAATGTTGATTTATGTTCTTTGATCTCCATCCCCATCCTTTTCTTAAACGTATGTCATCACCACAAGATATTATATAGTATGAGGGGCTACATACTCTCTCTTTATATCCTCTATGAGGAACATTAATTGGCAATGGTGACAAAAGTACTTTTTTGTGGGGTCATGTTGAGTCCTCCTTCCTTCTTTCACTTATACATTCTTTCTTACATTTTTCTCTTTTAGAGAAGGGTTTTTTCCTATAGATCTTTCTTCTTTACTCTACTTGTGAGATATTTGTAGGCGATTCTTAGGCTTCTATGAGTTTTATCAATAACTCTTACATACACCTAAAAATAATTATATAGATCTTAATACTATATATAGTAGAGAAAAAGTAAAAATAATATCAAAGAAGATGCTAGAGGACAAAGGAGATTGGGACATTTTTTGCATCTGAAAATAGTTTTACACTATGAGATGGTAGGTTGTTTGAGAAGTACAACCAATTTATGTTGCTTCTTCGAGAAAAGGGTGCTTGGTTGTTTCTTGATAGTATTTGTGATGCTATAGACATAAGGAGATATGTGGCAAGTGTATCTATATATATTAAAAAAACTAATTTATATACAAAGCAAAGATTTGTTCCCTTTTAGCTTTGGAGGAGGGATTTTGATATTGTAAGAGGAGGGTGGAATCTCAAAGGAAATGTGTTCACTCATTGTGTGGGCACTACCAGAGGTATTTGAGAAAACTCTCAAAGTGGGGTGGACACTCAAAGGAGAGTTATTCTCTCATTATGCAAAGATATTGAGAATTTTTTCTCTCATGTGATACATATAAAATTTGTAGAGTTACTTGTTTGACAGTGAGAACATCTACTAATGCAATCAATTTGGTGTATTTTGGGTGAGTTCATAGATTTTTTAAGACATCTTCGTGAAATTTACATATAAATTGTTGTGTTCAATCCATGTGGTATTCCTTCCTTTGTTCAAATTGGTATAATATATCTAATAAAATATTGAAGTTATATTACATCTATTATAATTTAAATTAGTAGACAATGAATAATAATTAATAAATAAATAAAATATTTTAATTAATAATATGTTATCAAATATAATAATTTAAATTAGTTCTAGGGATATACGTTGGTAAGATGGTCCTATTATTTAATAATTTTTATTTTAAAAAAAAAGAAATGAAAACATTATAACACATCTCTAATAAAATTAATAGAATTGAATATTTGTGCTTATTATTATTTTTTCATTTAATGAATTCTCTAACTTCATAGCATTTCCATTTCTTCTCTCTTATGTGGAAATTGATTTTGGTTGTAGGTGATTCTTGAGCTTCTATAGGGTTGATCAACAACTTTGGCATGCAATTGACTAGCATTTCAAATATTTTAATGTTGAATATGGTAGAAATTAAAAACAATACCAAAGAGGATGCTAGAGGACAAAGAAAGTTGGAGATTTTTTTCATTTACAACTAGTATCTCACTACAATATGGTGGGTTGTTTGAGAAATTTGTGTTGCTTCTTAAAGAAAAGGGGGGCTTGGTTATTCTTGATAGTATTTTTGGATATTATAATCATTAAAAGAGATGTGGCTAGTGTATGTAGACACCTAAAATCGTCCATCATCATCACTTGACTATTTCTTCTATAATTAATTAAATATAATCCTAATTATTTAATTAATTATCAAATCTTCATCCCTTTATTAATTAAATAATATTTTATTATTTAACTAATAAAATAATTGTTCATAATTATTCTTCCACATACCATTTCTAGCCTAAATCACCTAATCATATTTCTTATATAGTCAAACTTAGGCAAATAAATCTAGTTATTTATTTATCTATCCCCTCATCCTCATTTCAAAAAATAAATAAATATCTTATTTATTTAATTTTCCTACTTTCCTCCACTTTTCATTAAGTGGGATAAAACCATTTAGCCCCTTAATCTACTACTTGCATAACCTAATCATAATCAAATCCCCTCAAATCATGCATATGCTCGTACGTGTACTAGGTATGGCCTTTTATACATGAGGCATGGGTCTTTGTACATGTAATGTTCTCTTAGTACCATGTCACATAGGTCAAAGGACTTTCCTATCCCTCAATGGTACTCCAAAGTACCTCCTCCAACCAAATGAGGACACTTGTCCTTCTCTCATATTCTCTTGTCTCTCAACCATTATGATTCATTGATCTCATCATTTAATCTCATCCATCCATTGGTTTCTCCAAAAAAATATAAATTGGAGACCACCCCTAGCCATTCAACACTCACCTCCTTATACAGGCTTATGCTACTAGAAAGAGCACTTACATCCATAATCCTTGAGCACAACCACCTCTCTTTGGTAAAACAAGTGTTAGTTTGGTGAGAGTTGTATTTTTTCATAAATAAATTCTAATCCTTTTCTTAATTTGAGTGTTACATCTAATTGTGGGTGTAGACACCTAAAAAATGACTAACACATTTTTCATCTTTCCATTTTGTCATTTTCTCATCAATTCTTTTGTTTATATTAATTAAATACTTTTTTATTTAATTAATTAAGCTAATATATCCTCTTTGCATCTATAATAATTAAATAATTTTTAATTATTTAACTATCTCAAATTTTCCTTAAATCTATATTAATTAAATATTTTTTAATTATTTAATTAATTTATCATTTTCCCTCCAACATCAATTAAATTAATTTCAATTACTTCTTTTGGTCCATTATAATTAAATAATTTTTTAAAATTATTTAATTAGCTTACACTTCTTCCATAATTAGATAAATTAAAATATTTATTTAATTACTTCTTTTCCTCCAAATTAAATAAAATTAATATTTTATTTATTTTTCAACATTACTTATGAATTAAATAAATGTATTTAATTCCTTCAACTATTCCACCTCATCAATTCAATCTATTTACTAATTTTAGCTCCTACCCTTTCTCATTTTTTTTCTCATCCATTGATTCTTTTAATTAATCTTCATCATTGATCAAATATCAAGTGAAGCATATAAATAGAACCCTTCATTCACACATTATCCCCTAGAGTACAAGCATTATCAAGCACAAGAATTATCACTCTCTTATCGTCTATCTCTCCTATCTATCTATTATCTTTAATCATATATCATTATCATTTCAATTTCATACTATCATACTATCATTGTGTTATCATAGTTATGCTAAATTTGAAGAGCAACCCACATATCAAGCATTCAAGAAAATACCAAATAAATAATGGACAAAATCAAGGTATTTTATATGGTATAATTATTTATTATTTGATTCATGCATAGGTATTAAGCTTTATTGAGTGATTGTTGAGTGCGAATTTCGTACTTTCAATACACTGTCCTTATTTCACATATTTCACATTTTCATCATCCACAGTGGGTAAATGGGTTAATTTAGTTAGTTCATTTGCATGATTAATTTTTCATGTACACATCTTTAATCTTAATATAAATCCTAATATGAGATTTAGTAATTCAAACCTAATAGTTTTTGATATCAAAACAAACCTTAAGATCTATTCTTCCAATTTCTTGTAACCCATTCCATTTCTCTTCTAATCATCTCTTCCCACCCAACGTCATCCTCCACCTCCATCTAATTAATAAAAATAATAATTATGAATACTTTTTTTATGATTCCCCTTGTCATAACCATCCCCAAAATCCAATTCACTGATGATGATGATAGTCTTGTTGATCAAGACGAGTATGACATCAATCCCCTTGATGACATCATTTCTAGCAATCTTTCCCCAAGCTTCCAAAACTTGCTCATTCATTTTCACCAATCATTAGCTAGCACAATATATACCATCGTGTGCCTCCATGCATATATATTGGTCACACTCATCCTATCTTTGACAAGGGAAATCTATTCTATATCCCATACATATCTCCCTCTTGTCCTTCACCCACATATCCCTCATGTCCCTCACCCACATATCCCCCTCATCTGACATCCATACCTCCATCTTATGTACTATCCATATCCAAATCTCCATCCTTGTACGAAAATCCAATCACCTCCACCCATAATCCAAATCCATTATCCCACTATCCACCAATCCATAATCCTGATCCTCTATATAATCCTAATTCTACATCTAAGACTAAAAAATATAAATATTTCTCTCCAAAATTCCCTCAAGTACTCCTAGCAAAGGAGCCATACCAACATCCACATCATGAAGTTGTGGATTCATTTCACCTCGCTCAACCATATAAGTTCATCATGAGTGAGGCCATCATCCACTCAACACCTATCACTCAACTCCAAATTCCTAACTCCATCCAATACATAAAAAACATCCAATCCCAATCCTATGAACCTCATGAATCCTCCATCCCTCCATCCACCCAATTCAAGGATTCTATCCAACACTCCTTCCCCATCACTCCGTCTACACAAATAAAAATATGCCAAGATCCTATTCTAAAATATACCAAAACATCCCCCATATAAATCAAAGATCCTACCATATTATCTATAATCCCTTTCATGATACCTTATTACCTACTACCCAAACCATACCAACCATTACCTCATCTTCTTTCTCCTCTTACATTTATCCATGGTGGTTCTCTCACACTAGAGGAACAACTCATATCCATCACCTATCCTCATCCACGTAAAAATGAACTTATTTATTGCTTCCAAAATAACCAATGTTCTATTATAAATGGAATGCTCAAGAACATGAACTATCAAGTAAAATTATTAGGCCTTCATGAGAAAGGTATCTTGAAGCCCATCCACATAAAATAAAATCCATAATCATAAGGACTTGGTTATACATCCCAAGGCACCCAATCCAAAAAAAATGTTACAAAATTTATGTAACCAAAGATGGATTCTTCCAAAACCATAATAGGTTCCTCTCATCCTTAAAAATATATCACTATCCCCCTCCTCCATCATAAAAAATCGAACTACTATCACTATACCTCCTTTATCCTCTAAATCCATTTTGGCCCCCCATGTCTCACAATCTACCATCACATATCCTCCACCTACTAAATCCCTTTTGGGCCCTTATGTCCCAAAATCCCATCCTCCATCTCATTCTACTCATTCGATCATCTGTCAATTCCCTATCCCTATCACCCCTCATAAATATGCTACTCCTACAATCCCCAATTAGGATCTAAAAATGTACACATCCAGGCACCCCATCCAACATCCTACCTCCATAAATACATTCATATTCTGCCCACCTCATCTATCTTCTCAAAACTATACCAATATTATCGGAAGCAATTTGGATGCCAAATAAAGAATGCATAAAGCCAAACGTCCACATGAATCTAAGGATAACCATTTCCACCCAAAAAGACATGCTAAAAAAAACAAAAGATGATCCAAAATTTTAATAAATCACAAAGGTCATAAAGGATCACCAAAGAAAAAACCAAAATGATGTAGATCCCAAAGAAAAATAAGCAATGCAATTGAAATAAAATCTAAAATGACAATTAAATTTTCTAATCCAAGAGCTAATCATCCACATACTCCATATCCTAAGTCCATTTTAGGCGCCTATGTCTTAATATCTACTATCATATCTAGTCCATCATCCCCAAAACCTACATCCACTTCTTATCCAATCCTTCAACACCCATAATGGCATGTGCTAATGTTGGTCCTGATAAAATTCCCCCATAACACTTTCATCCCATATTTTAATCCACACACTTTCCAACACCTCATCCCATATCCCACATATCCCCCCTTCAAATCCCTTTAATCCATGCATTTTCATAAACCACCCATCCCAACAATGTTCTACCAACATCTTGTAGTCACTTTCAAATGGGCTCCTATCACCTTGATATGGCAATAAATGATTGAGTCCTCCATCTTCCCTCATACTCCCCCATCGACATCCCCATTCACCTAATCCTTCCCCCTCCCATCCAAAATCCATAAACTTACCTAAAATTCAAAGAAATAAAAAATAAAAAATAGTAAAGAGAAAAAAAATCCATCAAATGGTGAAAACCTAGCAAACAAATACATTGGGTAAGTACCATGATGAAAACCTCGCAAAAAAGCATCCTATATAAAACCCCTATCGATTTTATCTCTACACTTGGGGCCAAGTTTCTTCTATCCAACTATTCATCATCTCCTCCATCCCACATGCCTATCCTACCCATCATATCCTATTCATTCAAGTTCTTCCATCCTCCTTTTCATCTTGATAAAGATAGGGGAAAATATCCATACATGCTTTGGACACCTCTTGGCATATATTCCCCCATTGCACATTTCATCCCTCTATCCTCCTATCCTTCCTCCCCTCCAATCCATCCATCTTATCCACCCCTAATAGTGATACTCACTATACTCATACTTCCCACCATCTAATCCTTCCACACACCTTCATATCCCTTATCCTCCCATCCTCCTGTCATCCATCCTATTATGAGAATCCTAGTCCCTCACCATAAATTACATATCTAGAGTGAGGCATCTTATTCCTTTGTGACATAGTCCTTAGATATCACATCTGAATGTTATATTCATGCAATAATTCCTCTCACCCCTATATAAAAAATTCATCCCTTCATCCCATAACACTCCCATCTCCTCATGCTTATTTCCCTATCCTTCATCCATAAATCCCTCTTACCACTTTATCCTATCATCCCATAATCCCTTCCTATTGGTATCTATTTATAGTCTTACCTCCCCAACATAATCCAATGCCCTCCATCCCATCAGTGTATTGCTCCCATTTAATCCAAATGCTCCTTGCAATCTAATATCACAAGAAAATCCTAATCCATGCAATCTATGCAAAATTATCCAATCACATCCTTGGTCTTGTTCTTAGCCTTGTTGCAATCCTTGATCCAAATCCAATCATCATCATCAAGATATATCCTCCCCAATCATTTTTTTGGGATATATCATTCCACATCAACACCATTCCATCCATCATGATCAATCAATCCTATCTTTTTAGCTTGACTAGGGTAACACTTGTTTTTATTTGTATCATTTTGTGCATACTTGCTTACTTGTTTGTCTGTATTATCATTTTTCTTACATCTATATAGGTCCTTCCAACCTACCTATCACATCGATATCATGGTCTTACATATCATGGTGCTATATGACATATGGTTTATTGTGATTTATCTCTTTCTATACATGGGACACATTATCAACCTGGTTCTATATACCTTGTTGTGTAACATCCTGTGCTATATAAAATAAAAAGTGCTCAATCCAACACAACATAATGACATATTTCATCCATCCCTCTTCTTCCTTCCATTATCTCTTCATTCTCCCTTCACATATCCCTTACCCCCTTCTATCTATCATGTTGCATCCTCTCCCCTCATCTACTATGCATCCTCTCATCCATTTCAAAAGCACACATATGTTCTCTTGAACCTGTCTATCCTCTCAAGGGGGCATCTTCACACATAATATTTCCTGCTAGTCACTCCTTAAGATGACTAGGCATCTTTCATAATATAACCATTTTCTTCCATATGTCTATGTTTTATTGTTTGAAATGATGCAACTTCATAACACCATCTCAAAGAGAGGCAAAATGTACACACCAAAAATTGACTATCATCATTACCTAACCATTTTTTCTATAATTGATTGAATAAAACTTAATTATTCAATTAATTATCCAGTCTTCATCCCCTTGTTATTCAAAAAAAAAAATTATTTAATTTTTAAAATCACTATTCATCACTATCACCGACATCCCATTTCTAGCCTAAATCACAAAATCATATTTATTTTATAGTCCAAATTAGATAAAAAAATACAATTATTTATTTATCTAAGTCCCCTCATCATCATTCCAAAAATTAAATAAATCTTATTTAATTAATTTGCCTATTTTCTCCACTTTTCATTAAGTGAACTAGAACCACTTAGCTCCTTAATCCCCTACTTCCATAACCTAATCCTAGTCAACTCCCCTTAAATCATGCACACCCACATGTGTACATAGGTATGGTCCTTTGTACACAAAACATAGGCCTTTGTGCATGTGACATGGTCTTGATACCATGTCATGTGGATCAAAGGACCTGCCCATCCCTCAAGGTTATTGTTGGGTCTCAAAACCACTACTTAAATTCCTAGAACAAAATCTCACTCACAAGGCCAAGGTTGTCATTATGGAAGTGAAATTATCTCATCAATAGATTGTGGAGAGTTGAAGGCCAACTCTACTAGAGTGGGTTTCATTTGTTTCTTTTCGAGCTCAACTTAGACTCGAGAGGTTAATCCCAAGGGTGTACCTTAACATGCATATTTTTTATATATATATACAACCAAAATTAATGACAACCAAACCCAACCTATTAACTTAACCCCAAATCTTGTCACCAAACCAAGAGCAAATAGCTATCTCAAAACCCTTATATACCTAATAAAATAACCCTCATTAAATAGATTCATTTCATAGCTCTCTTAGTAATAAATCATTGGATATGTTATGAGGTTTAGGATGCATAGACTGAGTGTTTTATTCCTATGTTGATGGTAAACATTTATTTTTATTACTTTGAGATTGATAAAGTGGAATTGAGACTAGTGCCTACTCTGTGAATAACAAAGTCACAATTTATTCAATAGAAAACAAAGTAGAAACAAAAGGTATTTAATGAGCTATATAATGTCATACACCAAAATTATGAAATTAGAATGACTGAACATACTTATTTATCCAAAACGGAACTACATATATTCACATGTAATATGAAAAAAATATTACAATACTTGAAATAGTTTGAAAATTTTGTGACATTCATCTCATCCGCATGGACAGTCATACAAACAAAATATAACAAAGTTCAACATTTAGCAATAACTATAAAACCTCCCAAAAATATATGCACTTCTTTGAAGACACTTAACCATAAAAATCATTTACATTATCAATCCCCTCTAACTCTAAAATTTTGTAATCTAGAAAAATACAAAAAAAAACAGGGCTTATGTTGCTATCCTAAACAATACTACAACTTGAGGCTTCTAGAAAGACACATAAGAACCAACCTCCATTCCAAATGACAAAAATATCTATTGAACACTTTTGGGCATTCAAGCCTAAAAATAACATTGTAGCACTATAAAATTGATTGAGGAGATGTAATCGAACCAAGATGGAGGGACTGGATGTCTGAAAAATTCATCGCCAACAATTCACCAAAGGAAAATTCACTGCTAGCAATTCACCATCATGGAAAATTCACTGACGGAAAATTCACCACCAGCAATTCATCATGGCAGAAAATATTAATGCGGTTAATTTTCAGCCGCGGTGAATTGCTAGCGGTGAATTTTCCATGTCGATGAATTGGTGATGGTGAATTTTTCTTCCATGAATTGCTGATGATGAATTTTCCTAAAACTGATAAAAACACATGAGGAAGCAAATAGGGTAGCTGAGAAAGTTGCGTAGCATTATTAATGGTGTTCAATTAAGTGCAACATCACATGAACTATATCCTTTGTATTGACATCTCTGGAGAGTCAAACGATACCATAGCAGAGAGTGCATTACTAGCCAACAGGCGTTGATGATTTCTTTTCATAGCATGTCAGGAACACAGAGATTGTCGAGCATCTGAGTCATGGAAAGACCAGATGTGATAGAGCATATGATCAACTTCAATAGAATTCAACACCCACCTTGACCATTGTCAAACCCACCGTCATTCATTAGACTTCTAGCTTTTCCACCATTAATGGATGGGAGTAAAGAATAGTACAAACTCCCACCAAATGTAATGTCCTTTTGCATTGGATAACACCAGTTCTTCATGTAATAGGATGTGACTGAAAGATACCTCAATGTCTCACAAAATACACCTTGATTTTTATTGAACTATTAGAAGATTAATCTTTACTTTGTAAAGGTTATTCTTTAAATGTAATTTTTTTATTAACTTGTAGGAATATTCTAAAGGAATCCCTACAAGTCTTTTGTCTTTTTGTCATCTCATAGATGTGTGAGGATGACTTATTTTTTAATTCCTTTATTAAGGAATATTTGTAACCACCTCCTTAAGAGGTGACATTTTGCACACACATAGATGAATGGTGGCATCCATTGAGTTGGGAGTTACATTCTAACTCCTCTTTCTCACCTCTACTTATTGAGGTGCCTCTCCTCTCATTCTCCAAGATTCAAGCAAGCAAGCTTAAGGCTTAAGTGCTCTCTCTCTCTTTGTATCATTCTTAGGCATTTTGCCTCCATTCATAATATTGGGGTTTTTTCTTGCTTTTTCCCTTTATCAAATTCTTGTGTCTCCTCTTGATGGTGGTGGTGCTTGATTTGGCTACTCTCTCTTTGGTGATATTTTTCCTTCAAACAATGCTCATTGATTAGTTAGTTGCTTTGCTCAATTTATTTTTCCTTTCATGGTATGAGAGCTTTGTTATTACTAATCTTGTGAGCTACATTGTTGAAGGTTTACCAAGTTTTTAAGCACGCCATTGGACGCACTCTAAGAGAGGAAGAGAAGAGCCAAAAGTCTAATCTTGTTTTTTGTTTGATATATTTTTCTAACCTGCGTGCAAGATTTCTTATCTAAATATTTTTAAGTTTTTCAAATTTCAAATCTGTGCAATATAATTTGCATGCATGTTCTATTTTTGCAGCTTTTAGAAAATCCAATAAGGGTTTATCTTATTTTTTAATTTTCAATTTAAAGTTTATTTATTTCTTCAGTTTATATAAATTTGTATATTAGATCTATAAAAAAAAGTCATTATATTCTGCATTTTTGCATGTTCAAATTTCTGTTAAAAAACAATATTTTTTTAAGCTCTAACCCTAGTTTAGAATTTTTAATTTTATTTTTAGATCTACAAAAATAATATCTCTTTGTTAAAAAAATCACTATATTTTTACATTTTGTAAAAAATCTAATAAAATTTAAAAAATAATTTTTTTTTGGGTTCTAACTCTGATTTTAGCTAAGTTTTTTTTTATAAAAATATTCATATAATTTATTGTCTTTCAAAAAATATTTGTAATATCTACTGTTTTAAATAAATCCCTATTTAAATTAAAAATAAAAAATAAAACTCTTTTTTTTCATAATATCAAATAAATATATTTTAATTTAAATCCCATTTTAGGGCCTCGACCCTCCCCCTCTCTTGCAATCTATATATTTTAAAATAATCAAATTTTAATCTTCAAAAAAAAAAAATTCTCATCCTCAACTCGCAGCCTTACAAATTCATTGTATCCCTTAAAGTTTTTAGCTATTAGTTTAAGCCTTTCTTTGCTGCAGTTTATAATTCTTTTAAGTCCATTTTAAATTTTTCTTACCGCCCGTTCCACACTATTAAGATTCAATTCAATATTACTAGCACTTGCATCTATAGGAGGTTCAAGGGATACGTCGATAGAAAATAAGAGAAAAAACATAAATGAATTGTAATAATATATAATTGGATACATAAAAATATATTTGTATACATGTATGCATTGTATACTATAAGTAGGTACATAATTTTGTTGGCATTGTTTTTTTGTACACTGAGATTTCCTTTGAACAATTTGCGATGTGTATACTTTAGATGTTAGTCAATAGTTGCTAATAGACATGGTGATCCATTGGATGCAGATTGGAATTTCAAGGGTGATGCCATAACATAAATGAGTCAATGGAACACATCATGAGAGGTAGGAAAGTGTGAGACAAAGCTTATATATGCTAGCCCCATATGTTATCACATTGAGCTTGAGTGTAAGTGACATGAGCATCTGAAACTGATTATATTCCTTTCGTGCATGGCAAAGAATAGATGTGGATCGTTAAAATCTTGTGGACCTAACAGTAAGGTGCTTGTTCATAGGTTCACTAAGTCTATTTAATTTAAAATAAGATAGGCTCTGGTTGTGTATTTCTTGATCATTATATTTGGTAGGAGCTTCGTTTGAATAATAAAATTGAAATGAGATTTAATTAAAATATCAAGTAGTCAAATGTTAATTTTTAAAATAGTATTAAATAAGATTTGAGTTTAGGTGAACATCTAGATTCTTAAATGATGCTAAAATGCACAAAAAATTGATGTAAATTTATTTGAAGTTTAATTTTGTCCTTAAAACATTAAGTAATGTAAATTTTGGAAGTGATACTGTAAAGGTGTTGTAAATGGCCACTTTATATTATTTAATGTTTATGCATCTAATGCAAATTTTAGAAGCAATAAAATAGGATTTAAATATAATCAACAAATAATCAATATATATGTTAGAAGAAATATTGGAAGTATTTTGGATGTAAATCTAATCAAGAAATAGTCAACACATATGTTACAAGTGATAAAATGAGATTTACATTTAATTGTCAAATAGAATATAAATTTTAAAAGTGACAATGTAAGATTTTTACTCAAAATCTTAAATCTAAAAAATAGCTCTATCAATCATCTATCACATATGTGCATCTAAAAGTGTGGTAGGTAGTCACCCTAGTTTATTCAATGATTAATTAGTCATTGTAAATTTTATAATTGGTAAAATGACATTGAATTCAACCATCAAATAATCAATAAAAAATTGAAAATCAATAAAATGAGATTTAAATCTAATAGTCAAATACAATATAAATAAATTTTTGAATGTTTAACAAAGACCCATTATGCTTTGACTACCTTAATTTATGTCTTCTAATATTCAATATTTGCTGACTAGTATTTCTCAATAAATCAAAAGTTTACTTGTACAAAGAATGAATACAATAGATAAGTTTACCTCATTAATACTCTAAATTTTAGATTTTCAAATTTTAAAATATGATAACAATTAATAGATCACTTTGAAGTGAAAGTATGATGAATCCACAACTAATTATATATGTTAGTTGACTTAAATCTTTAAAAAAAAGTATAATTACTTCATAATAAAATAGACATTCATCTAAATTAAATGTATAAAAACAATAAGTTTTACTTATAATTTTTTAAATCAAATGGGTATCTAAATCCGTCAAAAAATTAAATATTATTCAAAATAAAAAATTTGAGTGTTTATTTCTTTATATCCAAATAATATTCAAAATAATAATTAAATAAATAAAATGAATAGAAACAAGTATAGTTCAAAAACAATAATAAATTAATAAAAAGTAAAACTGTGTTCAATTAAGGCTGATTGAACAAAACCAAAATTTTAATGTTAATTTTGAAAGTCAAATCTAGACCAACACCAAAAAGGGCTTACTTTAAAAATAAATTTGATAAACAGAAAAAATAAAATAAAATAAATTTGATAAACAAAAATAACAATTCCCTTTAGCTGCAACACAACCATAACAAAATGATGCAAATACTGCGGGAGATCCCCTGGCTACACAACACAACCATAACAATATGAAGGTTGCTCATTCCTTAAAGTTTTAAAAGAGAACTTTTTCTATATAAGAACTTTTAAGTTTTAATCCTTACTTTATTTTCAAAAAAATGAGATATTTTCTATCAAGTTCTATTCATAATATATTCTTTAATGTTTTATGATAGAATTGAGTTTTTTTATATTTAATCAATTATATTATTTTTATAGTAGTTTATTTTAAAATATTAGTGTAAAATTTAATTTTTTTTTTAAGTTTAGAATTTTTTGAATTTTAGGCAAAGGGGATTTTTTTTTAAGCTATTAAATTTAATTCAAGAGGGATTTTTTTTTGTAAGTAAATATTTACAATAAGTACTTTTTTTTTTTAATCATGTCAACATTAATTTCAAAAATTAAATTAAATTTTTCTATTTATCACTCTTGGAAAACTCATATCTCTTTTATTTTTCGTTTTGAACATCTTTTAGATGTAGCTACAGATCCTAAATCTAAACCAAGTTTGTCTACATCCAAAGATGAAATCGAAAATTGAATCTTAAAAATGAGGAAGCCCTTGGCCTCATAGGTATTTCCATGTCACCCGAACTTTATGTTCACATTGGGACATGTACAACTGCCTATGAAGCATGGGACAAACTCAAAACAATTTATGATAGTACAAATGAATCAAGAAAAATTCAAATTCAAGATCAACTTGAAGATTTGAGGTATTCTAATTTTAAATCTATTGATGAATTTTTATTGAAATTTGATGTTTTAAATAGTCAATTGAATGGTTTAGGAGTTAAATTAGATAATCTTAGATTAATTCATCTTATTCTTAAAAAGTGTCTTCCTACACAATTTCAACAATTCATTATTAATATCCATGCTCAATTAGCTATTCCTTCTTTAGCTACTCAATTAACTTATGATATTTTTCATGATTTATTAAGACAAGAAGAGACTAAGTTAATTCAGTTTGGTACTCTTAAGTCCAATGAACATGCTTTTTTGTCTAATCATAAGAAATTTTTTTAAACCTCATTCTAAACAAGAACATTATAATTTCAAACCTCATTATAATAATGACAATGATCATAAAGATTTTAACTCTTATAAGAGACCACATTGCACTTATTGTAATAAGGATGGTCATTGGCAAAATACTTGTTTTAAAAAGAAAAATGAGAAAAAGCCTATGAATCAAAATAATCAACAGTTTCATAACAATGGTAATCAATCTAGACGTGCTTTTACATGTAGTTTTAATATTTCTAAACCTTCTATATGGGTTATTGATTTAGGTGCATCTCAACATGTTGCTTCACATAAAAAGTTTGGTTTTTAAATAACTTCACAAATACTTTATTATTGGACTTGATCAACCCAATAATAGTGTACTTGTTTTATTCAATTATATTTGGAATATGAAAAAGGGATATTCATGTAGTCATGAATGCATGAATATCGTCTTAATGACTTATTTAGACTTAATAATCCTTCATTTCATAGTATGCAATTCCCATTATTTCATCACAAATTTTTTATAAGTTAAGGTGGCTTGATTTGTGGCTTTTGATCTATTACAATATTTAAAACAAACCTAGTGTTTCCTTCTCAACTACAATTATGTTGTTTTGATAAAGGGAATTTGATATTTTATTGTGTCTCATTAATTTGATATTGTGCCTTATTGGTAAATTTTCCTTCTTGATGGATTTATTCCATCTATATATGTTTTGCAAATTAATCACTTTATCAAGTCTCAATGGAGCCTTTACATATATATTTTATGTGCTAGATGCATTTGCAATAATGTTGCATAGGGAGCCCTATTTATAATGAACGTTTTTTTATCAAGTCTCATTGGAGTGTTTTTGGGACCCATGGAAAATATTTCCATCCACTTTGATGGTATGCACTTACTTATTTATGATGAACTTAGATCTATTTTCTTAATTGATTGGGATCAAGTTCTTGAAACTTTTATGTTTCATTATTTTCTTGAAGGCAAAATGGTTTTTAAACCATCTTTAAGACCAATTTTTCAAAGTCCTTTATTATTAATCTTGATACAATTTCCCTTTACAATACAACAAATGATGTAGTGAGAGGAAACCTAGAACTATTATTGCTATGTCTATATATTGACATTTTATAATTTGGGATATGCTATCTCATGGTTTCATTAGAAGTAAAAATGATCCAAATTTATATGTTAAGCATAGTGAAAATGGTATTGTGATTATTATTTTTTATATGTTGATGATTTAATTATCACTTCTAGTTCTAATATTTTGATTAGTGATATTAAGCATAGTGAACATGATAGTGTGATTATTATTTTATCAAGTCTCATTGTTCTACAGAAGCTGAATATAAAAATAGTACTAATGCATCCAAAGAAGCACTATGATTAAGAAGATTACTTGTAGACTTGGGTCTACCTCAAAAAGATCCTACTCGTTTATATTGTGATAATCAAAGTGCTATTTTTTTTTTCAAAGAATCCAATTTTTCATGCAAGGACCAAGCACATTTCTCTTCAATATCACTTCATTAGAGAGCAAATTGAAGACAAACAAATTTCTCTTTTGTATTGTAAAGGTGAAGATCAAGTGGCAGATATTCTCACTAAAGCTCTTTGTAAAGATACATTTCTCATTCATTGTAAAAATCTTGGATTGCAACCTATTGAAGGGTTTGATGTAACTCCCCAAGTAAAGCTTAAGGGGGGATGTTAGAAGATTAATCTTTACTTGGTAAAGGTTATTCTTTAAATGTAATTTTTTTATTAACTTGTAGGAATATTCTACAGGAATCCCTACAAGTCTTTTGTCTTTTTGTCATCTCACACATGTGTGAGGATGACTTATTTTTTAATTCCTTTATTAAGGAATATTTGTAACCACCTCCTTAAGAGGTGACACTTTACACACACATAGATGAATGGTGGCATCCATTGAGTTGGGAGTTACATTCTAACTCCTCTTTCTCACCTTTACTTATTGAGGTGCCTCTTCTCTCATTCTCCAAGATTCAAGCAAGCGAGCTTAAGGCTTAAGTGCTCTCTCTCTCTCTTTGTATCATTCTTAGGCATTTTGCCTCCATTCATAATATTGGGGTTTTTTCTTGCTTTTTCCCCTTATCAAATTCTTGTGTCTCCTTTTGATGGTGGTGGTGCTTGATTTGGCTACTCTCTCTTTGGTAATATTTTTCCTTCAAACAATGCTCATTGATTAGTTAGTTCTTTTGCTCAATTTATTTTTCCTATCAAAACCAAATCCAACCTATGCTATTAACTTAACCCCAAATCTTGTCATCGAACCAAGAACAAATAGCTGTCTCAAAACCCTATATACCTAATAAAATATGTGTAGGTACAACCCTCATTAAATAGATTCATTCATAGCTCTCTTAGTAATAAATCATTGGATATGTTATGAGGTTTAGGATGCATAGACTGAGTGTTTTATTCCTACGTTGATGGTAAACATTTTTTTTTAATACTTTGAGATTGATCAAGTGGAATTGAGACTAGTGCCTACTTCGTGAGTAACAAAGTCACAATTTATTCAATAGAAAACAAAGTAGAAACAAAAGGTATTTAATGAGCTATATAATGTCATACACCAAAATTATGAAATTAGAATGACTGAACATACTTATTTATCCAAAATGAAACTACATATATTCACATGTAATATGAAAAAAATTATTACAATACTTAAAATAGTTTGAAAATTTTGTGACATTCATCTCATCCGCATGAACAGTCATACAAACAAAATATAACAAAATTGAACATTTAGCAATAACTATAAAACCTCCCAAAAATATATGCACTTCTTTGAAGACACTTAACCATAAAAAATCATTTACATTATCAATCCCCTCTAACTCTAAAATTTTGTAATCTAGAAAAATGAAAAAAAAACATGGCTTATGTTGCTATCCTAAACCATACTACAACTTGAGGCTTCTAGAAACACACATAAGAACCAACCTCCATTCCAAATGACAAAAATATCTATTGAACACTTTTGGGCATTCAAGCCTAAAAATAACATTGTAGCACTATAAAATTGATTGAGGAGATGTAATCGGACCAAGATGGAGGGACTGGATGTTCCACAAGTTCATTGCTAACAATTCACCAAAGGAAAATTCACTGCCAGCAATTCACCGTCATGGAAAATTCACCGATGGAAAATTCACCGCCGCGGTGAATTGCTGGCGGTGAATTTTACTTGACAGTGAATTTTCCATGTCGATGAATTGCTGATGGTGAATTTTTCTTCTTTAAATTGCTGACGATGAATTTTCCTAAAGCGGATAAAAACACATGAGGAAGCAAATAGAGTAGCTGAGAGAGCTGCGTAGCATTATTAATGGTGATCAGGTAAGTGTAACATCACATGAACTGCATTCTTTGTATTGACATCTCTGGAGAGTCAAACGATACCATAGCAGAGAGTGCATTACTAGCCAACAGGTGCTGAGGATTTCTTTTCATAGCATGTCAGGAACACAGAGATTGTCGAGCATCCGAGTCATGGAAAGACCAGATGTGGTAGAGCATATCATCAGGTTCAACGGATTTCAACACCCACCTTGACCATCATCACACCCACTGTCATTCATCGGACTTCTAGCTTTTCCACCATTAAGGGATGGGAGTAAAGGATAGTACAAACTCCCACCAAAGATAATGTCCTTTTGCATTGGATGAGACCAGTTCTTGACGTAAATAGGATGTGGTCGAAAGATAACTCAATGTCTCACAAAATACACCTTGATTTTTATCGAACTGTCATACTTATACTTATTTGTACCACCCAGGGTATTGGGCCTCCACAGTCCCTGTACCAAGGGACAGGTGGAGGACTTAACCCGATACCCCCAAGAGAACACCTTAACGTCTTATCCAGGTTGGGTCATGGAGCCATCTTGTACCCGCCTACCATGGGATGAGGGACGTTGATAACCCCAAAATCTAACAATGCCTTCTCCGTACCTGATGGTTAAAATGTTACATCATAGTTTTGAAAACTCCAAAGCACTATAATGAAACATTTATATTCAAGATAGACAAAATACATAAATGCATTCCTATTAAGTTTATGGAAAATATTAGGTTATTTGAAAGATAGAGCCATAACCAATCATAGGGATGGGGTAGGAGAAGTTTTGAAACTCTAAAGTACCATAATGTAAACATTTATATTCAAGATAGACAAATACATAAATGCACTTGTACTAAGTTTATGAAAAATATTAGGCTATTAGGAGGATGGAGCCATTGCCGACCATAGGGATGAGGGTACGAGGAGTTTTGAAACCCCAAATCATCATAATGCAAACATTTATATTCAAGATAAACAAATGCATAAATGCATTGGTACTAAGTCCATGAAAAATATTAGGCTATTACGAAGATGGAGCCATTGCCAACCATTGGGATGGGGGTATGAAAAGTTTTGAAACCCCAAAGCATCATAATGCAAACATTTATACTCAAGATAGACACATACATAAATGCACTCCATACAAAAATACAGGCTTGGGAATTAAGGATTTTGGTTTACAAAGATACCCACCTCACACAGGGATGTGCATAATGGACAAAAGATAATTTGGGCTAAAAAATAAATATTTTATTAAGTTTTTGTAAGGCTCTATTCAGTGGCTCTAGTTGGGGACAAGCGCCTTCTGTAGGCACCATGATAATCCAAAGAGCTATGGTGTAGACAACAAAGCTTGACATAACAAAACACAACACATGATGGGATCAAAACAATAACACACAACCCAATGAGAATATATACTGACAACACTCATAACCAATTAGTATGATAACACAAACAATGAAAATAGGTTTGTGAATCAAATTTTAATATAGTTTAAGTCGACCTTTGCAAAAGATGAATAGAGCTACTTGCCTCTATCGAAAAAAATCTTGTAGAAGGAACCAAATCCCCTCAAATTGAAGCTACATTGATCACCCATCCACAAAAATAAATTATATATCTTCCATACATGCATCTGCAGGCAGCCGATGTTAGCTTCATCATGTTGGAAATGAAATTGATAGTCCTTTGGATGATGAAACCAAACAAACCATTAATAATATTTTTCATTATTACTAAAAGAAACCCAACAAATAGAGAATTGCATAAAATCCACATTGTTGCATATCCCTCCTTTTTTTCCTGCAATGGTAGAAAAACACCCTTATATCTAAACATCTAAAATTAAAAAAAAAAATTAAAAGCCCAAAAATTACCATTTTTGGCAGTTTTTGAAAATTGTCATAATTTGTCATTTTTGGTAATTTTGCATGCCTATCCCTTTGAGCTCACGTAATTTTCCAAATATCATCCTACTACTATGATGACATGAAAAGTCAACTTACAATTCAAATTGGAAACATGAGTTCCAAATTATTAAAAAAACAACTTTCTAAAACCCTGGAAAAACACTAAAAGCTTATTTTGAGGGCTCAAATGAAAGATTTTGGCCCTAAAAAGTATCAAAACGACCACCAACAAGTCCTCATAACAAATCTCCTTGTAAGATTTTAGCCCAAACTGATTTCTAAGTCAAGAGTTATGACTCTTGAAAGCACATGCATCATTGGACAAGGCAACATACATAATAGTATTTATCATCATTCTCACTCACATGGAAACATTCAACTTAAAACTCCTCGAAAGCATGATACATTCCTTGACCAAGACACAAATTTTCATGAAGAAAATATTTTTTGCGAGCACCAATCTAGAGTGTGCTCTACTCAAATGAGGCCTCAATCTAGGCCATACCACATGATTTCTCATTTTTATAAAACCCTTGTTGTACCATAAATATTCATGTACTCTTTCATAATTGAGTTAAAAAAACCTAACTAAAATCAACTCCACATCATTAACATGCAAATTAGAAGCTTTGGGGCACTTCATGTGAAGACTCACTATCTTCAAATTTCCTCTTTATTTCATATCCTTGACTGCAACTTGTTGCAATCAAATTGTTGTTAAGGAAATGATCTATGATTTCATCTGCATTCTCACCCTGCATAAAAGCATCTTGATCCCCTTGCAAACACACAACATCAAAGGAGGTATGTTGAACCAATGATCCCATAAATGTGTCCTTAATGCAATCCACTTCAACACAAGATAGTTGCTCCAAATGAATTTATAAAAAATCCCCTTAAATTAAAATATCTATGGCCTAGAATGGTGAGTAAATAATGTGCATCTTCACGTTCCTCGCCTACTTTAATGACATTAAGATCACAACCAAGAGGAATAAAAAATGTGAATTCACTAAATAAGTTGTTATCATCATTTTTAGAACCTTGAACTAACCCATCCAAGCACAAATGAATATAAACATTGTTATCATCATTAGTATCACTGTTGTATGTTTTTGTATTGCCACCAATCTTTACCCTCCTAACAAAGTTGCAACAAACTAATCTTGTGTTGCATTAATACCACTATCCTCATGATTTGAACCACTTGTTTGAACAATAGGAGCTACAAGCATATCCTCTTCAGCATTAAGAGATAAAACAACCATGCAAGTGTAGACTAGATAGCACTGACCCATGCAAAAGCCACCCACATACTTCTTAGTTTACATTCTATGGGTAACCAGCCTACACCAAGATAAAAAAAATTCTTACAATACAAGTTTATGCACAGAACGTCATCAAATTTGCATTTATCTAGAATTTTATTAATTGCAGTAGAAAAATTATTATAAAAGTGTGAAATTGATTCATCATCTTGCCTCCTGAATCCCTCAAAATTTTGGGCAAGAGAATCAAGGTCATAGACACATGCATCGAACTTATTGAAATCAACAATAAAATCATCTTGTTCATCATCAAACATTATTGTTGTAACTTCTTGTGTATTCACAGATACAAAATTATTTTGATACATCTTGATGGCTAAATCAAGCATGATGATGTGGCCCACCAACTCAAAAATATCTTGATTAGATGTTTCAAGGAATGCACAACTCATTTATCATCTTGAAAATAAAATACATGATTGTTTGTTCACTCAAATGAGGTGTCACTATAATAATTGGGATCATATTCATGAGCATAGCTTACTATTCCATTGATCCAATATAATTCAAGTGAATGTTTAGACTTTGGCTCCTTCTTAAACTAATGGTCCATGATTATAAAACATAAATCGTGCTCAAACAAGATTGTGCATTCATTCCAAAATATCTTAAAAAAACCTTGTCTAAAAAAGGGAAAGAAGAAATGATATTGTACCTCTAACCTACTATTGCACTAAAAGAATGAAACTTTTTGCACCACCAGTTGACATCAACAATATTTGAATCAATGAATAATATTGTAGAGTCGCCACCTCATACCATGAGGAAATCCTTGGAGGAAGAAAAACCACCAAGGCTAAAAATATTATGGATCCATACCAACAAAGTCATCAAATTGATATCAACCTGCAGACACCTCAATTTGACCACTTATATTTGGTCAAATTTATTCCTTTTCATCTAAATATCCTCTTACCCACATTAATTAAGTAATATTTCTATTATTTAATTAATACCTCTAAAGTCCTCTAAATCCCTAAGGTATTTAATTAAATAATTAAATACTTTACCCCTTATCATTTTCCTCCAAAAATTAAATAAATAATCTATTTATTTAATACCCCCATGTCCCATCCTCCATAATCCACTCCTAATCTTAATCCAACTGCTAATCACATCATTAGGGATGTGCACATTCCTAATCCATGATTAGGAGGTGTCACATCCTCCAACTTTTGCAAGTGGGCCCCTAATCCCAATTAGCCACCTAACCTTCCTTTAATCGTTCATTAATTATCCTAATCTAATCCTTAGTCAACTCTTCTCGTCTCCCAAGGAATTTTTAATTCCTTTTTAATCCACCCACATCCCCAAATGGAATTTAATATTCCCTTTTTCCCTAGAATTAATCTCATCCCTTGATCTCAAGATCTAATCCTAGCCATTCATCCATTATCCTCCCAAATCTATATATCCAAAACTTAGTCATTTTTCATCTCTCTCACCCATTTTCATTGGAATGTCTTTATGTTGTCGAAATTTCGAGCACACATCCAATCGAACATCGTGGGGAAATCTACACAAAATGAGGCTTTGTACGCTAGTTTGAACTCCTCATTGCCATGTCTTGAGTGTTGTTCTTATTTTTGGTATTTTGCTTGATTTCTTGCATTTTTCAGTAGATTAGAAACATTGCACACATTTCTGGCATGCCCGACGGGACCCACGTCATGGGTCCTTAACATTTTTTGTTGTTTCCATTTTGCAGGTTTCAAATTTTCTTCACCACAGGGGTGAATCCACCTAATGTAGGGGCAACCCTGTGGTAAAAATGGGTGAACGCGCTCCCGCCCCTTTGAAAACAGTCGAACCCGCTACCTGAACAAGTGAGTTCCCACTCGCCCATCAACATAATAGGTGATCCAATACTTTCCTAACAAAACTTGACTTGCAAAGGCGAGTGCGCTCCCACCCTTCCATAGAAAGGGAGAACTTGCATCCCACAGTCTAAACCGCCAATTGTAAAGGTGAATACGTGTAGGACAACGTGAACGGGCAGACCTATTGAAGAAAAGGCAAACCTACTTGAGTTATATAGGCGAAAGAACATACGCCTCTCCATCTAACAGGAGAACATGATCCTACCCCTTTCGAAGACAGGCGATCTCATAGACCAGACCAAAGGGGCGAAATTGAAGTATTCTAGAACGTTAAAATTATCAATTTGAACTTTAATTTGATTTTGGTTTTGGATACTAATCAGCTAACTTTTTTGTATGTGGCCATTTTATTTAACTAATGATTTGTGTAGCTTATCCCTCATGTCTGATGAAGACTAATGTTGAAAATTACTAACACGTTTGTTGCAGGACGATCGATCAAAGACCCCTAGATTAGCTTTGTCTGTGTCTTTTTTCGCACTAATTTAGGAACAAATAAATTTAATTAAAGGGTCAATTAATTTTTTGTTGTGTTTGGGAGTGGGTTGTTGACATATCCACTTCCCTTGCACTGTTTGGTGATCTTGGGTGACAAGAAATCACAACTCATTCCAGTCCAGTCTAGTCTACCTAGGAAGTGCTAGTACAACTATTCTCTAACCTTGTGCTAAGTTGCGAGCTTGGGGACCAGAAGAACTGCCTAGTATTTCCTTCCCTTAGTGAGACTTTCCTGAGATTTCATCACTCGGGGGACGATCTCGACCACGTGTTACCAACAAGGTAAATAAAGGGGGGAGAACGAAAGTTGTACCTCAATCCAATCATGTCGTGTCTAGTAAAGTGTCGAAGATAGGATGATACCTAGATAAGACGTGCAGGGTTGGTCTGAGTTTATAGTACCTCGCTAGGGCTCTTGATCCATGCTTGTGATGGGTTGGTGTTCATGGTTATGCCTCACACACCCTCTTGGTGTATCGAGGATGTACAAGATAGCCTATTCAGCCTAGATAGAGACCTGTGTTCAGTCACGGCTTGGTGTAGTGCAAGGGATGTGTATTGTACCTCAAAGTTACTCACTACGTAATCCCTTGGGTTGAGATAGAAATCCTCGTGGTGAACTACGATAGTTCCCAAGTGAGAGAGTGAAGGTGAGCCCGTGGTGTCTGTTGATGACCCTGTGCCACTAGATCTCTAGCTATCCGCCTTCACGATAAAGGGTGATCTAGAGAACCACCTCAATATCATAGAGTATTAACCTTGGGGTGTCCCCTCAAGGTGGTGGGCCTACATCAAGTTAGAAAACCCATACTACTAATTTTAGGCTTGTGCTATTGGGAGTGTTTTCGTGTGCTATACCAGTGCTTGTCGTCGATCTGAGTCAATCCAACCCTTTGCTTATTGTTTGTCATGTTTTTTGTCCTTTTCCATAGTTTTCCCTTGTCCTCAGTGGCGAGTTTGCTTCTCATTGGGGCGAACTTGCATTGTGGACAAGCGATCCTACTCTAGAAGGGGGAGATTCTGCATCTTCAGTGCAGTCTAGTCATCCTTTAGGCGAACTCACTCTTGTCAAGGGTGAATTTTCTTGTGGGTCCCTTGGTTAGGTCATCCCCTGTCTACATGTTCCCTAAATAGGTTATCCTATCATCCCCATAGGCGAGTTTGAGTCTGGTTTGTGTCATCACCATCCGCCTGTTCCCTAAATAGGCGATCCTGTTGTCAGCAGGGGCGATCCCGCATCTTGACCCTATCATCTATGTTCATACATCCCTTAGAATAGGCGAACTTGTTTCCCACAGGGGTGATCCTACATCATTTTTGTACCATCCTCGTATGTTTGTTCCTTGAGTAGGCGATCCTACCACTTGAAGGGGCGATTCCACGTATAGTCTGTACCGTGTCCGGTCTATACACCTAATTAAATAGGCAATCTCATCGTCCCCATAAATGTTTTTGTGTCTTGTTCATACACTTGAAGAAAGTGGCAATCTTGAACCCTAGATAGGTGATATCATGTCCCGCGTGTCTACCTATTTCTTTTTTAGCACCCAAATATTTAGGCGATAATGTGACCTAGAATAGGTGATCCTGTCTTCACTAATAGGTGATCCTGTTACCCACAGGGGCGATTCTGTTATCTCCTAGATAGGCGTTTCCACTCTCTACAAAGGTGAATCTGCCTCCCATCCAAGATCTAGAGAGTCAGTTCTTCCTATCACAATTAGCCTCTATCTTCTTGAGTCCACATAATCCAATCATTTTTCATCTTCATATCCATCTCCAAACGATCATTTTCATCCATCCAACATTCATCCTCATTATTTTAGCTACATCCTTGAACCTAGGAGTCTATCCCATCATATCTTCCAATCATCCTAATCTAAGCTTAATTTGTTGGGAATAGGATGCCATTTAATTGCACTCTTAACATATTTCATGAATCTCCTAAGTCCTTGGAATGGGTTTCACAACTCTAGGATTAGGAAGAGATTAATTTGGAATGAAATAGACATTTAATTTGACATTTTTAGTTATTCCTAAACATTAGGAGCATGTGGGGACACCTTGGGAGATCCCCTACAAAATAGGAGCACATGGGCGCCTACATGGGAGGTGGGACTCACCTTTGGTTTAGTTAACCGGTTGGTGAATTGAGTACACTTCATAAATGCATCTCAAGTTCCTACAAAATAGGGATTTTTATTTATGCATGTTGAGTACCTATAAAATAGGGATTGATGTTTCAGTTCAATTCATGTTTTGTTCAGTTTAGTTTGGTTCAGTTCAATTCAGTTCAGTTATGTTTTAGTTATCTTCATCTGCATGTTAGTTAATCTCAGTTGAATTGAGTTGCATGGACAAATAATAGGTTGATACATTCAGTTAACAGATGGAGAATCATGCATGCATATTGTTTTGCATAAATCGGTGATAGATGTGTTTCAGTTAACAAATATTAACTTGGGCCCACCTTGGGTGCCCAAGTTGGCATCTTTGAGTTACAACTATTGCATGGAAAAGATATTTATAATGTTCAGTTAAGTGGGACCCAGTTTGGGCACCTACTTTGAGGATGAGCTTGCAAAAGATATTTTTGAAAACTACGAGGTTAACACTTCAGTGTTGGGTGCCAACTTTGAGGGAGACTCTTGTTTGACTTTGTCATGCATGTTTGAACTCAACTTGACAACCCTAGGCATGGATTTTCTCAAGAGGCTTTGTGATATTATATATGTTAACTCTTATGAGTTTGTAAGCAAGAATATTGTCTATTATTGCAACAATTGTATGAGAGATTTTTGTGAGAAAATTTTGCAGGTTGTGAAGAAGATTTCTTGAAGACAGAAGAAGTATATCAAGGAGAATTGAATAAGTGTTATTGTAATATTATCAAAGGTTAAATAATACAAGCAAGACCAATTCTGGTGGAGTTTTTTCTCAAAAGGGTTTCTCCACATACATATTGTGTCCTTTCTATTATGTCTTATATTTCTTCTATCAATCTTCTATCTACTTTCTACAACATTAAAATTGATCTAATTCAATATTAATCATAAACAAGAGATTGTGACAAAAAATACTAAAATTGAATCTACAGTTACACAAGATTTACAAATTTTAAGCTACATTTATACTATAGTTTTACCTTCATTTTCAACATTTGGTATCAGAGCTAGAGGTTGGGTAGATTTGGGATGCCTTTCTCTTAAAAGTTTGAAGGTTTTTTGGCTATAGTGGGAGCTTTTAATATTGTGTCAATTGCTGATTTGAAAAATTGGTGTGTTGCAATGGGTTCTACTTCTCGTTTAGATATTGAAAGGTTCAATAGATCTGGGTATGAGATGTGGAAACTAAAAATGGAAGATCTCCTTGAAGAGAGAGATCAATGATCAGTTGTAGGTAATAAGACAAAGAAACCTACATCAATGTCAGATGAGGATTGGGCTAAGATTGATAAGAAGGCAAGAGGAACCATAAGATTGTGTCTTGTTGATGTTGTTCTTTTAAATGTTTCAGATGAAAGGCCTGAATTTGATTTATGGAAGAGAATAGGTGATATTTATCAAACCAAAAGTCTTACTAATAAGTTTTATCTGAAAAGACAATTGTATTCTTTAAAGATGAAAGATGGTGATTCTGTTGCACATCATTTAAATGCTTTTAATTTGATTCTAAGTCAGTTATCATAAGTAGATGTAAAGCTAGAAGATGAAGATAAATGCATTTTGTTACTTTGTTCTTTACCAAAATCTTGGGAAAATCTAATTGTTGCTATCAGTGGTAGTGGTGCAAATCTGAAGATGGACAATATAATTCCTACTCTCCTATCAGAGGAGATGAGGAGTAAGTCTAAAACAGGCTCCCAAGATGCCTTGTTTATAAGAGGTAGACCTAAGGAAAATGAATCTAAGGCAGACACGAAAGGAAAGGGTAAGTCTAAAGGACGGTCTAAAACCCCTGGTAAGAGTAAGGTAAAGTGTTAGAACTGTGGGAAACCAAGACACATAAAGAAGGATTGTAAGAGCAAGAAAAAGAGTTTTGATGCTACTATTGAGAAATCCTCAGATGATGGTAATGATGCATTGATTATTTCATTTAACCATGTTAGTGATGACTCTTGGCTTATTGATTCAGGTTGCTCCTATCATATGACTCCTAACAAGGAGTGGTTCTTAAAGTATACTAAATATGATGGAGGCAATGTCTTCTTTGGAGATAATAGCACAACAAAGATTGTGGGGAAAGGAGAGGTAAAGTTGTGATTCAATGATGGTAGGGTTAATACCCTTAATAATGTTTTAGATATTCCAAGACTTTCTAGAAATCTACTTTTTGTATCTAAGTGCAATTATTCTGAAATGCATGTGACATTTGTAAAAGTGGTTGCAGATTGGTGAAAGGGAATATGGTGGTTGCTAAAGGATATTGGATTGGGACTTTGTTTAAGCTGAATACCTCCAATTTGAATAAATTAGCCAATGTAACTGAAGCTGAAAATACATGTATGTTGTGGCACCATAGATTGGGCCACATAGGTGAAAAAGGTCTTAGGACCATTCTTAATATGAAATTGGTTGATGGTATTCCTGATTATAATATTGGAAAAAATGATTTTTGTGAGCATTGTGTGTTTGGAAAGAAATATAGATCTTCATTTCCTAAAGGAACAAATAAAGCTGAAAGATTATTAGAGATTATTCACTCAGATATTTTGGGTCTTGTGGATATTGACTCTATTGGAAAATCTAGATATTATGTCACTTTTATCGATGATGTCTCAAGATACACTTGGATCTATTTTATGCATAAAAAAATTGATGTGTTTAATAAGTTTAAATAATTTAAGGCTTTAGTTGAGAAATAATCAGATCATAAGATAAAAGTGTTGAGATCAGATAATGGTGGTGAATATTGTTCTACGGAATTCAATGATTATTGTAAGCATGTAGGAATTGTGAGACAAAAAACTACTCCATATACACCACAACAAAATGGAGTAGTTGAGAGGATAAAATGAACCTTAATGGAAAGAGCTAGGAGCATGTTAAGTAGTGCTAAGCTAGATTGGTGCCTTTGGGCTGAGGCTGTATGCACTTCTTGTTATTTAATCAATAGATCTCCTAGTTCATATATTGAAGATAAAACCCCTTATGAAATGAGGTTAGGTCGGAAGCCTAATGTTGCACATTTAAGGATCTTTGGTTGTGAGGCTTTTGTTCATGTGCCTAAATAAAAGAGATCTAAGTTGGATCCAAAAGAACATAAATGCATATTCATAGGTTATGGTGAAAATGTAAAAGGTTACAAACTTTAGAATCCTCTTATCCAAAAAATTACTTTGTCAAGAGATGTGATTTTCAGGGAATTTAGAGCTTATTCAGGAGAATAATAATCAAAGGAGAAGGATACTTCTCGAACAATGCATTTTGAGGAAAATACTAAGAAGCAAGAAGATACACATGTTGAAGAACAATTGGATGGATTGGATGAGGAGAGTTCACAAAGTTTTAAGATAGATTCTCATGAAGAGCATATTGAGTAAGAGGTAGAAACCCCATTGAGAAGATCCACAAGATGAGGAAATCCCATTGACAAGTATAGCCCACATGATTTATGTCGTATATTTGCTTTGTTGAGTACTAGTGATGAACCTAGATCTTATAGGGAAGATGTGTCTTCGGATGAGAACAAGTTTTGGACACAAGCTACGCATGAGGAAATGATTTCTTTGGATACTTGTGACATGTGGAATCTTGAGAGTTTTCCCAAGGGAAGAAAGGCCATTAGTTGTAAATGGATCTTTAAAAAGAAAATTGGATCAGATGGTAATCTCGGAAGGTACAAGGCTAGATTAGTAGCCAAGGGCTACTCCTAGAGAGAGGGAGTTGACTTTAATGAAATCTTCTCTCTTGTTGCTAAATTAACTTCTATTAGATTCTTTTAACTATTGTTGTTGCTATTGATTTTGAGATAGAGAAAATGGATGTGAAAACTGCTTTCTTGCATGGGGATCTTGATGAGGAGATTTATATGAGGCAACCTAATGGTTTTGTTGTAAAAGGAAAAGAAGAATTGGTTTGCAGGTTAAGGAGATCTTTATATGGATTTAAATAGTCACCGAGAATGTGGTACCGAAAGTTTGATGCTTTTGCATTAAAAATTGGTTATGTTAGGAGTGAGGAAGATCATTGTGTTTACATAAAAATAATTGATGATCAAATTTTAATTATTATCTTGTATGTTGATGACATGTTGTTTATTGGTAACAAGGAGGTAATGATCAAAGAATTGAAAGCACAACTCTCTAACACATTTGACATGAAACATCTAGGGGTTGCAAAATATATCCTTGGTATGGAGATCAAAAAAGATAGAGGTAACAAAAAGCTTTTCTTAAGTCAAAGCAATTATGTTGATACTATTTTGAAATGGTTTAACATGCATGATAGTAAACCAATTAATATTGCTTTACCAGTTGTCACGAAATTAAGTTTAGACATGAGTCTTAAAACTGATTTTAATTATGAGGAAATGTTTGAGATTCCTTATGCTAGTGTAGTTGGTAGTTTAATGTATGCAATGGTTTGTACAAGACCAGATATAGCCCAAGTCGTGGGAGTTCTAAGTAGGTTTATGTCTAACCCTGGTAAAGAACATTGGACTTATGTTAAGAGGGTGCTTAAATATTTACGAGGTACTTCTGAATATTGTTTGGTTTATTATGGTACTAATGATATTGATATTATGCATAGATCATTAGACATACAAGGTTTTGTTGATTCAGACTGGGCAGGAGACCTGGATAGTCGGAGGTCAACAAGTGGTTATGTGTTTACTTTGTTTGGAGTTGTGATTAGTTGGATGAGTAAGAGGCAGCCTAAAATGGATTTTTCCACCACAAAAGCAGAGTACATGGCTGCTACACATGCCTCGAAAGAGGCAGTTTGGTTACAAAGACTTGGGAAAGGTATTGGTTTTAATTGCAAGAAAATTAAACTTGAATGTGATTGTCAAAGTGTTATTTGTTTAGCCAAAAATCCTATGTATCAAGCTCGTACTAAGCATGTTGATGTGCAATATCACTTTATGCGAGAAATGATTGAGAGTGGGAAGGTATTGATTGAGAAAGTTGACACTTTGGTTAATGTTGTAGATTATCTTACAAAACCAATTCCTATAGAAAAGTTCTCTTGGTGCAGGAAGGCCATTGGCCTTGAGTCCTGTACTTTATTTATATTAAATGATTCCTTTTTTAGAATAATTGAAATAATAATTTCAAGTGGGAGAATGTTGGGAATAGGATGCCATTTAATTACATTCTTAACATATTTCATGTATCTCCTAAGTCCTTGGAATGGGTTTCACAACTCTAGGATTAGGAAGAGATTAATTTGGAATGAAATAAACATTTAATTTGACATTTGTAGTTATTCCTAAACATTAGGAGCATTTGGGGATGTCTTGGGAGAGCTCCTACAATATAGGAGCACATGGGTGCCTACATGGGAGGTGGGACTCACCTTTGGTTCAATTAACTAGTTGGTGAATTGAGTACACTTCAGAAATGCATCTCAGGTTCCTACAAAATAAGGATTTTGATTTATGCATGTTGAGTACCTATAAAATAGGGATTGATGCTTCAGTTCAGTTCATGTTCAGTTCAGTGTAGTTTAGTTATGTTTCAGTTATCTTCAGGTGCATGTTAGTTAATCTCAGTTGACTTGAGTTGCATGGACAAATAATAGGTTGATACATTCAATTAACATATGGAGAATCATGCATGCATATTGTTTTGCATGAATTGGTGACAAATGTGTTTCAGTTAACAAAGATTAACTTGGGCTAACCTTGGGTGCCCAAGTTGGCATCTTTGAGTTACAACTATTGCATGGAAAAGATATTTATAATGTTTAGTTAAGTGGGACCCAATTTGGGAACCTACTTTGAGGATGATCTTGCAGAAGATATTTTTGATTACTATGAGGTTAACACTTCAGTGTTGGGCACCAACTTTGAGGGAGACTCTTGTTTGACTTTTTCATGCATGTTTGAACTCAACTTGGCAACCCTAGGCATGGATTTTCTAAAGAGCTTTGTGATATTATATATGTTAACTCTTATGATTTTGTAAGCAAGAATATTGTCTATTATTGCAACAATTGTATGAGAGAGTTTTGTGAGAAAATATTGTAGGTTGTGAAGAAGATTTCTTGAAGACAAAAGAAGCATATCAAGGAGAATCGAATCAACGTTATTGTAATCTTATCAAAGGTTAAATAATATAAGCAAGACCAATTCTGGTGGAGTTTTTTCCCGAAAGGGTTTCTCCACGTACATATTGTGTCCTTTCTATTATGTCTTATATTTCTTCTATCAATCTTCTGTCTACTTTCTACAACATTAAAATTGATCTAATTTAAGATTAATCACACACAATAGATTGTGACAAAGAATACTAAAATTGAATCTACAGTTACACAGGATTTCTAAATTTTAAGCTACATTTATACTACATTTTTAATTTCATTTTCAACATAATTCACATCCCAATTTGAGCTTTAGTCTATCTACATCCAAGATCTTTTTATATCAAAAAAAATCTTAAGACCCTTTTCTTCCATGTTCTTCTAGTCCATTCTATTTATATTTTCACCATCTCTCCTTTTCTTCTAATCATCTATTCATATCTTTTCACCATCTCTCCTTTTCTTCTAATCACTTATTCATATTTTTTCAATCCATATCCATCCCATCCAACGTCATGAATCCTTAATCCATTAATGCAACCAAAAATAGTAGTCAAGAGAAACCCCAATTGCATTGATTATGATAATGAAATTTTTTTTGATCAAGATGAGTATGATATAGACCCCCTTGATGCTATCATTTCTAGTAAGTTTTCCCAAACTATCATCCAAAATCCAATCACTCATCCAAGTTGTTGGCCTCCTACAATGGTTTTAATAACTAAGCCCATGAGGCTGTGATTTAGAGATTGGACATCTAACCTAAATAGCTATTCCAATCATCATGAAGGTGCATTTAAATTGTCAACCCAAGGACGTAAACTTGAAATGGGTTAGCATTGTATGTGCACTAGGAATCCAAAGTAGCCATATTCATCCTACAACTAAGAAAGACATAATACTGAAAGTAAATTGCTTGGAAGGAAATAACATAAATGTTGAACATCAACCAATAACTAGGCTAAATTGAAATGCATGACAAAAATGAAAATATGAGTGAACAAACAAAAAATTACTTTGTTTTCTTTGGTTGTAGGAACAATCACAAAATGAAATTCTAGTGGCTGTAGGAATAGTTAGTGCCAGATTCTTAACTAATAACTGAATAGAAAATAAAAACTAAACTAAACTAAGCTAGAGGATGAAATAATCACCAAGTGGGCCCCCTTAGATAAGTATTCCCTACAACTATGATAGACTCAGATACACGAACTTATAACTTCATTTCATTTATTGGAAAACAAGAGTACAAATGAGCAACATGACTGTATTACTAAAAATCTCAATAGTGCAATTACATCAAATTAAACAATCTTCTATCTCCTATCTAAGAGCTCAGAAGGAACATCAGAGCCTTATTTATCCAACCACCTAGCAAGGCGGTCAACTCCAACAAACACAGAGGATGTCACATTAGGGAAAGTGCAGAAAAGAGCAGAGGCGCTATGCATGCACATAACCTGTCAGGCATGATTGCCTTAACGTGAATTTGACACAACAGTAATACCGGTGCATGCTCAACAACATTTAATACCATTACAAGGCGGTTACAATCCGATGTGCATGAGGAATCTCCAGCCGCCAAGAGTCTTCTCTTCATTAAATGGCCACCTTATTGACCGATATGACACACAACCAGTTGACAAAATCTTCTTGAATCACAGGTCTCAAATTATTTGCATGACAATGTTAGCACACACAACAACTACATACCCATAATCATCTTAAAGCAACATTCATTAGTCATATGCAAAATTAACACAAATACTCCATATAGCATGTTAATATCATTTGAAAGTTATGTAAATAAGTTCATGTCCAAAGTCTATGGTTTCAAGGAAATATTATGAAAAGATAAACTCCCAAGTATCAAAGTCTCATGAAACATGCAAGAAATAGACAACAATCCTATCAATAATTAAACCATAAACTAGACTCATCATTCCCCCCAACCTAATGTCTTGTCGGTCCTCCAGTAGAGGAATAATTGAGCTTTTGTTTGATCAATGCTCTAAAATTGGCAACTGTAAGCTATCCCACATTAGTTTTTGTTGTATCTGAATTGGGATCCCAATAGATTCCTTGTTGTCTCTCTAGCCTGCTCCATCTCTGTCTTTCATCAACAATGTCATACTTGTAAAACCTATAGTTTGGCATCGACCACAATATAATAGGTGGCTAAAAATTTAGTGAAAGCCAGAATTTCTGTTTTGTTCTTCCAAGCTGCATATACCTATCAACTCTTTTGAGTGTTGCAATATAGTTGTGTGTGGAATGAGGCTCTACTTGCTTCAAATCATCAAATAGGTTATTCAACCTCTGAGACAAGTATCCCATTATAGAGTCTCCTACGGTTCTTGCCATCTCTTCATATTCCTTGTAATCTGCCTCTCTCTCAGGAAGGATCCTGCAGCTATAGCTTGGCTAGTATATAATTTTGTGCCAATCCTTAAAAATATCTCTTGGATGTCTACACTCAACCCTAATGGGCAGGGGAATGCTAGATTCATTTTTCCTATAAGCCTTGTATTTCTTTCCCCAACTTACTTCGTTTTGTATCTAGGACATGAATGCTTGTAATTGGACATCCCCAACATATAGCAGTGAATTCCACTCATGGTCTTTGGTTATAGAAAAATTATGTAAATAAAATTTACACAACAAATTTTTCATCTCAAGAGGAGCAATTTGAAAAGCATTGAAAAATTCAGTAGGGGTCTCAATGGACGGGTTCAAACCTAAAATAACTTGCTAGCCTAAAAGAAAGATGCCTCTCCTTCAAATACAGGGCATAGACCCTCGGAGGAGCTCTACATTCTAGTATCTTTGGTACTAAAGTTGTCATGTCATCCACCTTCTTCTTTAAAACAATTTTTTTTGAATTCTTATCCTCAATCTCCTCATCTTTTTGTTCAATTTCCTTCTTTGACCTATGTTTTTCTGCTTTCCATTCTACTTTCCTTCTTTGTATTTATTTCCATAAATTCAGGATTACTGTGTTCATTGAAAATCGGAGGGCCTATGTACTCCTACCATCATTTTACCTGGAATTTGTGCTTGCTCTTGGTAGAGTACCAGCTGGAGGGCTTCTATTTGCTCAGCCAATTGTGGCTACAAGGCTTCAAGTTCTTGTTCCTGCTCATGTTGCAGGAGCTCCTGATTTTCCTCACACACCCAGTATTCAACTTGTTCTCCAATATTGGCAAGATCTTCCAACGTTGATTTTGTTGCTTCCGCAATTACATCCTTTTCCTCTACATTTACATGCTCCATTGGAGCTTATGTATCCTCCTATGGCTTTTTTCCAGGCTCAGGGCTTCCCTCAAGAGATACCCCTACAGTTGGCCCAATTGACTTTGATTTTCTAGGAGGGTTTATTCGTCTTTCCTTTGTTGCAGGAATAACAGTGTTAGCCTTCCATTTCTTGGAGCTTGGCACTTCTTTTTCTACCATTTTCTTTTTAGCTTTTCCTTTCTTTAGTTCTGCCTTCTTCTTCTATGCCTTGGTTTTCATTAGGGTGCCAATAGGGACATCATCCTCAGAATCAGGAGAGTAACTCTCTTTATCGAAATTCTCTACTTTAGAAGAACTAATCTCAATAGTTTGTGTGGCTGCAGGAGGGTTTCCACTAGGGCTTGTGTCAGAAGTTGAGGCTCCAGAAGCGGTCCCAAAATCTATCCTTCTCCTCCCAACCCTATCAGGTTGAGGCAAAAACCTAGGTCACAAATGCTCTAGTCTAATTTGATCAATACTCAAAAATTCTTCCCAAGAAATATTGGACACATCATGTAGATATTTTTCAACTAATAATTTAATCAGACAATGGTGGGAAATAAAATTATCCCTACCTTTCTGGGCCTCTCCTGCCATGATTGAAAGAAGGTGGTACAACACATTGGGCACATTCATTCTCCTTTTGTGCCTCATGTGGTTTAGGAGCTTAAAATGCACATAATGTATATTTGACCGGTGACCTTCACAAGTGATATACTTGACAAAATAGGTTGTAACATGCTTCCATAGCTCGGGTAGAGAAGTCCTCTTTTCTCCTTATTTGTCTACACTCAACAAAGGGTCATTAGGTTCTATAAATTCGGCCCTAGCCGACCTAGTGTCCCTAGCAGTAGGGTAATTTTTGCAGTTAGCAAGTAACCTAGTAACTTATGTAATTCTTTCCTCCATAGCTGTGACTTCCAACCCTTTTACTATGGCCTTACCTTCAGACAATGTCTGGTAAAATTCCAATGCAACATTTTCATCAAAACCATCCAGTTTTAAGAAATAGTCTAGCCATCCATAGTTTCTAAACTCGGCTAGGCAAGGTGCATCCTGTAGTAGTACATCATGAACTATGGGTTCATTTCTGATTAACCCACCTCCCATTGTCTGCAATAAAACAATTACTCTACATTTTTTTTTCTTCCTGAAATTCTCGTTTGAAAATCAAACTTCTTCTTCCTGCAATGCTATCAAATTTCCAATGCTAGTGTCGCTTGAATTTTACCTTTTGGCTTAAGATTATGATAGGAGCAATTAAAGCAATGAAGGAGTAATAAATGCAGGCTATGTTTAAGGAAAATGGCGGCAAAGGATTTGCATTTCGCATAATGAGTCGTCATCTCAAAATTCAAATTGGCTCAATGAAGTAAATCTTGCTGACGTGAACCGGTATTAACAGACATGCAGACATGGCATTGACACGTCCCCCCTAGCCTAAATTGGCACATGTGTCCTCACATGTGAGGTGGAATGTTGATTTGACAGGGGTAGGGAATAATTACATGCTATGGTGAACGTTCCATATTAATTCACATCAATTAAATAAATGCACTAATAGATAATTAAGATGTAACAATTGATGCACACATACCTGAATTCGTGGAAGATTTATTGCAAAGATCATGGAGAAAGTACCGGTCACTTTTCAAGAAATGAGTTGAGCATTAATGAGTGGACTGGAAATGAGGTGGAATGGAACAAAATGAAGTGAAATGATGGCGACAAGGTGGAAGAGAGAGAAAGGTGGAATGAATGGGCAGATGGGTGAGGAAGTGGACCCCCACAAGGTGGGAATCTTTATTATGAGAAGTTGCATACCTTAATTAGCCGGAAGAGGGGACACTAGGTCCACTTCCTTCAGCTGCAGGAAGTTCGGTGTTGGATGCTAAGTGAATTGTTGTAGGAACTCTTCCTTGGAAGTTGTCTTGTGATACAATCTCAGGCAATGACCATTCACCAACAACTTAAACTTGACAGGGTCAATGGTAGTAAGATGAATAGCTCCATTTTAAAATACTTCAGCCACCTCATATGGTCCAAGCCATCTTGTTTGTAATTTTCCTACATTATCTTGATATCTTGAGTCATAGAGCAGTGCCCAATCTCTACGCTAAAATTTCTTATCCTTGATGAATTTATCATGCCACTATATTCATTGAGTCTGTACTACCTCTGTGTGATGCAAAGCTTCCTTCCTCATCTCATCCAAAGCATTCAGTTGCATGATTCTATCTCTTTGTGCTTCAGAAATATCCATGCCCAATTCTATTTCTAGTCCTAAGATTCTTATGCTCAAATTCAATGGGCATCATGGTTGTCTTTCCATACAGTAGCTCAAATGGATTGAATCTTGTAGTTGTTTTCTAGGTGGTTCTGTAAACCCAAACAACTTCTGGTAGCTTGCTTTCCCAATCCTTTTTATGGATAGCCATTGTTTTGGTCACAATGGATTCAACTTCTCTATTGGTCACCTCAACTTGGCCATTAGCCTGGGGGTGATAAGGAGTAGACTTCCTATGCCTAATGTTGTACTCATTGACCAATGTTGTAACAAGGGTGGAAGTGAATTGAGTCCCTTGATCAGTCACTATCTCTCTTGGAACCCTATACCGTGTGAAAATTTCCTCGTACAAAAATTCTACAACCTTGTTATCTCTTGCATGCTTCATGGCCTTAAATTCTACCCATTTAGTCACATAATCAGTGCATACCAAAATATAGGATTTACCTTTGGATGGAGGATCAATGGGTCCTACAAAATCTAGTCCCCAATTATCAAATGGAGTGACTACTACTTGGGGGTAAAGTGGCATCTCATCAGATTTTGTTGGTTGGACCATCCTTTGGCATCTGTCACACTTCCTTGCATATCTCCCTACATCCTTGTGGAGTGTTGGCTAGTAATATCCTGTGTTCAAAATCTTCATTGTTGTCCTCTTTGCTGCAAATGTCCTCCATAGAGTTCATTGTGACATGCATGCAAAATATCAAATGTCTCATCTTCTCTCACACATCTCCTCATGACCTGGTCAGGTCCAATGTAGAACAAACATCCAACAATCCATGAGAAAGGAAAATATTTTTCAATGAGCACTCTCCTCTCTTTTGGAGAGAAGTGAAGAGGGACTCTCCCTGTGACCAGAAAATTAGCTATGTCAGCATACCAGGGTGTCTGCACACTGATGGGAAATAAGCGCTCATTAGGGAAAGAATCATCTATGACTTGATTGTCCTCTGATGTGGTCAACCTTGAAAGAAAATCGACAACAACATTAGCCTTCCCCGGTTTATCCACAATGGTTATGTCAAACTCCTGTATCAGCAATAACCATCTTGCTAGACTTCCTGAAATCAAAGGTTTATTCATGAGATATCTAATGGTTGCATGATCGGTGTGCACAAATATTTGGTAGCTTGTTATGTAATGCATGAATTTTTTTAGAGCATAGATCACTACTAACATTTATTTTTTTGTCACTGTATAGTTGAATTCAGCTCCTTGCAGATTCTTGATGACAAAGTAAATGGCGTTTCAATAGCTCCTTTCTATCCTAGGACTACTCCTATAGCATAGTATGATTCATCTGTATGTATGTGAAAAAGAAACTCCCAATTAGGTCCTTTAAGCATAGGATCATGAGTCAAAGTTGCTTTCAAGTCAGAAAATGCCTTGTCACAGTCTGTTGTCCATTTGAACTCAACATATTTAGTTAAGAGATTATACGATGGTGCTATTATTTTGATGAAGTCTTTGATGAACCTCCTGTAATAACCTGCATGTCCTAAGAAACTTCTAACATATTTTTGTTTTACAGGGATAGGCAGATTGGTAATTACCTCAATATTTGTAGAATTTACTTGAATTCCTTTATGAGAGATGTAATGTCCAAGAACTACACCTTCTTGCATCATCATGAAGCACTTTTCACTATTTAAAGATAGATTGTGGTCTTCACATCTCTATAGGAATCTCTTTATATTTTTCAATGCTTCGTTGAAATCAACACCATAAGTAGTGAAATCATCTATATAAATTTCCATGCAATCATGAGAGATGTCTGAAAATATGCTAATGAATGCCCTCTGAAAAGTTGCAAATGCATTGCATAAGCCAAAGGGAAGTACTAAATAGGCATAGGTTCCCCAAGGAAAGGTAAAGGTGGTCTTCTCTTGGTCCTCTAGTGCAATTTAGATCTGGTTGTAGCCACTGAATCCATCAAGAAAAGAAAAGTATTGCTTTCCTGCAAGTGAGTCCAAAACTTGATCTATGAACGACAAGGGAAAATGGTCCTTTTTGGTGGCAGATTTAAGTTCCATGTAATCAATACAAACTCGCCACTTCTCTCATTTTTTGGGCACAATCACCATGGGGACACCCACTGGCTATCTAAAATGGGGTAGATAAATAATGCATCTAAAAATTTATGTAGTTCCCCCTTTACTATTTCTCTCAATGAAGGGTTAATTCTTCTTTGTGGCTGCCTCACTGGTGTACAATCATCTTTTATGTATATATTATGAGTGCAAAGTTTAGGATCCAATCCCTTCATATCATGATAATCCCATGCAAATGCATTTTGGTGGGCCTTCAGTAATTTTTCCAATGACAACTGTTGTTCTTCACTCAATTTACTATTGATATTCAGATGTTTCCCTTCTGACACTTGCACTTGTGTAGTTAACTCTATTATAGTTGCGTCACTAATGCTTGGTACTTTGATTTCATGTGGCAGTAATGCATGAAACATACCTGTAGCTACAAGAAGTTTGGTTGTAGGTAAGGCGTTTGCAGGACAAGCGGCTGCAAGACAAGTGACTGCAAGAAGAGCGATTGCAGGAAGAGAGGGAAGGAGTGTTTTCATTGTAGCAACAGAATCAGATAAATGAGAGGACGATGCTTCCTCTACCTCATAATGGTTTTGAATTATGTGATAAAATACTTCATCTTCATCCTGAAGTTGCAAGAAAGGACTTCTGTGTAACATCATAAGTTATGCCATAGAATCAACTTCATCGACCTCTTCACCAATATATGGCCATACTGGATTATCCTTATCATGGGATGGATGAGCGGGAGGGTAGAGAACAATATTTTTGGTGCTCTTTCCATCAGAAATGGTCATGTCTCTTGTTCGACATCCAATATAAGCATCTATTGTTGCTAACCATGGTCTTCCAAGAATAATGGGGTACCCGCCTAGTGTGGCTTTAGGAGAAAGAATCATAAAATCTGTTGGGTACTCCCAAGAGTCTAGAGTTACTACTAGATCTTTCACTATACCATTAGGATTAACAATAGAACTATTAGCAAGTTGTAGAACAATAGGAGTAGGTCTCATGCTTACAATATTTAGTTGCTACAGGATGTCCTTAGTCATCACATTTATTGTTGCCCCCAAATCAAACAGAGCATTCTTTATCTGCATCCCATTTATAACAACTCCTACTACAAGACTCCTTGGGTCATTATACTTGGGAACAATCACTTTTCTGAGAATGATGTCAGCAAGTTGTCCCACCACATGAACTGTAGTGGGGTCTTTCTTCTTCCTGCCTGGCTTCTTAAGGCATGCTTCCTTGATTTCTTTTCCATATATGGGAATGTATTTTATGGCTTGAAATAGAGGTATTTGGACACATATATGCTTCAACTGATCTAAGATGTCAAAATTGTATCCTCCTTTTCTTCCTTTTGTTTCACAGTTTCCAACCTCTGAGGAAATGGTGGTTTTGGCTCAGTCTGGTTGATTGGAACTGGTTCAAGATTTTTAGGTGCACCTGGCTGAATGGGGACATTCAAAGGCTCCTCCTCTTCCACATGAAGCTCAATCATAATAAGTGTGGAAGGGGCTGGAAAAGTAGTTCTTGAATGCAAACGGATGTCACTTACACTCACATCATATGAAGGGAATTGATTTGGATCAACATAGTATACTGGCTATTGTTGTGGTTTATTATTTGGGTTAGGTGTGGGTTGGGCTAGTAGCTGAGTAGGTTTAGGTGCATTTGAACTTGAATTAGTAGGAGGAGGCATTATAGCAGGTTTCTGGGGCTGAGAAGGTGGCTAGATGTAATTAGTTGAATGGTTTGGCCATTTTTGTCCTCCCCTCCATTGAGATGTTTGCTATCAATTTCTTGGAGGTGGCTGTCAATTTCCTTGAAACTGCTTCCAATTCCCCTAAGGTTGCTACCACTAGGGTGGATATTTTTGGTGATTGGGCCAAGCATGTGGAGGGTTACTCCAAGGCTATGGTGGATATCCTCCATAATTGGATGGATATGGGGGTTTCCATTGATTACCAGATGAATACGAATTGAAATATGGCCCAACAAAAGATAGTGGATTTGGTGGCATACCCTATTTTGGAGCCCATGGCCTCCTTTGTGCAACATAGTAGACTTGATCATCATCACCCTAGATTGGATTGAACTCACGTGCCATCTGCTTGCTGTCAACATTAGCTATCATATTGCATCTATGGTCCTTCTTTTGTCTTCAATGAGGGCAATATTATGCCAACATTGCCTTTGCCTCCTCTTGTTTCTTCTTTGCCTGAAGTGAATCCAGCTAAGTAGCTAGATTATTTATGATGTCTTGCTTGAAGTTTTCTAGTAAGTGAGTAATCTCCATCCTTGAAACTCCACTGGTAGATGACTTACCCATAGAAGATTGGTAAGCTCTGCCCTTCTTTAAAGCTGCCCTAGAATAGTTCTGACATATCTTCTTGATATCTTTCCAAGGAACTTGGGTGATATATCCTCCTCCCATCAAGTCCAAGGCATCTATGCAACTGTCATTAATTCCTCTCAAGAAAAGAAACTTATGTGATTATTCATTGAGTGTATGGTGTGGAGATTTCTGTAGGCAAAACAAAAACCTTGAAATGTAATCTTCCAAGCTCTCATCCTCCTTTTGCTACATTCTAAAAATTTCATCTGCTCTCATGTCACTGCCTCTGCAATATTCTTTGTATTTCTCAAGCAACTTTGTCTTCATGTCCTCCCAAGTCTCTATAGTATCTCTACCTAGGCTCATGAACCATCTTAATGTAGCTTCTTTCAAAGTGGTAGGGAATAGCTTAAGCCTATGGGCATTAGTGGTATAATCATAACTTTTGTAGAGTATATCAAACTCAAACTAGAATGTATCAGGATCTTCTATGACAAGTCCATAGAACTTAGGAAGGACTGAATCAGGGATATTCTTGAGGTTGTCTACTTCATTTTGATGAGCAATGGGGAAAGGAAAATTTGGTCGGTTAGGTCTGTTAGGTCCATTTCCATTTGCATCCCCCATGCCTGCCTGATGAAGTTCCAAAGCAAAAGGGTCTTCAAATAGATTTTGTTCTTCAAAGGAAACTTTAGAATTGGTCAGATCTAGAAATGTATCAGCAAAGAGGTGTGGCTCTTCTTCTTCTTTATTTCTTGGTAGTTTCTGATACTCAACTATCTCACATAGATCAGGATTGTTAGGAAGGAATCTCCTAGGAGCATCTCTTCTTCTTTGTCTATGCATACAGTTTTGATTCACTACCAGCCAAATCACATAAATAATTGGTAAAAGAATAGGAGGTCATAACTCTTCTAAATGAGAGTTATTAAGAACAAACTTCCAAAAACACTACAAGGAAAACTATCAATGACTCCCAAGAACTTCCTAGTTTGACACCATCCCTGAAAATGGCACCAAAAATGTTGGCCTCCTACAATGGTTTTAATAACTAAGCCCTTGCGGTTGTGATTCAGATATTGGACATCTAACCTGAATAGCTATCTCAATCATCATGAAGGTGCATTTAAATTGACAACCCATGGACGTAAACTTGAAATGGGTAAGCACTATATGTGCACTAGGAATCCAAAGTAGCCATATTCATCCTACAACTAAGAAAGACATAATACTAAAAGTAAATTTCTTGGAAGGAAATAACATAAATGTTGAATATCAACCAATAACTAGGCTAAACTAAAATGCATGACAAAAATGAAAATCTGAGTGAACAAACAAGAAACTACTCGGTTTTCTTTGGCTACAGGAACAATCATAGAATGGAATTCTAGTGGCTGCAGGAATAGTTAGTGCCAAATTCTTAACTAATAACTGAACAAAATATTAAAACTAAGCTAAAGGATGAAATAATCACCAAGTGGCCCCCCTTAGATAAGTATTCCCTAAAACTAAGATAGAATCAGATACATGAACTTATAACTTTATTTCACTTATTATAAAACAAGAGTACAAATGAGCAACATAATTGTATTACTGAAAAGCTCAAGAGTGTGATTACATCAAATTAAACAATCTTATATCTCCTTTTTGAGAGCTTAGAAGTAACATCAAAGCCTTATTTATCCAACCACTTAGCAAAGCGGTCAACTCTAGCAAACACGAAGGACGCCACATTAGGGAAAGCACGAAAAAGAGCAAATGCGGCTATGCATGCAAAAAACCTATCAGGAATGATTTCCTTAACATGAATCTAGCACAACAATAATGCCAGTGCATGCTCAACAACATTTAAGACCATTAAAAGGTGGTTACAATCTGATGTGCACGAGGAATCTCCAACTGCCAAGAGTCTTCTCTTCATTAAATGACCACCTTGTTGACCGATATGGCACATGACCAACTGGCAGAATCTTCCTAAATTGTAGGCCTCAAATTATCTCCATGACAATGTTAGCACACACAACAACTGCATACCCATAATCATCTTAAAGCGACATTCATTAATCACATGAAAAATTAACACAAATAGTCCATATAACATGTTAATATCATTTGAAAGTTATGAAAATAAGTTCATGTCCAAAGTCTATGATTTCAAGGAAATATTATGAAAAGATCAACTCCCAAGTATCAAAGTCTCATGACAACTGCAGGAAATAGACAAAAACCCTATCAATAAATAAAACCATAAACTTCATCCACACCTAATAACAATCCTTATGCTACCTTTGACAAGGGATATCCAATATCTTCCCCATCCACATGTTCATCATACCATTCATCTACATCTCTCTCTTATCCAACATCCACATCCTCCCACCCTAATCCACCATCCCAATATTCCTACCTTAATTTCTCATCCACTTTCTTCAACGTCAATCCTTCATCCACATATTCCTATCTTAATCCACCATCCACACCCTCCTACCTTAATCAACCATCCACATCCTCATATATCACTCCATCTTCCACTCCATCATATCCTAATCATTCCTCCAATCCATCATATCCTAATCCTTCCTCCAACTCATCATACCTTTGTCCTTCATCTAATCCCAATCCATCATCTTATTGTTCTCCAAACCCTCCGTCTAATCCTAATCCACCATCCATATCCTCCTATGTCACTCCATCTTCCACTCCATCATACCTTTGTCCTTCATCTAATCCCAATCCATCATCTCATTGTTCTCCAAACCCAATCCATAATCCCAACCCTCCATATAATCCTAATCCACCATCCATATCCTCCTATGTCACTCCATCTTCCACTCCATCAATATCCTAATCCAACCTCCCATTATTCCTACCTTAATCCTCCATCTAATATCGATCCCCTCACCATTCTTAATCCTCCACCTACTCTTAGTTCTCCATCCAATGCCATTACTTCATCTAATCCTAATCCACCAATCCATAATTCTAGTCATCCACCCATTCATAATCCTTCATCTATTCCCATCACCCAATCTAACTCTAAAATGCACAAATATCTCCTTCTAGATGTCATCCAAGGACTTATGACAGAGACGACATCCCCAAATGCACATCTCGATGTCATGGAGCCATGCCATCCCACTTTGCCATGCATGATCACTAGTGATGAGGACCTTCTTCATCCCACACCTATCATTACTATCACCACTCCTAACACCATCCAAACTATTGAAACCGTAAAATCCAAAAAATCCATTGAATCCCCGCCTTCTACTCCAAGAGCCACCCTACCCATCGAAGACACCCAAATTCAACCCCATGAACTTCATGAATCCTCCATCCTTCCCTCTCCCCCATTTGAGGAATCCATCGAACACTCCTCCATCGTCATGTCACCCACACAAGATGAGTCACGCCAAGAGCTTGCTCCAAAGCATACCAACATATCCCCCCTCCACATGAAGATCTTACTATCCAATATAGTCCACCTCAAGATCATAGCCACTCATCCACACCATCCCATGATCCCCTTGTCACTCAAGATCCAATCACTCCATCTCATGATCCCTTATCATCCACTGCCATAAATCCAGATCCTATCATACCACCTAATCCTCTCCTAATCCCTTATCACTCACTCTGCCCAATCAAGATGCTACCATCCCATCATCTCCATCTCATGATCCTTCATCACCACTTAACCATACCATCCTAACATCACTTTTATATCCCCTTGGTACTCTTACATTCATCCATGGTGGTTTTCTTGTAGAATAAAAACAAAGCAAATCCACCACCCATCCTCCTCCACCTAATAATGGAATCACATCATTTTTCTAGAATAAAAATCATCCTACCATAAATCAAATGCTCATGATCATGAACTGTCAAGGAAAAGGCTTAGGCCTTCATGATCAAGGTATCTTAGAGCCCATCCATGTCAAAGAAAATCCACGTGCACAGGTCTTGGATATGTATTTCAAGACTCACAATCCAAAAATGTTGGTACAACATCCCTACATCCTAAGAAAACTTCTTCCAAAAGAATAATAGGATCTTCCCATCACTCCACCAAACCATTTGTCACCATCCCCCCTCCATCATATCATCTCAAAACAACCATCCACATTCCTCCGCCATCCTCCAAATCCATTTTGGGTCCTTATGTCCCTCCATCCACCATTCCACATCATCCACATACTAAGTCCATTTTAGGACCTTATATCCTACAATCACCTACTCCATCTCATCCTACCCATCCCCCCATCCATCAATCACCTATCCATATCACCCATTATAAACATCCACTCTCATGTTCCCTAATTAGGATCAACAAATTCACATACCTACACATCCTCCATCCACACATCATCTCCAAAGTCCTACCTCTATCCCTCCACTCATCCATCTCCTCACATCCATCACATTGATATTACAAGATTTTTGGATGACAAAGTAATAATGCATACATCAAAAAATCCACATGAATTGAAAGATCCCCATGTCCTCTCTAAAGGACATGATGAAGAAAAGAAAAATCCTATCAAAATATGTAATCAATCAAAAAGACTACACAATCCTATTAAAGAAAAAATCAAAACCACGTGGATCCCAAAGAAAAAAGATGCAATGCCTTCAAATGCAACATCCATAACAACATCTAAAGTTTCTAATTGAAAAGCTAATCATACACATCTTCCATATCCTAAATCTATTTTGGGTCCCTATGACCCAAAATTCACTATCTCAACTCCTTTGTTATCCCCACATTCTCCATCCATTAATCCTCCTATCATTTCACATCCCCAACCATATGTGTTGATGTTGGTACTGAAAAAATTCCCCCATCACACATACACCCCCTCATTCCATCCATGCACTTTCCAACATCCCATCTGTTATCCCACATATCTCCCTCATCAAATCCCTTTAATCCATTCTCTTTCATAATCCATCCATCCTAATAAGGTTGTACCAACATCCAATAATCGTTTCACATAGAGGCTCAACTTACCTCACATGGAACTTGATGTTTGAGTCCTTCATCCATCCCCTTATCACTATCTTTCAAATCCATTTATCCAAACCCCTATTATCATCCCATCTCCATCGATACACTATCTAAAAAAATGTCAAAAAAAGAGAAAAAAGAAAAGTAAAAAAAAAAGCAAAAAGAAAAAAAAAAAGTAAAGAAAAAAAATCGTCCAATGGTGAAAACTTGGCAAACAAGCGCCTTGGATAAATACCATGATGAAAATCTGGAAAACATGAATCATGTGTAAATCCCCCTTCCAGTTTCCTTCCACCCTTTGTGGAAACTTCATCCCCTTTGTCTCCTCCATCCAACCTATGTACCTATCATATCCCATTTATCCCAATCCATCTATCTTCATTGTGATCTTGATAAGGAAAAGGGAAAATATTCATACATGCTTTGGAAACCTCTTGGAATCTCACTCCCTTATCCATCCATACATCCTATCCATATCCATCTCACTCCCTTATTCACCTATCCTCCTATATGCCATCCCTCTTGCCTCATCACACATGACATATATTAGAGTGGGGCATATCCTTCTTTATGAAATAGTTCTTGGAGAAAACATTCATCCATCTTGTCATTCTTCCATATCACTATTGTCACCTTCCCACCCATCCATCCACTCAATCCTTTCCATCTTCTAGAATCCTCATTTTTCCATCCATCCAACAAATCCCTTCCATCTCCCAAATCCTCATCTTTCCATCCATCCATCCCATAATCTGTTCCATCTCCCCATCCTTATCTTCCCATCCATCTATCCAAGAAATCCCTTCCATCTCCCCATCCTTATCTTCCCATTCATCCATCCAACAAATCCCTTCCATCTCCCAAATCCTCATCTTTCCTTCCATCAATTCACACAAAATCCCTTCCATCTCCCAAATCCTCATCTTTCCATCCATCCATCCAGTAATCCCTTCCATCTCCCAAATCCTCATCTTTCCATCCATCTATCTAGCAATCCCTTCCATCTCCCAAATCCTCATCTTTCCATCCATCCATCCATCCATCCCTTCCATCTCCCCATCCTCATATTTCCATCGATCCATCCATCAAATCCCTTCCATATCCCAAATCCTCATCTTTCCATCCATCCATCCAGTAATTCCTTCCATCTCCCCATCCTTATCTTCCCATCCATCTATCCAAGAAATCCCTTCCCTCTCCCAAATCCTCATCTTTCCATCCATCCATCAAGTAATCCCTTCCATCTCCCCATCCTTATCTTCCCATTCATCCATCTAACAAATCCCTTCCCTCTCCCAAATCCTCATCTTTCCATCCATCCATCCAGTAATCCCTTCCATCTCCCCATCCTTATCTTCCCATTCATCCATCTAACAAATCCTTTCCATCTCCCAAATCCTCATCTTTCCTTACATCAATTCACTCAAAATACCTTGTATCTCGCCATCCTTATCTTCCTATCCATCCATCATATCATCCCTTCTCCATCCCCCATCCTTATCTATCCATCCATTTATCTCTATTTTTATTCCATCTCATAATCTCTTGTCATTGGTATCTAGCTATAGGCTACCCCCATGCAATTTAGTACCATTCATCTCACTATCATCACTCCTATCACTTTTCATCACTCATCTATCCATCATATCATCCTCCCAATTCATCTTTTGATGATTTGGATAACTATCCCATTCTTGAGCTACACGTGATCACCACCATCCTATCCACCAGGTCTATTTTATCTCATTGTATCGACTCCATCATTGTATCTACTTCTCATGGTTATTTCATCATCCATTATCCATTGTTTGTCATTGGTCTTTTATCGAACTATGTTGCCTCTACGCTTTCACGTAGGCAAGGCTAATCATTTGATCACCCCCCGAGGCTTTGTCCGTCCTTTTGTGTCAGTCTTCATCATCCATTTGGCTCTCTATTGTCCACGTTCCACTTTTATCCATGGTTGTTCATCAATATTTTATTCAACTACAAGGTCTTTACGCTTTCACAGGCAAGGCCATAAATCGATGAGCCCTTGAGACCCTAGGTTTGTTCTTAGGGTGTGTCTTGGTGTCATGTCATGTCATCAAGTATGTCCTTATCTAGCTAGTTCCTGAAAAAAAAATCCATTGGTGTCTTGAGGTTCAATCCGTTTCAAATATCCCGAGTCATGTCAATCAACTGATCTACCCTCCATATTTGGTTTTAATAGGATGTATCCTTCCTCATGTCAGAGTGTATCAATCCCATCCACCCATTGGTCCTATGGCAAGGGATATTTGAAATTTATTGTGATCTTTTGGTGCTTTTGTATTTTTTTTATCATTTGAGCTTCCTATTATACCTACTCAAGGTCACCATGATCCCTCATATCATGGTTTGCTTTGATTGGTAGACATAGGGGCATATCTTAATTTTCTACGTGATCTTGTCTTCTTGGTTGTCCCACGTAGTACCCATCAAGATCCTTGTGATCTTGTGTTACGTTGGGACATCCTTTGTGCTTGTGGTTTTCCAACATTGGCCCTACCAAAGTCCCTTGTGACTTTGGGATGTTGGACTAACATTTTATTTGTTGCGTCAATCCTATGCATGTGATACGAAGTCGCCTTGGTTCCTCATACCCTAGTGCATAGTATCTCATGCTATATCAAATTTAGTGCTCACTACATGGCAGTTTTGATATGACACTCTTAATCCTTCATCCTTTATCACTCACCCTCATTTATCTATCTTAACTATTTTCATCACCCCACATCCTTCATCCCCATCATATCAACATCTCTTCAGTCTTCCTAGGATAATATAGATTTTTTATTCTAAGCATTGTTTCATCAATCCTAATCGTTTCATCATCTCTTCAATATTCTTAGGATAATATAGATCTATTATTCTAAGCATATTCTCTACCATCATCTTCATTCATTTAAGAAATCTTCCATCTCAATCTAACCCTCATCCATTCAATCTAGCACAAATCATTTAATAGCCTCTTTGGTCTTGTTCCTAGCCTTTCTACAAGCCTTGATCCAATCATCATCATCGTCACCATCATCAGGATGTGTCATTCCCTCATCAACAACACTCTCATCATCATCATCAATATGTATCCTTCCCTATCCTTTGGTGTTGTTTTGGGGATGTATCCTCCCCTCGTCAACAACACTGTCATCATCCTCATCGGGATGTATCCTTTCCTATATTTTTGTGTTGTTTTGGGGTGTATCCTTCCCTCATCAAAAACACTCATCATCATCATCATCATGTATCCTTCCCTATCCTTTTGTGTTTTTTTTGGGATATATCATTCCCTCATCAACAACACTCCATCCATCAATCAATCTTTCCTTGCATCTTGACCGAGGCAACATCACATTTGTCCTTGAATCCATTTGTGCTAGCTTACTTCTCATATTCTCCTTTCATTATCTCTTCCTCATCTCATCCCACATCCTATCCATCACTTTGCATCATCTTCCTCATATACCCTTGCATCCTCTCTTTCATTTCAAGAGCACACCCGTGTTCTCTTGAACTCACATGTCCTCTCGAGGGGACATGCTCACCCATCTTCATCTTCACTCCTATCATCTTTCTTCCTACTCACTCATGTGAATGACTGGGGCATCTTCCACAATATAACCATCTTCTTCCTAGTGCCATCTTTTAATCTTCTTTGAAATGATGCTACTTTGTAACACCATCTCAAAGAGGGGAAAAATGTTGACACTTAAATTTGACCACTTATATTTGGTCAAATTTATCCCTTTTCGTCTAAGTATCCTCTTACCCACATTAATTAAGTAATATTGCGATGATTTAACTAATACCCCTAAAGTGCTTTAAATCCCTAAGGTATTTAATTAAATAATTAAATACTTTTCCCCTTATCCCTTTCCTCCAAAAATTAAATAAATAATCTATTTATTTAATACCCTCATGTCCCATCCTCCATAATCCACTCCTAATCTTAATCCACTTGCTAATCCCATCATTAGGGATGTGCACATTCCCAATCCATGATTAGGAGGTGTCACATCCTCCAACTTTTTCAAGTGGGCCCCTAATCCTAATTAGCCACCTAACCTTCCTCTAGTCCTTCATTAATTATCCTAATCTAATCCTTAGTCAACTCTTCTCATCTCCCAAGGAACTTTTAATTCCTTTTTAATCCACCCACATCCCCAAATGGAATTTAATATTCCCTTTTGCCCTAGAATTAATTTCAGCCCTTGATCTCAAGATCTAATCCTAGCCATTCATCCATTATGATCCCAAATCTATCTATCCAAAACTTAGCCATTTTTCATCTCTCACCCATTTTCACTGGAATGTCACTATGTTGCCAAAAATTTGAGTGAGCACACATCCAATTAAACATCGTGGGAAAATCTACACAACAAGAGGCTTTGCACGCTGGTTTGAACTCCTCATCGCCCTATCTTGAGTGTTGTTATTGTTTTTGGTCTTTTGCTTGATTTCTTGCATTTTCAGTAGATTAAAAACATTGCACACACAACCTAAATTTTTTCTTGAGTTTGTTGCCCACCAACTTACACCAAAAATAATTTTCCCTAACAATGACACCATTATACTGGGTACCAAAATCGTTGCTCCACTTCCTAGAGCAAAATCTCACTCACAAGGCCATGGTTATCATCATTCAAGTGAAATAATCTCATTAATAGGATGTGGATGGTTGAAGGAAAAATCTACAAGAGTGGGTTTCATCTCTTGCTCTTTGATCTTAGCTTAGACTCGAGAGGATAATCCTAGGGGTGTACCTTAATAAGTATTAACATCTAAATAAAATTCAAATAATCTCTAACTTTATAATGCTATATTACAATTATATATTTGAAATTAACGGGACTAAAACCCTCACTAGTGGAATGGTCAATGATGTACCATGGGTTTCAATATGACTCTAAAATATATAATAAATATACAATTTTCATTTAGTTCTAGATTAATAATCATTTACATGTTAAAATATAAAATAAAAAACTAAAATATATATTATAATTTTATATAAAAATACCTCTTTATGTCCACCAAGATAATCATCCATTGTCTTATAGGTGATGACCACACTATTTGATCCTCCATACTATGGTTTCAAATCACTTTGTGTTCTTTTAAGATGTATAAAATAAAAATGAGTGCACTCATGGGAGGTGACACATTATGGATCTTAGCACCTATAATAGAATTGGGGGGCAACAACACTAGAGGTATAATCCTACTACATGACCATCCACTAAACTATGAGACTAGGGAATCTGTGTCATGTTGTAAAAGGGTGTTTGTGAGATTAGTGATGATATGGAGGGTCTACACCTTCACAGTCTCCTTGATGGTTAATGCACCTTCATTAGATAAATAGGTTTTTGGGGTAGTAGTCTTAGTGGATGGTTTAGTGCTCAAAGATCTCCCTCTCTATCCTAGGCAGAGTTTTTACCTCTATCTCAATGCTCCTTAATACAAAAAGAACTAGAAATTTCATTGAATACAAATCCACATTATAGTTTTATAAGGAAATATAGTGCACCTATCCCAAAAATTATTATTTATTATTATTATTACACAAATGACCTTGGAATCTCTTGAAATTTAGTGTAAGAGGCACATTAGTTTTTGAATGTATAAAAAGAGCACATATTTTATCTTTTTTAATCTTGCTTATTTTGACTTCATCATAAGATAAATTTATCACATAAAACTCGCAACATGACTTCCTATGGTTTTCTCACTAATGGATTTGAACCATCATTGAGTTAATTTTCTTAACTATTGGTTATAATGTACTTGCAAGTGATACATGGTAGGAATTTGAAGTCAATTCCATCAATGTTTTGACTAATTCTATAATTTGATTTTTATTTTTCTCTAGTTTTCATAATAGACTTTCTTGGCTTTTTGGAAGGTTCCAAAAGAATTTTTGGAGGATATTTAGGTTATATAGGGTTTTCTTGTGGAAATTACTCTTCCACATCAAGGGCTCAAGGTCATAATTCATAAGATCTAGTATAAAAAATTAAGAAAAATGAGAAATTTATTCTATTGCTTCCACTACACAAAAACTAGATACAATTGAAAAATTAAAATGAACATATTAAGAGATGATAGGACAACCTATAATACGAAAAAAACACATAATTCCAAGTTACACAATTCTTTTGAAGTCTCTAGGAAATCAAAGGAAGTTGTTTTGTATAGAAAGGAACTAGAGTTGAGGATTTGTGGTAAGGATGTGCTAAAGTTTGTGAAGTCATGGAACTAGAATAGATTGACATTATTGTATTATTAAAAAAAATATATATGAAAACCTTTTTTTTTAAAAGACCAAACTCTTCTCATTATCATGAGTGGAAGAAATTATTTTGGTATAAAAAATAGGTTTGAAAAATACTATTGGATTTATTTTTCCTATTACTCAGTATATCCCACACAAGAGAGCTTGTTAATAGATTCAAGCTCATATCGGGAAGTTTTCCAAATGTCTTGGCTCTTGATTTATTTTCCTATCCAATCTAAATTGAAGAGTTCAATTAATTACAACTAATATTTTCTTACTTATTACAACTCAAAATGGTTATAATACATTATCCAACAATGACTCATCATCCTTACATTTGATAGACCACAACCATAGCACTCAATAATATTTAAACTACTACATAACATGCATCAACATATTATATATTACAGTGACACACCAAATATAAAAAACTAGTAATTGTATTCATACTCTCAAATTTTATTGCATTCAAAAGTGGTGATGCATCTAGCAATGTGTATATCATAATAAATAGACTAATATATTATTTATCAATAGAAAGATGATGTTTTAAAATATAATATTTTTTACAATTTAATAGATTAGGATAAGAAAACCCTATCTTTTGAAGCCTAAATTCTTCCCATTATAATGAGTAGAAGTGACTATATTGGTATAGCAAAAACAAGTTCAAGTATGACTCTTGCGTTTCTTCCTTATTACTCATTATGGATCTCATAAGAGAGATTGTTAAAAAAATTCAAGATCATATTAGGAATTTTCCATGGTTACCAATTTAAGTTATGCTCTTGTCAAATCTAAATTGAGGAGTTTGATTAATTATAATTATTGTGGAGCACATATTTTAGGAAATATAAAGCTTCTCTTGTACATTAAGAAAAGATAAGATGGGTTCAACAATAATTCAACAAAATTATGTATCTATGTTTGTATCTATATTTATGATTTATATTAAGCCTAGAAGTATATATCTCAAGCATTATATACATTCATATATTGCTTCTAACAGTTAGTGGTGTTAGTTAAAATTATGGCAATTCCAATATTTCTTTATTCATACATCTATGTATTTATAATATCTCACACCAAGATGCTTAAATAGAGCATGGATTATTTTCAAAAACTAAATAGTAAAAAATACACATTTTCTTCTTCTTTTCTCTAAAAGATACACCTTATAACTATCTTATACACAAATGAAAGTTTCTATAAAATAAATGTTATATGTATAATTTAGGTCATCTTCTAAATAAGAATTATATCCCTAAATCTTATACATATTTATTTAACAACCTTTTAATTATCTATTAGAAAGTAAAGTTAGTATGGGGGATGGCCCTTTTACAACTAGTTATTCTCCCTACAAATTGTACTATAAAATTGACTGTTTACAAATGAATGATTTTTTTTTTTTATAAAACCTCACAAAAATATTACAAAAAAAACAAAAAGCCAAACAAATAACCATATTTTATGTTGAAAAAATTTACAATCCTAATACAGAGTTGAAAAAAATCATATTTGATATTGAAGAAACATGCAATATTTGGAGTAACAATATTTGAAGAAGCTAAATAAATCCCCTATGGACCATCCTCTATGGAACTATTATTTACTTGCTTCCCTCCTTTGTGGCCTATAAGATAATGTATCTTTCATCGAAAATAAATAAATGAAATGGATTTTGCATTTTTGGGCTCAATAAATAGGAAACAAGGAATTATGTGACAAGTTGGGAGTGCTAGTTGGCACAAAAAAATGTGGCAAGGTGGAAATTGTTATTTTATAGATAATAAGTTACATAATTAATAAGTTGAAAGAAAAAAATTAAATACACAACAAAGAATAACTTGGCAAAGAAATATGAAGGTCTCAAGATTGGATTCCAACACATTACACTCTACACATGGCAAGAGTTGCCAAAGTTCTAATATTTCTTCAAAAATGGTGCAGGAACATGTGGGTGAATGAGCAATCAACACCGACCAAAAATGTTTTTCGTTTGTTTTGGTTTGTTTTAATTTGTTTGTCATCTCTTTTTAAGTTTTTATGAGTTCTTTCACTCCTTGTTTAACCTCACTCTATAATGAATTGGGCAACTGTGAAGGGTGAAAAGGAAAGTTTAAATTGTTGATTGATTTTAGCAAATGCAAAATGAAGGGTTTTAACAACTGCAACATAAAGTCAAATCCCATTACTTTGCTAACATCCATCAAAGCCTATTAAATTTTGTCAAATGTTTTGTTTGCTATTGCATTGGTTGATTTTTTTGAAGTAAATATCAACCATGTATCTCAAAGGAATAAACAAGAGTAATTGAAAGGAGTAGCAACTAATATAGAAAGGAATCTATGTGAGGTAAAGGGAGAGATAATGGTTTTTGTTTTCATTTCCGATAGTGTGATGGGGTTGGTTAGATTTATCTTGCATAAAAAAATGTATCTAGTCTACACAAAAAGGAAACTAGAATGATCAAGTAGACCAACAATTGATTATATAAATGAAAGTAACACGATTTAATCTATATATTCAAGTGAAAAATAATAAAATGACAAAAAAATAAAGATATTTTTAAACTCTCATATAATATCTCCACTAAAAACACTTGTAGCTACAAGAAAGGAAAATTATTTTGGGACTATATGGTAGCTTTCCTTCAAGTCAAACCTCTATATTGATATTTTGACCTCCATTGATCGTCAATGATGAATAAAGTACAAAAATAGTGTGTGCTCCTATCCTAAGTACATCTAAAAATTAAGAGTAGTGACAATGCAAATAAAATAAACTTAAATAAGAGAGATTGCAAGGATGTGAATATCCCAAGGTGCTTAGGGGCACTACAAAAGAATATTGAAATAACAAAAAAAAAAAGATGGTAATAAAGAAATAAGAACAATGACACCTATTGAAGCTTAATAAAGCCAAATCAATAAAGAGTGTTCTTAAATGCCATGAAATCCTCAAGAAGACTATTGTAGAAGTGTTGGTGTTCTTGCAAGGGGAACCAATGCTAAATAAGAGTTGTGTTGGTTTACAGATTTGTCACCTAACTCTATATTCTCACGCCCATGGAGGTGAAAAATGTATCAATAGTTGAACTGGTTATCATGATATTTTACACCGATTCTCTGCTTATTTTACAAGGTGGCAACTACCTTTTAAAGATATGCAATGAATATTTTTGACTTATATTGTTTTTAGCCAGAAAGCAAAGAAAAGGTAATGCTTTTAACCATAAAGCTTTGGAAGACATACACACATTTCAGAATAACTAATCATGAAAGTTCAAAGAATTCAAGCAATTTCCTGCACTGAATAAAATATTTACACGATCATTACATCTCCATCACTATAAAATATTTATTCAAAGATAAGCATTTCACAGTGAGGAAGAAAATTTAACATCCATTATCTCAATATAGATAAAAGATAATCACTGACAATATATTAAACATAAGCAGAATAACATTGAAACACCATAGCACAAAGTTTATGCCTACCCAAACTTCACCATATGTTTTTTCTATATTGAAATAACTAAAAGCATAACAGAGTTTTTTGGTCTTAATGAGAAAATCAAAATTTTCCCAAAAAGATCCTACATCCTATCTCCAAATCCATATAAATAGATAACATTTTGAAACTGTCTTTAGAATGATTTCTTGAAGACAATAATTTTTAAAAATAATAGAAATAAAATGTCTTTGCAACAAGTCATAAGCCAAATTAAGGAAATAACATAAGCAAGAAAAATAATTATGCAATGGCCCCATCTTTCGCCCCTTCGTCTTTGACAACTTCAACATCCTGCTCCTCCAACATAGCCTCCCGCATCTTCATCTTGGCCCTGTATTCTCAGTATTTGGTGACAACAACAATAATTTTGCTTCCAGGTGTAGTGGTGATCTGTAGCCTGGTTCTCCACTTAGTTAGCGCTTTGTCTGCCTCAACTAATGCTTCATTCATGTTGTCGATCCTAGACTTGAATGAACTTAAATAGATTTGCAAGTGGTCAAGTTTTCCTAAGGATTGCCCGGTGACTATTTCCAGATTAGTTATTTCCATGTTAAATACCTCTTTAAACTTTAGAGATATTTCTTTGATGTCCAATAGCTTCTTCTCAAATTCATCTGTGATGTCCACTTCTAAGAGGCTATAATTCTTTTTGATTTCCACTAGCATTTCGAAATATTATTCCAACACTTTATTGATTTCTCCAATAAAATCATCATACAATGATAACTTCCAATCCAAAGAATCAAACCAAGAGGGATCAATTTCCTTAGGGCCACTCACCAATTTCTCTTTAATCAACTGCATAGGCTCCATGGCAATAAGTTTTGTGATTTCCTTAGAGAGCACATACTGTGGGAGTAAACAAGTCATTATCTGATAACTAATTAATCATCAATTAATTATTAGAGGCTTTTTACTTTAGTTCACTTAAGCTAAACTTAGAATTTGATTATTTAATCTTTAGTTTTATTCTTATTATTAGATTAGACTAAATTTAGGAAAATTTGTCTCATTGCATGAGATTATCACACTTGTCTCTATCTTGTATATCTGCATGTAGGGTTTTCTTGTGCTTTGCTTATATAAGCATGCACATTCATTTGTAAATTTATCCAAGTAATATGGTTTAATCTAGGTTATTTACATCAATAATAATTCTCAGGTTATTGAGCACAATCTCACTTTTGATCTTCTCTATTGTGATAGGTAATTGCTTGTAGGTGTTTCATTGGAGCTATGGATTGAATTAGTCAATTCCAGCATGGTATCAGAGCCCAGATCTACAACCTCCTATTCAATTTTTGGAGGGATCTGACCTTGAGATTTTTTTTGGTGCATCCTAGAGAAAAATGGGCCTTGCCATCGCCTCTAGAGCGACCAAAAACATAAAGAACACCTGTCGTTTCATCAATTTTGGAGCAGTTACAAAAAAAGGCAATTTTTTTTAACAGAGCCTTCCGTACAAAATTTGTACAACCTTGCTACATAGATTTGTGTGAAGTCATTTCAAGGTACAATAGGGATTAAAAACAATTAATTGATTTTTTAAATATTTTTTACCTGCAATTATAAAAAAAAATCATTAGCTTTAAAAAAAACAAAAATCAAAGCAATTTAAAAAAGCAATCAGAAAACTTAATAAAAAAGGCTTTAAAGCCTACGCACTGCGTAGGCTTGTCACATCTGCCTACGCAGGCATACATGAACAGTACAAGGGCGGGCCCCTTTCTAGCCAACAACGGTATTTAACCCGCTCGACACACTTCTCTGACAACGGTCTCAAAATATCGGGCGACGCCAACTCACCTCAGCGATGGACTTTGGAAAATCCGGTAGTGACTAAACCAAGGCAAGAGAATATTCTCTCAGATTCTTTCGTCAAATCCGGCACCATTGTCAAAGATTCCAACGAAATATTCCTAACATTTTACTGACAACCTAATTTTTTCCCGATAAACATTTTTTTTTCGATGATAGCTAGAAGGACGTTAAATTTAATCTTGTATATCACTGACATCAGTCGTACGATAGGTCTCTAGTCCCCCTTCTAGCCCTTATTTGTCGTAAAGGAGCAATTTTTTTCTTTTTGGAATAACTTGGGCATACGGTGTTGAAATTAGGCAAACGAGATATCATCAGAAAGTTGGTTCTGTGAAATTTCTAGTGGTGTGGGTCTCATCATCAGATTTTGCTAATGGTTCCTATTTGTAGACATGTAAAATATACGTGCACTTGATCCTAGTTTACTAACATCGTTTCATCCCAAATCATACTCTCAGTTTATCAACACCTTTCATCCCTTAATTAAATAAATCATTATTTATTTGATTAAGTCTTTCTCCTTTGTTGATTAAATTAATCAATTTAATTTAATTAACCTTATATCTTTGTTTATTTAAATAATTCATTTTATTTAAATCAAGTCTCTAAAGTCTTTTTATTAAATTGAATAAATTAAACATTATTTAATTTAATCTAACATTATCCCCTTTAGTTAAATAAATCATAACATTTATTTAATTAAACCTTTCCTCTCAATTCTTGACTTAAATCAATTCATAAATTTAAGTCTAAATTGTCACATCTCTTAATTCTTCATTAAATTAATTAAACTTTGATTAATTTAATCCTAATCTATGTCACATCCTTTAGAGAATGCAACTTGCACAATAAATCAATTACTTTGATTTATTTAATTGCCTATTTTCTCTCAACATGGAATAAAGGAGGAATATTCCTTCAAATTTGAATTCAAAATCCAAGTGGATGGGTACTTCCAACAAGGCATTCACTCCTCTTACATGTCCTTGTGCATTGAGCCAAGTGACATTAACTCCATTTCTTTCTCCCTCCAACATGTCACATTCAAATTTCAAATTTGAATCTCATAGCATTTATCATGCACATTGACCAAAATGTGCTCATTCCTCCTCCAATCACATGTGGACAAGTGGCCTTCTCTCATTGGTTGGTCTTTTGTCCCACATTGCTCAAATCTTGCTCATTCTTCCAATTTGAAATCTATAAATAAGAGACTCTTCCTCTCATTCTATCATCCATAATTTGAGTAAACTTATTATACTCAAATCCATCTTCAAGCATAGCCATTTTCATCTTTCTATATCAGATTCTTAGCTAGGTTATGCATGAATTCAATCAAAGCGGATCAATCATCATCAAAGCTTACAAAAGAGTTGGGAAAGGGCTGATTTCGACACATCAATAGGCACCAACTCCCCCATGGTATCAAGAGTTTGCATGATTAATTAGGATTTTACTTGTCTTTCATATCTTGTTCTTTATTTTCCTAGTTTAATCTTTGTAAATGGATTTCATGGGGAATCCTTGTTTTCATCTTGCATATTGATCTAATAATGTGTTTATTTGTTGTATTTTTGTAGGTACAAAACAGGGGTTCACACTATTATTCTCAGTCAAAGTCAGATCTTCATTTTGTGCTTCTAAGCTCATAACGTTTTGCCTATATGTCCAATTTTCGCGATTCAAGTGGCATAGGAAAGGTATTTCAGAGCTCTTCAGATCTATTTATGCACTTTTTCCAAAAATTTCCCCAGGTATATTTTATTCAATATTTTGTGTTTTCACACTTTGCTTAATTACTTGGATGTCTTGGCACCTAGAGAGAATTTTTTTGTGTGAGATGACATATTTTGATTTTCTTTATCATTACTGAGGTCATTAGTCTCTGATTTTTCATTTGAGTGAGTATCATGGGTTTTTTTGTTCATTCATTTATGATCAACTTGGAAAAAGATAATTATGAGTCTTGGCGAAATGGCATCCTAACACATCTCAGATGGCTTGATATTTTTCCTTATTTGTATGGGCTCATACCTACACCGGACACACCAGGGAGTTTATCAACATGGGGCATAATCAGAGATCATATTGTAGGGGTTATATGCTCTAGTGTTGATCTTGACACTATGTATGTTGTATCAGACATTGAATGTCCCCACATACTTTGGACAAGACTTTGGGAGATCCTTGGAGACCCTCATATCTCTCCATACCTAGAGGATCCTATTGTAGATTGTCTCATCCCTCTTGTAGATGCAAATTACATACCCTTTGATGATGATACTTTAGAGGAGCTTGAGTATATCACAGGTCTTGCATGTTCTAATTGTTTAGTGACTTGCATTCATGTTCCCACTCTTCAGATTGAGACTACATCATTTTATTTTATTCCTGATCAACTTGGCATCGCCACATATTTTTCCCCTATTGATTCAGTGCAATAGGACATCATACATCATCCAGACATAACTACTTGGGATTTGTATCTTATAAACATATCATCCTTGTTTGTTGAGTCCTATATTGTAGATTGGGAGGATTACTTTAAGGAAATTCATCTCCTCTTTGTTGACAACCACATCATTGTTGTTGGCCCACCATCTTCTTTGCCTTTGCAGTTTGTTCAACATTAGTCTTCATAGGATCTTGGATCGCCATCATCGCTTTCTAACATGTGGATACATGAGAAATTTTTAGAGGCACACATCATCTACATTTGGATTCCAGTATCACCCATATTTTTGGATTGGATTCTCCAATCACCAGTGGATCTTTTTCTTCCTAAGGGGAGAAATGTTGTTTGCAAGCAGTGGATCATATTCTAGATCTTTAGACATACATCATTGGCAGGAGAGCTCTTCCATTATGAGGGGATTCATATCCTCTTTTTCTCTCTCCTATCAGGGGGACATCTACTATACTTGCATGACAAAAGCAGTCCATGGGGGGTCACATTGAGTCCTCCTTCTATCCTTCTTGCATTAATACGGTCATTTAATTTACTCTCTTTTGGAGAGGATTTTTTTCCATGTGGTTTTCTCCTTTTCCCTAGTTATGAGAGTTTCATTTATGTACATGGGTACCTCATCAGGCCTTCTAGCCGGGACCCATTCTACATTCAATAAGCTTCCTTTATCAGTTGTTTAGTTTCTCCCTAAGTTGAACTTAACAGGGGGTGTTGGAGTAAACAAGTCATTATTTGATAATTAATTAATCATCAATTAATTATTAGAGGCTTTTTACTTTAGTTCACTTAAGCTAAACTTAGGAGTTGATTATTTAATATTTAGTTTGACTCTTATTATTAGATTAGACTTAATTTAGGACAAGTTGTCTCATTGCATGAGATTATCACGCTTGTCTCTATCTTGTTAATCCACATGTAGGGTTTTCTTGTGCTTTGCTTATATAAGCATGCACATTCATTTGTAAATTTATCTAGGTAATATGGCTTAATTCTTGTTAATGCATTTTTGCTTCATGTTTGTAGAGCACCATTCTTGTGTCTCTTGATCTCCTTTGGTGATAGGTTATTTTCTTGCAATTTTTCATTAGGATCTGTGAGGTTGGATTATCAACTTCTACACGTACGTGTTACCTTGTTCTTTCCTAACCTGTTGAAGCTCAACTACTAGCTCTCTCCTTTTATTAGATATCTGAGTATAAAACTACATAGATCTACTAAGGAAGAAAAGAGCCTCCTGATAGAGTTTCTCTATCCATTCATTTACAACCTTTGCAAAACTTGGATTCTTCTTAATTTGTTGCATTGTATTGGAATCAATGTCTTCAACTTGTGAACTTGAGGCTTCTTCAAGAGTAGGAGTTACAATGGATGAAATAAAATTTGCTTAGTGAAAGGACCTGAGACCGTAACTTTAAATTCTCTTTCCTCTTCTCTTTCACTCTTTTAATTAATGCACTAACTAATTAATTAGCATGATAAATGTCACCTTCAATAGTAGAGGGTCCCATATCTACATGAGTAATTTTGTAATCAGCCTCAGTTATTTCATTTTCATTTAAATCCTTCATTAGGTCAGCAATCTCCATCATTTGGTTGCTAGAGGTAGCATCAGTCACCATCCTTGACATTCTCTTAGCCTTCTTAGGCTTCGAGGTACTCTGTAATAGTTTAGAAACTGTGTCAACTTCCACTGCCATCGTTGGGATTATTTTTCTCTTCTTTTCTATTGCCTTTTTCAACCACTTGAGAGAAGATGTCACTAGGCAAGTATCTCTATGTTCAACAACAGTCTCATTTTGTTCACCAAAAGAAACATAAACATGTATATCATCAAGTGGGGAAGAAGAAACTTCAAAGAATGGGGGAAATGGGCTATCATTAGAAATATGTTGGAAAATGGCTTTAGAGTCTCCAGGTGTTGGCTTCGCCTAACTGGTTTTCTTCTTTGGAGCTGATGGAGGAAAGATATCTTATTCATAGATTGATTTCAATTTAGTTGTTTCCTCTGGCTTTTCGCCATCTCCTCCTGACTGTGAACTAGCACTAGATAGTTTCATTTCCTACCTTCCTGATGAAGCACACACACCAAAACCTTGTGTAGATCCTTGTTCATTGGCTCTTGATGTTCTTTGTTCATGAGGCGAGCCTGTATTCCCATGCCATTTTCCAGCCAACCAGTTTTCAGTTCTTTTCAATACTACAACATAACGAGTTTTCAAATCTGAAACCTCCTTCTCTGACCAATTGATTTGGGAAGGGGTTTCAAAATTAGGGCTTGATATTCGGGGTCAATGACCTTTGAATCATCTTTAACATATTTTGGGATATGGAAAGGGAGACCAAAAGCATGGATTTGTCTCAGAGTTAGTCTTATACAATTTCTTCTCTACACCTCCCTTTCATTTATGCAATCTTCCCAAAAATATTCTAAGTTTGGATGGTGCTCATAAGAACTAGAGTCGTACAGATTTTTTTTCACATAATATTTACTGTCAAAATTAGCTCTCATCAACAAAGAATGGAAATTAAATTCACCAAGGGCCTTCTCTGCCCCTTTAGCAACATCATTGCTTCTGCAAGTATATGAGGATAACATTAATGGGAACGCATATCCTTTCTTCCTCATGTTAAAGTATTTCACATTTACTATAGCCATTTGTCTACAAATCTCTAAGAAAACAAGAAAATCATTGGCATAATGATCCAATTTAACTGGGGCATTTTCATAACCCCCTATCCATAGATAGGTAAACCTGTCAAATTAAATATAGAAACTTCCAAATCTTATAACCAAGGAGGCAGCTTCTGGAGAAATCCAAAGCTCAAGATTTCCATCAAGTCTTCTCACAATCATCATCAAGAAAGCATCATTAGCACGGTAGTAGTCTTTCATTCCAGCTTGCTTAGTAAATTGAGGGAAATAATTGTATACAGGTGTGTTTGGTATTAAAGACCCTTTAGTTTCTAACTTGACCCAAACAACCTCTTCACTGGCTAAAATATATACTAGATATGAGCACATATGGAAGGAAATATTTTTCTGAAAATTCACCAGTTGCTCATTCAGATGATAACTTATAATTTTAAACTAGAATATGAATTTATTTTCACTACAAATCAACAAAATGAACCATCACATCCAATTTTCAAAGGAATTGGTACTTGCATTCCCAACCACATGGTGCAATAAGGAGATGATATCTGAAATTTCATCTTTGAAATGAGTTCTTTTCAATTTTGTAGGCAGTTGGGACTTACCTTTCTTCTCAGATTTTAGCCAGCTCCTCACAATAGAATTCTTGCACCAGTCTTTGTTTGCTTTGAAAAATTTCATACCCATTGCAACAAACATCTCTTTGAAATTCTCTCTCTCTAGAATTTTCAAGGTGTGGTAAATAGCCTCAGGGGTAAATTTTGCCACTATTGACCCATCTACTGCTTTAATTTCATGGGCTCCCAGAATATATCTTCTTGTACATGCAACTATCAGGTATGTATTCTGCATAGAGTTTGAGAAACCTCCTGCTCTCTCTAAACCGCTTTGTAAAATATTCTCCTCAAATGGAATTCTATCACCTCATTCCAAGCACTTCCAGAATTCCCCTAAGTCGAGGTGTGCTAGTTCAGTATCCTTTACATTGGACCAGTTGTTCTCAATCCCAATCAGCATGATCACAAAAGCACAAAGAAAGAGTTGTTGAAATGCACAAGACAATTGAGAGGGGGGGTGAATCAATTGTAACAAATAACTTTACTTTAAACTTAATCTTTTCTCTTTAACTTCAATCTGTTATTAAGTGTAAACATGAAATGCAAATAATAGAAAGCAAACACCAGAGACACCAAATTTACATGGAAAACCTAATGAGGGGAAAACCATAGTGAGGATTAACTCACAATATAGTAGTAATGCAATACCGGATACAAAGGCTTACTGCCCAGATACAAAGGCTCACTGCCCAAATTCAAGGGCTCACTGCCTTGAAAGGACTCACTGTCCAGAAAGGAGGCTCACTGCCTACAAAAAAAAGAAAGGTATAAATGAAGATCCACCACTAGGGTTCCACACATTTGCAACTTGATCAGAAGATTGTAGATGCCATCATCTCACTGCTTTCAGGAATCTAACACCTTAAAGTATTGTTGCCTTAGCTCGCTCTTCCACTCTCTGCTTTTTTGAACTTGTTCGCACAATTCACTCACTTGCTTGATTCATGGATGGATGGATATCAAATTCACTACACATTGATTTTCTTTTATACCATCTTCAACCTCAGGAACATTCTCCAAGGTCGGATATACAATTTCATTTACAAATTCTAACTAGGTCGGCTACTCAACATTCTCGTGGTGGATAAGAATGAGAGAGGACCAATTACATATTTGACCTAGGACCCAAACAACATCTTTGATCAAGCACACACTTTCTTAAGATGATACAAAAGCTTAGTATAATGTGTAGACACCAGGTCGGCCAAACCTAATGAAAACACCAATGGTCTTTGAAGTACACGCATCTCTAGCAAGATAATCACACGTGAATCACTCAACATGCTTCACCAAACATTTTTCCATCTCTAAGAACACCTCAAGTACATCCATAACAATTGCAACAAACTTCATTCATAGAGAGTAATTCATTAGTCCAACTGGACCAATAAGAAAAAAATAGAAGCTCTGGAGCAGGTCTTTCGAAGCGCCAAATCACAAGAAATTTTGTCAGAACACGAGAACCATCAAAAAGAGTCATCTCCTAGATCAGTAAGATCTGAAACCAAATATCAGAAGACTATGGAGCCAAAACATTTCTCCCAGTCCACAAACAAATAGTTCTACCAAACCAGTTCACACACCGGTGAACACACCTTCTATTCACCATCAACTCAGAAGCTAAAACTCAGTATATAGAATCCATTGAAGCTTATGAACATACTTACAAATCTGCATAGGCATAGGATTAATACAGAGAAAATGTGGAGCACAATACCAGAGCACATTCAGAACACACTTCAATACAACTTCCATTATTTCTCAAACTTTCTCAAAAGCACTTGGCAAAAACACAACTACAACTTCATAAATATAGCTCCATGTACTCTAAGAACTTCTACAGTATCTCAACTATACAAATACCATCTATACACAACATGACCTATGTTGAAATCAATGACAACATAATGAAAACTCCATCAACCACATCCATACTTGCAACAAGAGAACCAACGCCTTCAAAAATAATTACAAAGAATATAAATGAATACAACTGAATAACTTAGAGAAAATCCTGCCACCCAAGTCACGCAGTTATTTCAACAAGACGTGCTTTAAGTGATACATTAATGTGACATTCCATTTTATTCCTTGGAAAAAGTGCCTCAAGATTTCTCTTTCCTTTAAAAAATCTTGAAAAGACAACTTTAAGACATGACGTACACATCATTAAATGAGAAGGCAATGCCTTGAAAACTAGGAAATGTGTTGTAGGTAATCTATCTTGGTGACATGAGAAAAGGTCTTAGAATATTCTACACCCTCAACCTAAAACCCCTTAGCAAAAAGATGTGCCTTGTACTTATCAATAGAACCATCTATTGCATATTTGGTACATTGAACACACTTGTACCAAACCAGATTTCTCCCTTAGGAAGAGGAAAAATATCATAGGTATGGCTCCTCATAAAAAAGAATCACTCCTTAGCCATCACACTATCCAACTCAAGAATACTTGGAGCATCTAAAATCTCCAAAGGATCAACTAGACACACACAACTCAATAGACTACTTCTTGAATTCTATGAATGAGTGTGGTGAGTATATGTGGAATCACCAACAAGAGGTCCAACCTCCTCAAGAGAGGTTTGGGCCTAACGTGGAAAAGTCTATGCAAGAAAGTGTATCACTCTCAAGAAAACAAAATATACTTAAGTGATAAAGAAGTTTGAGTAGGTAGTGATGGAGAAGTAGAGGTTGGAGTATCCATTTGTATGAAGAACTCATCAAATTGAACATCTTGATTTGAAAGTAGACATCTAGAGTGATATGATAAAATAACCTGCATGCCTTCACATCCTCATAATAGCCAAAAACAATCAAAGGTCAACTCTTCTTCTCCATTGCTTTATTTTGACCATTTGAAATGAATGCCCAATCCTCATTACCAAATAATCTAAAGAAGGAAACATCAAGATTGACATGGAACTAAGCCTCCTCATGAGTCATATTTTTCACTACCTCATGAGGCATATGGTTTAATGTATTTGACATAATTAAAAAGTTAAACCCAAAAGGTTGAACCCATGAACTTAGACTAGAACATACAAATGACCATCTCCCATAAGGTCATGTTCTTCCTCTTGACTACACCATTCTACTAAGGAGTGTAAGGAATTGTTTGTTGATTCTAAATACCATGCTCATAGAAAAATATTTAAATTCATGGTTCACATATTCCTCCCATTATCTATGTGTATCCATAAAAGAGAAAGACATAACTAATTCTCCACAAATACTTTGAAAGTCTTGAAAGTGGCAAGAAAATCAATCTTTTACTTAATAAATATACTCATGTGTGTCATGAGAAGTCACAAATAAAGGTGAGAACATACTTGCCCCTTGAAAATGAAGGAATAAAATATGACATAAGATCACTATGGACAATATCTAGGGGTTCCTTAGCACGCGGCCTTACCATTAGGAAAGGGATCATGATGATGTTTTTCAAGAGCACAACCTCCACAAACTCCCTCTATGTAAGAAATTCTAGGAAGACCAACCAAAAAGTCTTTTGTACACTCAACTATTGAAGATACCTATAATTCAAGTGAATAAATTTTTCATGCCAAATATTTTCCAATGGATTAGCATGAGCAATACAAGATGAACCTGATGAAGACTCAAATCCATAAAAAATATATAAAAAAGCCTCATGATCAAATATACCTAAACCAACAAATTTATTAGGATCTTGTAACTATTGAATAATCACATCATGTAACTTATAGAGGGGGGATTTGAGTGCTTTAAACACTTAGGCACTTAGCTACTTATAAAAAAAATCCCCTTGTAGATTCAAAAATGGCCTAGGGCTTGTGTAGAGGTGACTCATACATGGTGCCATTGGGCTTAGTAGCATTTTTGGTGGTTTAGGAAGTGCAAAAACTATTGCCAACATGTTGGTGGAGGTGGAGGAGCCAATTGGTGGTGCAACTTATAGAGGGGGGGGTTGAGTTCTTTAAACACTTAGGCACTTAGCTACTTATAAAAAACATCGCCTTGTAGATTGAAAAATGGCCTAGGGCTTGTGTAGAGGTGACTCATGCATGGTGCCATTGGGATCAGTAGCATTTTTGGTGGTTTAGGAAGTGCAGTTCAACTATTGGCAACATGTTGGTGGAGGTGGAGGAGCCCATTGATGGTGCAACTTACAAAGGGGGGAGTTGAGTGATTTAAGCGCTTAGGCACTTAGCTACTTATAAAAAACATCCTCTTGTAGATTGAAAAATGGCCTAGGGCTTGTGCAGAGGTGACTCATACATGGTGCCATTGAGATTAGTAGCATTTTTGGCGGTTTAGGAAGTGCAACAACTATTGGCAACATGTTGGTGGACGAGGATCCAATTGGTGGTGCAACTTATAAACGAGGGAGTTGAGTGCTTTAAGCGCTTAGGAACTTAGCTACTTATGGTAGCACCTAGCACTAAGAACCAAAACCCACAGATGTGACTACTATCAATTATGCATTAGATGTTTCTTGTTTGAGGGTATATTGACCCTTGTACTTTGATTTTTTAAAATAATTGAAAATAAAATTAAAAAATTAGCTGAATGAATTGTAGTGACAAAATATTCTACCAATGACTACAAAATGACACATAAATGGTACACACACCTATGTATATGATAAGGGGTAAGAAAATACTAGATTTGACAATCATGAAAGTATATTGTGTTTACTATTGATCCATATAGATTTGGCCCTTTTGGGCTCAATTGTGTAGTCATATCTAGTCGAGGATGCACCCTAAAAAACTTGATGAAAGGAAATCTCAAAAATTGAGAGTGGGCTTGCAAGATTCAAATCTCTAATACTATATTGAAGTGACCAACCAAGATTAGAAAATATTCAAGACCAAATAACCTTCCACTCACAAGAAAGAAGCAATAAATAATGTCATTATAGTAAAAAAGGATGCAACATCCAATATACAAACATGATACAATATTCACAAGATGCTCAAAATATATAATGTACAAAATAATTCTTCCTTATAAAGACAAAGTGATACTTAGGAAAGCATATCATAATCACATGATATGAGACACAAAGAGAGAAGTATCATATGTGTACCCTAAAAGTGACCCACATAAACTTAAGAGCTAGATGTGAATAAGTCTTAAAAGGAAACTAATTAGGGAATAACCCTTTTCACACCAATAGTTTGAACCAAACACTTCAATACCATGTGTAATGTCCCATTTGGTCTATAAGAGAGGGGGACCAACCACTGCAAGCCCCCAGGTCACAAAAGGCCAAGAGTGGAAAGGCTGCCCTAACTTACCTCAGTTTAAAGGAAGGTTAGGATGGACAGGATGAGAATGATGAGGATTATGAATTCCTTCGATCACTCTGCAATCTCGAGAACTGAAGGGAGACTAGGTGAGCCGCTTTTTAAGGTCAAATCTGCATCAGGTAGTTCTCCATTAGAGAACATAAGCGTGGTTTTGGGATGACAACGCGGCATGCTGGCGTCCTTACAACTAGAAAACCACAGAGATGAGGTTAAATCCTCAAGAAAGGAATACTAGCCTAGTTTAGAGGCTTCTTGAACAACAAAATAAGATTAAGAAGAACAAGATGTAAATACGAATGTGATAAAAGAAATATATTATTGCAAGGGTGACGAAGATAATTTCATAGAACAATCCTCTCACCAGCTTTCTCCAAGATCTCTCCACCTACACATAGAAAAAGGGGAAAATGTTGGGGCTATTTAGGGGCCTGCCTAAGTCAGACCCCCGTTTTGGTGTTTCCACCTCCATGGACAACCAAGTTTGCAATGATAGGAATAAAGATAAAGAAAGGAATACAAGCTATGTAAACAGAAGATACTACAAAACAGTATGTGCTTACTCAACCAAGACAATAGAGAAGATGAGAGGAGCTTACCACCTCCGTCCAAAGCACTCAAGGCTTGTGGAGGAGAAAATGAGAGGAAATCAAGCCTCTGTTGTAATGGTGTGTGTCCTGCACTTGCATTATCAGAGTGATGGAGTGGTAGATTTCTACAATGGAGGGTGAAGTGCTACTTCAAAGCTTGAATGGATGAATGGAAAATGGAGAGAATGCTCAATCCAATCTTGCAAAACTTGAGAATGGATGGAATGGTCAAGAATATGAAGGAAAGGATGAAAAACAGCCATATTCGGGTCGATCATCCGAAGGGAGGCATTACTCTTTGACTTCCAATCAAAAGTGTAACGTCTCTGCAATCTCCAGCCATAGGAATCTGCCAGGGACATAAGCGCATCACGCGAATGTCTATGCGCCATACGGGCATCCCCGACAGAAACGCTCCCATCAACACACAAAATAGGTGCCAAGTATGATGTGGACATCAGGATTAAGTGGAATTAAGCCTCTGCCTTAGGATTTCTAAAGTGCAAGGGGGTAAAAGGGAATTTGTGTTAGGGGTGCAAATTCACGCTTATACATTATCTCCCACTTTAGCGAGCACGAATACTAATGAGTGCTTTGGTAAAGTAGAGTAGTAAGAAGTAACAAGGAAAGAAATGTATACCTGAACCGATGAGGAAGCAGAGCATGGTTTGGAAAACTTGGAAGTGCAGGAGAGGGCTTCATATCTCTACGAAACTATGAAGTTGAAGAAAGAAAGTGCCTTACAGACCCGTAGACCTGCAAGGAAGGTATCCTCCAAGAACTCTCACATGAAGGAAACCAAGAAAGTGCCTCATAGACCCGCAGACCTGTAAGGAAGGTATCCTCCAAGAAATCTCCAATGAAGGAAACCAAGAAAGCACCTTACAGACCTGCATACCTACAAGGAAGGTATCCTCCAAGAACTTTCACATGAAGGAGACCGAGCAAAGGGGACTCCATAGAGTCAAAGATGGCGACATGTTTACTCGTAGATATAACATGTCAGGAAGTAGCCGCACAGGCCAGTGAATGGATAGTCACACAAACTGTCACTAAGTTGTAAGTATTTCAAAGGGGTCCCTCAGGAACCCTTCAAAAGGAAGGAGGGTCCACTCAAGGGATGCAATGTTTGAAAAGTGAAGTCTAGTTGGGTTTCCCCCAAACTAGATGTAAGGATGCGATGTGGGTCTAGTCGGGCTGCTCCCAAACTAGACATGAAGAAGTGAAACTGATCTAGTCGGGTTGCCCCCAAGCTAGACACAAGGATGTGAAACTAGTCTAGTCGGGCTACCCTCAGGCTAGACACCATAGTATTTTTTGAAATCTTCCGAAGGGGGTCCCTTGGGAACCCGACGTGAAAAGGAGGGGACCACTCAAGGGACACACTGTCCAAAAGCTACCGTCTTCTTTCTCAAATCGATTCAACATCAATGAATCATGTTGAAAGATGTTCACTTCATCAAGGAATTTGAAAGGAAGGAGATGCGCCCACGGAAGGGGAAGACTAAGACCGTTCCCGCTTTAGAGGAGGGTTTTCAAGCCCTTTATTTACAAACCCATGATGAAGGAAACATGTTCCGTTAGGGTTTCAAGTCAAGAATGCAATTCTAATAAAGAAATGTGTGAAGGATCTTCGAGAAAAGATTCGTTCGACAACGAATGCATTTTCTAAAGCTCATGAAATGTAGAAGCAACTCTTTCACACATGAAAGGGACAACTCAAGCAAAGAAGAGAGAAAGATAAAGAGAAAGGAAAAAGAAAAGATATCGCACACAAAGGGCATAGGGGGATATGGTTTCGCGGGGTCAGATCTGCCTTTATTTATATTTAGTAGGTAACCACGACACAAGGCGAATGACCATCAATCCCCAAACAGATCGGGAAGAATGCATAGAAGACAAAGTAAAAATAAAAAATTGGGTCAACATGGAATGAGGCTTGCATGCTCCCAATGCTTTGCATCATCCCTAATTTATCGAAAGCCAATCACAAACATGGAAGAATGAAGATACATATAGAGGAAGATTTACAACACAAACACCATGACTATATCCAAGCACCAACAGGGGTGACAAGGGTCATCCAGGCACATATAGCACGATCACGGGGGAACACGTCACAACATACACACGCATCTAATCTAAAGATCATGAAGAGGGTCTCCCCCTAATAGTGGTCGAACAGGAGGTCGTCAACTTCCCACTCTAGATCATCGTAGGGGGAAGGATGATGAGCCGGCAATAGTGTAATGTTAAGGGGAGGAGACTCTGATCCTCCCGCAACAAGGGCTAAGGTAGAGGGACCAATGAGATATCCATCACTCAACACTTGTGGGTCTAAGGTCAATGATTCGTGAAGATCACTGACAAGGTTGAAACTTCATCCATTGAGTTAAACATACACTTGATGGGAGTTCCATGTTTCACCTTGGTGGATGAAGGAGTTTGCACCCAAGGTTCACTGCTAGGCTCACCAAGAGACTCAAAAGCGGTGAAAAACTCAGGGGAAGCAGGAGATGGTTTCGTCAATAGGACAAAACAAGTTAGTGTGGAGCCACCTTTCAGAGAAGGTGGGATTTTCTTACGTTCTCCATTGTTGGAGGGACCATGCTCTACCTTCTTCTTCATCGGAGGAGGTGAACTCCCCACAGATGAAGCAAGGAGGGTCGAGGGAGAAGATGAAAGAACCACAATGGATATGACCGAAGTGTTAACCATATCCATGGGCTTCAGGAAGGGTGAGACATCTAGAATGGAAGTCAACAAAGGCGGCTCTGCAGAAGGGGCAATAAACACCTTTACCTTTCCAGGCACATGTGTGCTCACAACGAGATCTGGAAGAGATTCAAAACTAGTTAGATCAAAGGTAGAAGAGAGGAAAGAGAAGGACACAACAAGAGGTGTTGTCTTCTCTTCCTCCTTCTTCTATGAGGAGGCTTGCTCAGCAAGGAGAGCCTTTCACCAATGCTTGCGTTCGTGCGCAAGGTGGTTTCTATGACTCTTCGAACTAGAAGCTGGAACTTGTGAAGGGACCGAAGGATTATATTCAGCTATGGGAGTGTCCTCCATGACTGTTTCCAATGGAAGGGAAGATTCCTAAATGGGAGTTGAAGGAACAGGTTAAAAAACAACAGGAGGAATTGACTCTGGTGCCTCGGTAGCGGGCCTCTTCCCATTTACTATTTTGGGAACAAGAATAGTAGGAGGCTATGGATGCCGAGACAAAGAGGACTTTCCACAGGGAGCTTTCTATCTAGCATAGAAAACGGGCCTAGGTTCCATGGGCAAGACAAGAAGCTCAAATGCAAGATGCTTGGCATTTCGCCAAGCGGGCACCATGGGATTCTCTCACAAGCACGAGACATAAGTAGATGGCACCGCGACAGGGTGAGAGGAAGCATCGGGCTGAACAACGAAAGGGGAAGAAGGAGGGTCTTGGGACCGCTTCTCTTCTTCTCTCCTATGCACCTTGGTGGTATCACTGTCAGCTTTTGAGAAAGTTCTATGTGAAACAACATAAGGTGAAGGAGGGAACCTCACTTTCGGCCTAGCATGCCCTTTCTTATAGTTTTGATATGTACGGTGCAGTAGGTCCTTCCTAGGTGGGAGAGGACCAAGAAACATAGGCCAAAAGTAATCCAGGGTGTAGCTGCCTCGTGCAACTGGTGGTTTATAACCAGTGTCATGGACAACATGTATCGAACTTCCATGAACAAACTTTAGGAATTTTTACACAACCGAGTGAACTGGATTCATAGCTACCAGCCAAGGGATACCTAGCTTCACTCTGGAGAGTTCAGACCCCAGGATGATGTTAAACCTAAGGCTCACAGATTTAGGCCCAACAAGGACCGATAGGACAATACTTCCTATTGGAGGTATGAAAAGTTCGTCGTGTGTGCAGACGGTACTCTCAGGGGCATCATACCCATCTTTATGCAGGAAGTTAATCAACATGATCTCCTCAGTTATGATATTCACTTGAGATGTCAGATCAATTAGAACACCTGCTACAATATTTCCATTTATCCTTGCAGGAATGTAAAGAGGAGATGGATCCCTATTGAAGCCCATTGACAAGTCCTGTAAAGTAAATTTTATGCTAGTACCATTACTCACAGTCTGTGTAGAGAGAATAGGTTGGTTTAAGAAAGAGGGCATTACGTACACCAAACGATACTTCTATAGAGCCTCTTAAGGTTTACGAAATAGGATAGTGACCTAATTAAGGTTTTGTTACACAACACCATCAGAACCTTCCAACTACACCTACTAGGGGTCGTAGGTTGGGTTGTAAGGCGGAAGCCTTACAACACTCACACCTACAACACTCCTAGAACACGAGGAAAGGGACTTTCAATGTCGCAAAACGGAACCAAAATGGTTCACGTTGGGTTCACCAAAAATGCAAGAGAGGGGGACCAACCACTGCAAGGCCCTAGGTCATGAAAAGCCAAGAGCAAAAAGACTACCCTAACTTACCTCAGTTTAAACGAAGGTTAGGATGGACGGGATGAGAATGATGACAATTATGAATTCTTTCGACCACTCTACAATCCTGAGAATTGAAGGGGGACTAGGTGAGCCACTTTTTAAGGTCAACTCTACGTCTCAAGTAGTTCTCTATCAGAGGGCAAAAGTGCGGTTCCGAGACGACAGCACGATGCGCTGGCATCTCATAGGTGCGCTGGCGTCCGTAGGGCTAGAAAACCAAGGAGACAAGGTGAAATCCTGAAGAAAGGACTACTAGCTTAGTTTAGAGGTTTCTTGAACATAATGAGATTAAGAAGAACGAGATGTAAATGCAAATGTGATAAAAGAAATATATTACCGCAAGGGTGACGAAGATAATTTCGTAGAACAATCCTCTCACTAGCTTGCTCCAAGATCTCTCCACCTACACACAGAAAAAGGGGAAAATGTTGGGGTTGTTTAGGGGCCTGCCTCAATCAAACCCCCATTTTGGTGTTTCCACCTCCATAAACAACCAAGTTTGCAATGATATGAATAAAGATAAAGAAAGAAATACAAGCTACGTAAACATAAGACACTACAAAATAGTACGTGCTTACTCAACCAAGATGGTAGAGAAGATGAGAGGAGCTTACCACCTCTGTCCAAAGAGCTAAAGGCTTGTGGAGGAGAAAATGAGAGGAACTCAAGCCTCTGCTGTAAGGGTGTGTGTCTTGCGCTTGCAATATCGGAGTGATGGATTGGTAGATTGCTGCAATGGAGTGTAAAGTGTTGCTTCAAAGCTTGAATGGATGAATGGAAAATGGAGAGAATTCTCAAGCCGATCTTGCAAAACTTGAGAATGGATGGAATGGTCGAGAATATGAAGGAAAGGTTGAAAAACAACCATTTCGAGTCGTCCAGCCGAAGGGAGGTGTTACTCTTCGACTTCCAATAAAAAGTGTAATGTCTCTGTAATCTCCAGCCGCAGGAATCTGCCAAGGACATAAGCACGCCACACGGGCATCCCCGACAGAAATGCTCCCACCGACACACAAAATAGGCGCCAAGTGTGATGTGGACAATGGGCTTAAGTGGAATTAAGCCTCTGCCATAGGATTTCTAAAGTGCAAGGCGGTAAAATGGAATTTGTGTTAGGGGTGCAAATTCACGCTTATACATGGTCTAATTTCAAATTTTCATAAAACATATTCACAAAAAAGGATGAGTAATAACTTATTTCCATTAATTTATTTAGAGTGACATTTAATTTTATGGTAGTCTTAATTGAATACTTAGGAAATAGTCTATCCAATATAGGACAAATAAATTCATTAGCTAATCCAAGGTCTTTTGTTCATTGGGCTTACTCATCAATTTAGGACAATTAATACAACATGGCCAATTCAAGCCATTTCTCTATCCAATATAGGATAGTGCAACCAGAGATACAAGCTTATATTAAGGATAGTTAGTAATAATTATCATTTGACCAGAGACTTAGACTCATCAGGACCAACTAGGTCTCAAGTCACAAAAAATCACAATATGCCCATTATATTATATTTGAGGCTTTCTGTAAATCTTTAAATATCTTGTACTCTTCCTTGAGTTTCGAGCTACTACCTAGGTACATGACAATTCCACACTAGGTATTCTTCTAAGTATCAATGACTATAATATTTCATTTTTATTATTAATTAAGTTCAAAGTTTCATCTTAAAAATAAGTTATAGAACCTTATTTTGCCCTTTATACCTAAGTACTAGGAACATCCTTCATTCTCCAAACTGCATAAATACTATGTATCCATAGGATCAAGGCATAAGAGAATCTACGCACAAAATATGTAGTTATGTTTGAATCAATGCTTATGCAATTGTCCAAGTGGGTACACAACTCTTTCTAGCATCCAATTTCCCTTGATATTTCTTCATCAGATTCCACCCACTCAAGTGAAACATGGGTAACATCCTAGATTAAAAGATCTACTTGCAAGCACCTTAGAAAAAGGTGTTTATTCACAATAATATAAATACTAAGAGAAGGAAAAGAGGGTCATGAAAAAAACTATTGTTAAATGGAAAATTGTTGTAGGATGCTAACACATCACATAAGTGTCTACATGTTGTGCTAGTGTCTAAACATTTTCAGCTCTAAAATGATGAAACATTGGAAGAACGCAAGGTTAAACAATTTCAGCTCTAAAAATGATGAAACAATAGAAGAACACAAGGTTAAACAATTTCAGCTCTAAAAATGAAGAAATACTAGAAGAATACAAGGTTAAACAATTCCGATTCTAAAAATGATGAAACACTAGAAAATTACCACAACTGCATCATCAATTTGACAAAAAAGACTTGAAAACTTGACAAATAAAATTGAGATTTGAGAATTTAAAAACTTGGTGAATTGTATATACCTTGTCTTTCAAAGAATATTGATTCGCAAAAGGGAAAGGGTAGAACATTGTAAATTTACTTAATTTGTTTGTTGAGAAAAAATTCAACACTCAACTCCCACATACATACAAGAAATGACTACAATGATAAAATGGCATAAAAGAAATAAGAATACGTGAACAAAAATTGATAATATACTTAATACTATGTATCTTTTAATGCAAATAAAAGTGAAGAAAATATCATATGAAAGAGGGTATGTGGTGCTCAAGAATTGACGGTGAAAAAGACAACTTTACAACACAATAATGTAACCAATCATTTACTTGATAGATACATTTAATCACCCTTTCAACTACCAACATCAAAAGTATAGAGAAAATTCCCAACCCCATCAATAAATAAAAACCTCAAAAAATAAATAAACCATAACATTCATTTCCTCGTAATTTAAAAGCTTAACCCCCTTGCATGGAACCATCAGCCATAAAGATCCATCCGAAATCTTGAAGAAAGAATCTACTGTAGTTTTCTTAAAAATCAACATTAAATCCTTAGGCAACACTGACAGGAATAGCTCTGCCGTTTCTATGTCGACCATTCTTGCTCTCCTCTCCTCTGCATTCGTTGCTTTCACAATTTGTAGTTATGCTGCAGATCTGGACAGAATTCTTCTCAACTGTGGCTCCTCACAGACAATTCTGTCACAGGACGGACGTGAATTTGTTGGAGACCATGCATATAAATTCGCTCCATGCACCAGCACAGAGGCAACAGCTTCTGATCCTTTTCTGTCCTCTGAAACCCTCTACATGACAGCCCGTCTATTCACAGCAAAATCCACATACACTGTCCCCATCTCAGACACTACCCAGAAGCATTTCTTGCGCCTTCACTTTTACACCTCCTCCTACATGACCCACAATCTCAGTGATGCTGTTTTTTCCGTCAACTGCGGGCCTTATGTTCTGCTGCACAATTTCCCCGCAGCAACTCTGAAACAGTCATATGTTGTCATGGAATTTTGCATTCCTGTCAACAAACGGAAACAGCTTGATATTATCTTTACCCCTGAAGCAAACAGCCGCAAATCATATGCATTCATCAACGCAATGGAAATCATATCTGTTCCAAATCTTCTGTTTGTGAAGCCTTTCATTCTTCCTGGCTCTAATTTTCAGCCAACTCCATTTTCCATAGGCTTACACACCGCCTTGCAGAACATGTACAGATTGAACGTAGGAGGGCAAACCATATCCCCTTCCAATGATAAGTATGGGAGGACTTGGGTTGAAGATTCAAGGTACATAATTGGGGCTATTATGGGTAGCAAAGGCAAAAATTCTACAGAGGTCCAACAAGCAGAGTTATTTGCGCCCAACGATGTATATGCCACCTATAGGTCCATGCATCCAAACTCCGTAATCAACCTCGACTTCAATTTAACCTGGGTTTTCAGCAATATTGATGCCAATTTCAGTTACCTGGTTCGTCTTCACTTCTGTGAGCTTCAATTCACAGCAGCCAACCAGAGGATATTTGACATTTATATTAACAAGCAAACTGTAGAGCAAGCCTTGGATGTCATCTATATGGCTTCAGGGCCAAACCGCCCTATTTACAGAGATTATGTCATATATGTCCCTGAAGATGAATCTGCCACTACAGACCTGTGGGTGGAGCTGCATCCCAACAGCAGAACAGCGCCTCACTACTATAATGATATTCTGAATGGACTGGAAATATATAAGCTCAATGACAGCTCCGGAAATCTTGCAGGACTAAATCCTGTGGTAACTGAGGAAGTTGTAGAAAACTCAGCAAATGGACCCATAACCAGCACCAGCAGTAGCAAGCATAAGGGCTATACGATAGAAACTGTATCAGGAAGCTTCGCTGGTGCAGTCATGCCGTGTTTGATGATTTTATGCTGTGCCCTGAAAAGGAAAAATAAGAGTAGTAAGGGCTCACATGACAAGCCCTTTATTGCTGTTGCTGGTCACGGAGGAGGGACTACAACTACTACTACTAGTAGTTCAGCCGAGAACACTGAATCTTATGCATCCACGGGATCCTACAGCTGTGCATCGACTTCTGCAGCTAGCATATGTTGCAGGTATTTTAGTCTTGCTATATATGTTTTATTTCAATTGTGAGAGAGATGGATGTTATATTAATTCATGAAGTAGAAACATTACATCAATCTTGCAACAGGGCTTCAACAGGATTACATGGAACATTTCTTCCTAAAATATCCAGGACAGTTACCTAAGGTTCCTTTGCTGCAGGGGGAATTCACTTGAAACATCTTTGATGATAAACTTGAGATTACTATTTATTAGCAATATCAACTCTCACCTGAACATCTTCACCTCCCCACTCAACATTCATGTGGATAATACCATTTCCTATTATAAGCAATTCAGTTCTATTGAAAAAACCTGATCTTGAATCAGAGAAATAAAATTCTGATATGTCCTTTATTGCTGTCCAAGATCTTTTAGGTTTGGAGACATTCCATCTTGCAGCATCCAGCAAACTTCATTTAGTTTTGAAGGCTCTATTTCTGATGCCCATATTTGAGTCAGTCTTTAAACAGCACGAATTTTGAGGGGAAATTAATTACTTGTAGGTGGAAACCAAAAACTGGTAGAAAACAAAAATGAATAATAGAGAAGAGGTTATAGTAGAGGAACAAATTAGAATTGAAATGCTGCAGCAGCAGCTTCAGAAAAAAGAAAACCGTAGCAGCTCCCTCAAGTATATTAGAGCAGCAACAACAGCTCCAGAAGGGTGAATACACCTAGCAGCCTTAGAGAGAGCATACATAGCAAAAGTGCAAGAAAGAACATACACAACAGCAGCTCTAGAGAGATGCACAACAACAAACAAAACTAGACATTTCTTTAATCTGTTTATAAATATTTTGTACCAGTTATCTTTGATATAAATAAATAACATATCTCTGAATTTAATAGAATTGTCTCTTTCTATACTCTCCGTAGTCTTTAGTTTTATTATTCTCTTCAACAAGTTCTTCCCTGAAAGTCTGCATATCCCCTACTCTGTGTTAAAGAGGTCTTCTTTGAACATTGCCTTATCTGTCAAACATTATGCTATCACTGTTTGCAATTATCCTTGAACATCCAAGCGTCTCAAGCAAAGGACCCCTCCAACAGAAGGGGCGCTAACCAGGAGATTTTATTCAACTTGAAACCAATCCTAAATCCTTACATTGAATTTAACCTGAAGGGTTAAATTAGCATAAAACCTATGCTTGGTTCATGGAGTAAACAGTAATGTGTGTCTCACTGATTCATAAACATAGTTTGTCTAATTTATATGTTGCAGGTTCTTCAGTTTTTCAGAGATTCAAGATGCAACCAACAAGTTTGACGACTCACTTCTTCTCGGGGTAGGAGGGTTTGGAAAAGTTTACAGGGGAGAAATCAGTGGCGGCATCAAAGTTGCAGTCAAGAGAGCAAATCCACAATCCCTCCAAGGTTCTCGCGAGTTCAGGAATGAGATAGACTTGTTGTCCAGGCTTAGGCACAAGAATTTGGTATACCTGATAGGCTACTGTGATGAGAACTCAGAAATGTGTCTTGTTTATGATTATGCTCCCAATGGCACACTCCAGAAGCATATCCATGGCAAGGACCATGGAAGCAATTTGTTGTCATGGAAGCAGAGGCTGGAGATATGCATCGGTGCTGCAAAAGGCCTTGACTATCTTCACTCGGGGGCATTCCAGACTGTCATACACCGTGATGTGAAGAGTACCAACATTCTTCTGGATGAAAACTTGAATGCCAAGGTTTCTGATTTTGGGCTTTCCAAAACACTGGACACATTCGACCGGAGCCATGTAACCACTGTGGCAAAAGGGAGCTATGGATATATGGATCCTCAGTACTTCTTCAGGTTGACTCTTACAAAGAAATCTGATGTCTATTCCTTTGGGGTGGTGTTGTTTGAGGTGTTGTGTGCTAAGCCTGCTGTTATGTCTACCCAGACAGGGAAGAAGATGAATCTATCTGACTGTGTTCTGGAGCATGTAAGAGCTGATGCCCTGGATCAAATTATAGACCCCAATTTAATAGGTGACATAACCTCAGATTCTCTTCAGATGTTTGCAGAGGTAGGAGTGAAGTGTTTGGCGGAGGAAGGTGATGAGAGGCCTTCCATGGCAGATGTGTTGTGGTACTTGGAGTTTTCCCTGCAATTACATGAAGATGCAACATGCCAAGGAAAAACTACTTGTGGTGTTGTTTCTGATGAGGTTTGAATTGATAAGCCACTTTTTAGAGGTAGATAAAGTATTTGTAGAAAAATAAAATGGAATAGAAATTATTGTGGTGCATCGTTAATCATGATTTTCAGATTTTGTAATGTTTAATATGCTACAATTCTCATGAATCAGAGTATGATCTCAAATGTTGTTGCACAGCGGTTACCTACCTAGTACCTGTATATGTTTCTTTTCTTACCAGAACTGTATTTTTTTAATATTTAATTATTTAATTTAATCTATTATATTATATTCAAATTTTAAATAATATTTGACTAGTGTTGTTGCTCAGCCATGAACTTTGTATGGATATTTTCTTATAGGAACTGACTTTATTATGCGTTTTTAACGTGCTTTTAGTATTTTCTTTGTTGTGTCCCTTGTACGGTACTTTGTTACTGCTTTTAATTTATTGTATTATTTTTTAACATATTTAATATGATAAGATTATATGTAAATAGAGAAAACCTTTGATTTTGTTGAAGATTTCAAACGATGTATAGGTATTCTATAATAGTATTATCGAGTCTTATGTTTATAAAAATAAAAAAATAAAAAAATAATGATATCAAGTTTCCACAATTCATATTAATTGATTTTGTTCACGTTTTTGGATTAGATTTCATAAGAGTTTTTGCATCATTTACACCTCAAATAATTAATATTCAATAATAAGTATAAATTTACAAAATTATATATAAATATATAATACTTATTCAAAGAAAGGGTTGGGGGGCCTAACTCGATTGACTAAAGCATCTTGTTGTAGACAAGAGGTCATAAGGTCTAGTCTCCCCCAAACTTGTGGTACCAAAGGGCATGTCGTGCCAATGATGCAATTAATAGGGGGACAAATATATGATCGATTCTTGCAATCTAAAAATATATATAATACTTATTACACTTTTTAAAAGATTGGTAGGCTTCCCCTACTAATTTTATTTTATTTTATCAAAGTGTTGTTGATTTCGGCTCTAATAGTATAATGAAATATTAAATTAAAGAAAAGAAGTAGTTTATAAAAAATGTAGAAAAAGAAAAAAAAATAGAAAGTTCTAGTCACTTCGGTGTTAAATGCAATTTTTTTTGTTAAATTTCAATTATTGTGGATGAAGCATTGGTATAAGAACTTTGCATCATTATTTATTCTTCTATGTCCTATGTGTCTTTATGATGTCATTATCCATAGTCTTGTCTTCTTTGGCAGATTCATGTTTCTATGGTCATAGTCTTCTCCTTCGACTAAGAAGGTAATTTGTACAACTATTGCCTTGTCCCTACATCTTGTACTTTCTACCACTTACAATAAAGTCTTGATATCTAGACTAGGTGGTATCATAGGTACTTTTTGGGGCTTGATTTAGGGAGTTAAAAAGAAAAACTTCCTTGATGGTAGTTAAGTCTCACAAAAGAAATTTGAAAGCTTTCAATGGGTCCTTGAAATATATGTAGAATGCTTATGCACTTCCTTGATGGTAGTTAAGTCCCACAAAATAAATTTGAAAGCTTTCAATGGGTCCTTGAAATATATGTAGAATGCTTATGTAATCAAGTTGTATTAGTATGAGTGAGCGGATTCAACTAAGAAAAATTAATAATGGATTTTACTTGTGATTCTCAATCCTAATATGGCTCCTACTATATTATGAGGTGTGTGTGTAGGCTATTTTTATTGTGTACTTCTCTAAGTGTTTCCTTGTCATATTGTGTACTTTGTGAATGCTTGCTTATCATATTCAAAAATTCAAATTGATGTGCTTTATTGAATATGAGGACATCTAGGTGTTGGTGTTGAGGACACCTAGACACTTGGATGCTAGTGTACAACTCTAAGATTTAAAAAAAAATGACTTTACATGAGGCTTTAAACCTTAATCCTAAGCTTTCCCTAATCCGTTTTCTAATAATCATTTTAATATAGGCATAAAATAAAGCTACATTCTCTCATTTGGAAGGAATCTACATATTATAAATTTCTCTCTACATCCAAACTATTATTGCAAGGATATCAAGGCTCCATTATTGATTTTTTTTATTGAGATCTTCCTTGCCACACTCTCACTTCTCTACCATTGTTGATCTACTCTAGATCCAATATTTCCATAACCAAACCATCACATTTCTCCCACTACTTACCTTAATCTTGTATCATTGATACAAACCCTCCTATCGTAGCTTCTATATATTCCTAATCTATGATATATCTATCCTCAATTGTTCCCTCTCACATGTTATACCTCTAAAAAAATGATTTCCCTTATCTAAACAATTCTAGTGGCTCTTATTACCTCCTTGTTTCCTTTGATGCACTTTCACACAACACTTAGGGTTATAAATTCCATAATGTATACACATTACCACAACACCACACATAGGACCACATACTCAACATTTTGTAGGGTTACTATTGAGGTTGAAAATGTCATCCTAAAGGGGTTGACTAAGGTAACTTCCCAATAATCAAATTTCATTTCTCTTTCCAATCAAAATTTAGACATCAAAGGCACTTTAGAAGATTTTATAAGTAGGGTATAACTATAGAGATCAAGAGGAGGCATTCATAAAGTTTTTAGAGTCATGAGATCAAAATACAGTAGTGCTACAATGCCAAATTATTGAACAAGAGAACCATGGTACTAAAGTGTGGGGTAGGAGGACCCCAATGTAACCCCTAAAATGCAAACCACAAAATCTATTATCACTCTCAACAATGAATATTATTAAGCCTTATTATTCAAACCATTCAAACCATTTAAACCATGAGTACATATAAATATTTATATATATTATTCTTAATAAGGCCATGAAAGAGGACATAATATTGACCATCAAAATTCCATGCAATGTCATAAGGCCTACAATGCCTCTTAGAGTACAATATATTGTTAGTATATAAAATATAAATTGTCATCAATGTGTTATATAGACATATAATCATATAGATGTCATTTTATGTTCATCGGTGACTAATCCTAAAATATTTGACCTCTCTTTTCTCAATTACAAGGTGAAGCTTGAACCTAAATATAAACTAATCTCCCTTTGTGCATACAACCTTATTTTTCCATCATGGTAACTAATATGAGATCATTCCTAATGGGTATTCCTTAGTCAAATTTTGCATGTGTTGTTCTCCATCATCCCCTCTATGCCTATCATGTGTTTGAAGTTGCAAATGTCCCAAAATTTATAAGTATGGAGGTTTTCTATAAAAATTCTAAAGAATATGCTAAATATCAAATTTTTAGAGTTTCCCATTCTAGCATACCTTTCCCTTGACCTTTGATTTTTCCTTTGTCTTTGTCAAAGATTTGAACTTTCTATTATCAGCCACATGATTTTCCTTGAACCCACACACTCCAATAATTTATACTAGAAGTTACCTTTTGTATCCATAGCTTCAATCATCCTTTTGCTATTATACCACAATGTCATATCCATCAATAAAGATAAAGAAAGTTGAGAACAAGGTAAGTGCACAGAGATGGTTCCCAAAAAGGGGACTTAAGTGGACAACTTTTTATGAAATCAAGAAATACCGACCTTGGACGTGAAATTGAGGATACTTAAACTAAAATTTTTGAGATGGAACAAAAAGAAGGATTCAAGTGCTCTGAGTCTAGTTTCTAAACTACTAATTTATTTTGAAAATGGTTGAGATTAAGGGGTTCAAACGAGGGATGTACACAAATTGGTGTTGTTTTTGTTAGAAAAACATAACATAGCAACTCTTGTACGACCCTCGTACGGTGAACTTTTTTTTAGTATTTTTAAAATCACAATGGTCAAAAGTTAGCTAACAGTAATTAGTTGATGCATGATTTTTTTGATAATTTTTTAATGAATATTTGATTTTTTACTAATTTTCGAAGTGGACATTTCCTGAAAAACAGAATTTTGGTCGTGCTACCCCTACAAAATTTGGAAACTAATTGATTTTTTTTTTTTTTTAATTTTAAATTTGTAGAATTGAGTCTAGTTTCTAAAAATGTAATTTATTTGAAAAAATGATGAACGGTTAATTTATAACGAAAAAAATACCAAACACTGCTTTTTGGCAAAAAAAAAAAATTCAGATAAAATAAATTATGGATGAAAGGCTTAACATTTTCAAAAAGTGAAAAAAATTACATCATTGGATAGCTAACAGAGAACCCAACATTACCCATGTGTTCAATTTTTTCGATATTGAAACACGTGCAATCTTGACGATGAGCATGAACTTGATTATGAGAAATATGGTAGATTTTTTAAAAACGCGTCTCTGATCATTGGGAATGCCCTCCAAGCCTTTGGGTTGGTATTCCAAGGCAAATACCAAGCCTAAGGCTTGGGAATTCCCAAAGCAAGATATAACGCGAGTGCGTTAGAACGCGCTCGCGTTATGTCTCACTTTTTATATGGTTTTGCTTCTGCGGCAAACATGTCAACTAAGACATAACGTGAGTGCGTTATAACGTTCTCACATTATGTCTTCCTTTATGTTAAATGTTAATATATTGAATGTATGTTGATATATTTGTATGTTTGTATGTACATGTATGCTTGTATGTCATGTATGTATGTATCAATGTATATATATTGTATGTATGTCTCTATGTATGTTAGATTGTATCTGCACATGTATGTATGTATGCTTGTATGGATGTAAGATTATATGTACATATGTATTATGCTTGTATGTATCCATTTATGTATGTCTTTAGACAGAGGGAGAATTTAAAGAGAGAGAGTTTGGAGAGATGGAGAGGGGGTGGAAGTGAGAGTTTAAGAGAGATGGAGTGGGAGAGAAGGGGTTGGAGTGAGAGGGACTTAGCTAGGTAGGGTGGGAGGGATAGAGAGAGAGAGAGAGAGAGAGAGAGAGAGAGAGAGAGAGGGGAAGAGATAGAAACTGAAGAGAAAAGAAAGTTATGTAGGTGGTGCAGGGAGAGACTTGAGAGTGTGTGAGGTGAGAGGAGAACTTGAGAGATAGGTAGTGTGAGGGAGTGTGAGAGAGAGGGAGTGGGAGAGAGAGCAAGTGTGAGTGAGAGACCTAGGAGAGGAAGAGGGTGTGGGAGGGAGTGACCTGATAGAGGTAGAGAAAGAGGGGGGTGGAGTGAGAGGGACTTATCTAGGTAGGGTTGGAGGGATAGATAGAGAGAGGGGAGAGAGACAAAGAGAGAGTTACCTAGGTAGGTTTCTAGAGGGAGAGACCCGAGAGAGAGGGGGGGTGGGAGGGAGAGACATGAGAGAGAGGGGGAGAGAGGTAGTGGGAGGAGAGAGTGGGATAGAGTGGGAGGGACATAAAGAGAGATGGATAGAGGGAGTGAGAGAGGGTGGTAGGGATTGATTGAACAAGAGGTACGTAGAAAGAGGGAGATGGTAGATAGAGACAATTAGAGAGGGTAGGAGGGAAGGAGGGAGAGGTGAGATGTATAGATAGGGAGAAAGTGATAGAGGTTGAGGGTATAGGGTTGAGGGACTAGCGTGGAGGACCTATAGGGGTGATGGTTTCTAGGGTATTAGGGTTTAAAGTTTGAGGGTTGAGGGAATAGGGTTGATGGTAGAGGGTATAGGGTAGAAGGTTTAATGGTTTAGGGTTGAAGGGTTTGGGGTTAAGGGTTTACTTGGTTGAGGGTAGAGGGTTTAGGGTATAGGCTTTAGGGTATATGGTTGAAGGGTTAGGTTCAGGGTCCAATGTAAGGGGTAGAGGGTATAGGGTCTAAGGATTGAGGGTTGAGGGATTAAGGGTTCAAGGTTGAGAATTGAGGGTTGAGGATTTAATGCATAGAGTAAAGGGTAGAGGGTAGACGGTTTAAGGGTTGAGGGTTGAAGATAGAGGGTTTAAGGTATATGGTCGAGGGATTAGGGTTGAGGGTCCAATAAATAGGGTAGAGGTTATAGGGGTTGAGAGATAAAGGGTTGAGGGTTTAGGGATTAGGGTAGAGAGTTTTCTTGGATTTCATAGTATAAGGGTTGAGAGATTAGGGTTTAGGGTAGAGAGTATTGGGTTGAGGGTTGAGGGATTAATAGGGTATAGGGGTTGAGGGATTAGGGTTTAAGGGTTGAGGGTTGAGGGTTGAGGGATTAAGAGGGTATAGGGGTAGAGGGATTAGGGTTGAAGGGTTGAGGGATTAATAGGGTATAAGGGTAGAGGGGTTAGGGTTGAAGGGTTGAGGGTTGAGCGTTGAGGGATTAAGAGGGTATAGGGGTTCAGGGATTAGGGTTTAAGGGCTGAGGGTTGAGGGATTAAGAGGGTATAGGTGTTGAGGGTTGAGGGTTCAAGGATTAAGAGGGTATAGGGGTAGAGGGATTAGGGTTGAAGGATCAATAGGGTATAGGGGTAGAGGGATTAGGGTTGAAGAGTTGAGGGATTAAGAGGGTATAGGGGTTCATGGATTAGGGTTGAAGGGTTGAAGGGTTGAGGGATTAAGAGGGTATAAGGGTTTAGGGATTAGGGTTTAAGGGTTGAGGGTTGAGGGTTGAGGGTTGAGGGATTAAGAGGGTATAGGGGTTGAGGGATTAGAATTGTAGGGTTGAGGGTTGAGCATTGAGGGTTGAGGGTTGAGGGATTAATAAGGTATAGGGGTAGAGGGATTAGGGTTGAAGGGTTGAGGGTTGAGCATTGAGGGTTGAGGGATTAATGGGGTATAGGGGTAGTTGGATTAGGGTTGAAGGGTTGAGGGTTGAGTGTTGAGGGTTGAGGAATTAAGAGGGTATAGGGGTTCAAAGATTAGGGTTGAAGGGTTGAGGGTTGAGAGTTGAGGGATTAAGAGGGTAT
>CM021109.1:549001967-549046967 GCA_007115665.2 Sequoiadendron giganteum
TCTTTCTCCCACTCTCACCCTCTCTCCCTTCCTCTCTTTCTCCCACTCTCCCCTTCTCCCACTCTCTCCCAGTCTCTCTTTCTCCCACTCTCCCCTTCTCCCACTCTCCCACTCTCTCCCTCCCTCTCTTTCTCTCACTATCTCTTTCTCCCCCTCTCCCTCTCCCTCTCCCTCCCTCTCTCCCTCACACACACACACTCACCTCTATCTCCTCTACTATAAGGGTGCAGGGGACATATATAGAATTAGGATAGAGGGTATGGACAAAGAGGGAAAAACTAAATATATTAAGAAAACCATATTTCACATAACACACTTGTGTTATAATGCGAGCACGTGTTCTACTCCACTAAAAACGGTAAAAAATTCTATATACCCATGATTTCAAGGCCCATAGTCTGCATATTCCCTTGGTTTTGTGCATGCTCCGACAAAAAGTTGCTTTTTGATGATGTTGTGAAGTGTGCAAGCATGTTTTTCACATTCCATCACCTTTTCCATGATCTTTCTACCACCTTTGCATGAAATAGTAGATTTTCCACGTTGAAAGACGTACAATATCAATTGAAGTTTGAATTCCATTGAAAACTGATATACAATTGAATTTTGGAGGGGAACAAGCTTTTGAACAAGTCAAATTGTTGTGGAGTTTGAAGAAAGAAGAAGCTAAGGCTACTTAATTGGGTTGAACTCCTCCATTTAAAAGTATAGTTTTTAGGTATGTGAAGTCGTTACACATTTTCTTTCATTCTATTATGGCTTGCTTTCATTTTTGTTTGTCATTATAACCTTATGTTGTCATTGTAACTATATTTCCCTTCACAACACATTTGATTCATATACTCAAATTAGCATTAAGAGTTCCCAATTCCTTAAGGACCTTCAAAACACCTTGAAAATCTTGAAAATAACTGATTACAATTAGCTAGATTCCTCAAAACATCAACTAATGATTATGTCATTCACAACTTGTCTTAAATCTTCCATAATGGCACCATTGTTTACAAACACAAACAATAATTATTAAGGCACAACCAAACAATTATTTTCTTAAGAAATCTTTGTTTGAGTTAGTACAAAAAAAATGAAACCTTTGAGAAGTCTGCCCTTACACACAAACTTATTTTCTTTGTTCATTGTCCACATTACTAGTAGCCAAGCATCTGCAAATTGTCACATGTATCTCCCAAACCATGCACACACTTCAGACTATGATACTCATTTTTTATGCAGAGTTAGAGGACCCAAAACCATTCAAGATGCCAAATTGACTTCAAGAGGCCTATAACAAGATTAAAAAGACCTAATGGACCAATGCCAACACTCCTCCAAGTTGGACAACAAACATAAACACTATTTCCCATTTTTCACCCTTGGAATCTAGTAGTAGTGCAAAACCAGTTTTGGGCTCTTAACTAAAAAACACTAAGAAAATAAAAGAATGATTCTAGCACCCATTTCAGAGTTGCAAGACATACCTTAACCCATCACATGGCTCCTTTTGGACAATTTTAAGAAAACTAACCTTTTCACTGTTTTAGGCCTCCAAGTATGCCAATTTTACAAAGGAACTACCCTTAGATCCTCACACCAAACTTTCAAACCCAAAAAAATTATTTAATTAGGTCTCAAAACAAGATATTTTCTAGGTCTTAGGACCTTACCCACTCAACTAGGCTTCCAATACAAAAACCCCCATTTTTCAATGCAAAGAGGGAGGGTTTATAGAAACTCCTATACACTAGCCTTCCCAGACCATTCCAAAGAACAAAAAATATTCAAAATTCCTTTCACAAGGTCAAAAGTTCATTACATAGACCACTCCTTCAACACTTTTTCAAAATCACTCCTTGGTTCCTCAAATTCTCATGGAAAAGTGCTTGTTTCAACCTAAGAACCCCATCCTATTGTCATTAGTTTCATTCCAAGGAATGTTAAACAGTAAAATACCCTACTCTAACAATGTACATGCCATCCCACCAAGAAACAAGTCATAATAGTAGGTGGGATGGTCATTTCATAATTAAATCCTACTCAAACCCTTGATTTGCTTGAAAAGAGCAATTTCAGAAAATTGTCAATTGCTCCCTTCAAACGTACTGTTAAGCCCTCAAAATGGATGTATTAGAGATTTAAGACATGTGCCTACAATATTATATTAGTTTTGTATCAAGGGGAGGCTATACAGATCTGTACAAGTGCAGGAATGTGCAAAAAAACCAGTGAATTTTCGGAAAACAACGTTTTTGTATCATAAAAATGGATTTCAAAATGAACAATACTCCTCCCTTCGAGCCAATGGAGGTTGTTTAAAAATTTTGCAATGAAAACCAGATCCCCCCAAGCTTTGTCTATGCTTCCATAGTTTGTACACATTTGTCTATGCTAGGTTAACTTTTGTACACGATATCAATTGTAAGTATTATTTAAATGAATCCTTCAATGACCTATATTTTTCAATTAAATTGAATGGATACATTTTTTAGGAACTAATATTCATCTCATTACCATGGTATAGATAAAATTATCCACCATGCTGAAGAAAAAGACAAAGAGGAAACTAACAGACGAAGAGAACGAAACCTTCAAAGAAAATTTGAGATTTTGGGTAGCGACATATCGTGAAAAGAAGAAATTGGAAATGATTGATGAAAAAAACTCGATTGTAGAGGAATCTCAACCATCAAAAAGAGAAGGGCAATTGGCAGCACAACAGGCACGAATGTGAAAGCATCGTTATAAGACAGATTCAGATACCGTAGTTGGAGACACACCCTCAATGACAAGTGAATATGAAGGGACACCATTAAGCACAAGTGAATATGGAGGGACACCATCTAGCACAAGTGAATATGGAGGGACACCATGTACCGCAAGTGAATATTGTTGGAAACCATCCAACACATCTCAAGTTGAGAGTACATCATCACTCAGAATTGATGAAGAAGGTATGCCATCATCCCCATGTGAACCTCAAGGTATGTCTTCTTCTCCACCCTTGATCGAAGTTATGCAATATAGCCCACCTCAATTAAATATTGATGAAATTCCTAATGTTGAGATGTATGTACCTAGGAGAGCACCATCTAGAATTTTGCGTAGAAAGCCAAAGTATTTGATTAATATTGATGATGAGATTTTGCAGCACATGGAAGGTAAGATTTCAACACGCACTTGTAGAAGATATGCTGATAAGATTTGGGAACGATTATTTGAAAGGCTAAATGAGATTGCAAGATGTCAAATATTTGTTGAAATGATACGAGGTGTAAAGTATAGAAACATCATGAAGACTCTTGGGTTGAGAACATCGAATGCGTCGAGTGAAGACACTATTCTGAAGAATCTAATGGATGCTTATGAGAGTGTGGGTAAGAGTTCATGCTCAAAGGATAGTAATGTCACCCGATGTGTCATTACATCGACTTTGGTAAGCTATCAAACAAAGGGAGCTCATCTAATTAAAAATACTAGTGAACAAATGAGAATTAGTAGAAAAAATTTATCAAGAGCCATTCAAAGGCGGAAAAGAATTGAGGGAAATGATTCAAATGAATTATGGGCATTCTCGGGGAGATTGTCATGAAAAGATAAAGAAGTTGTCGAAGCCTTGAGAACACTAATTGAAGAGTATTGGAAGAATAACACAAGACCATCTCCGAATCAAAGGGATGTGGTAAGAAGGAGAATCGTTAGTCGGAATCGTGAGCCACATCCAAAGCATTTTTTGGATATGACTCAAACCCAATTTTTTCAAAAATTTAAAAATAATTATCCTCAAATTAGTATTTCTCAAAGATTTTTTGAAATGCTTAAACCTTTTTATGTCAAGATAAATCACACATGCACTACTTCTTGTTGTAGACTACATATTGAATTTTCTAACCATTATGATGTTTATCGTTCTATATGTTTAGATTTGCATACTAACGATGTTTTGCAGGATTGTGGCATACAAGCCCCACCAAAATCTTCAAGAGTGTTCTTATCAAAAATATTATGTGAAATAGAGGATGGCCAGATATTCTATAGGACAGCATGATTGGATGGTTCATGCGAGTGTTGTGGTGGCTTCTAGTGTATGCCAGTATGTCAACATATGGAAAGCATAGATGAGGTGGGACAAAAACTAGTAGAGTTCGGGAAGCATAAAACAGTGGCATATGCTACAAAAGATGGGTCTTAAGCAAAAAGGTGTGAGTTGGTTATTGAGAAGATTCCAATGTACCAATTTATGACCACATTTCGTGACAATATACTATCTGAGTATGCAATGCATACCCATAGAGCCCGACGGTTGGACACGCAATTCAAGCTATGCAAGGAAACCTTTCCATTTGGAAGCATAGTATCTGTGGTTGACTTTGCGGATTACTACACTCTACAACCACAACATGAGGTACAATCATAGCATTACAACTCCACACAAGTTTTGATATTTGTACACATAGCATTCATTCATGCATTTGATAGTACATATGAGCAAAGGAAGGTATTGAGGGAGTACCACTTTTACATTAGTGACGATTGCACACATTCTCCAGAGTTCGTGCAAGGTTGCTTCTAGATTTTCTATAGTGGTTTGGCTCAGAGGGGCATAAAATACGATCGACATATAATATGGTCTGATTACTGTGCAATGTAGTTCAAGAACTCTTGCATGTTCTACTGGTTGTGCAGGATGCATGTCATTACAGGTTTTCAACATATGTGGAACTTTTGTGAGGCCGGACATGGAAAGGGGGAGCATGATGGTGCAAGAGAATGCGTGAAAAGAGCATTAGCATGAGAAGAGTTAAAGTATAAAGACAGTGCAAAGTTGACAGATGAAAAATCAATCGTCGAGTGGTGTAATGCTTTGATGGGTCCAGGTAATGAAGGTACATCTTCAGTTTATAGATTTTTTTGGTTGGTGTCCATGATACTAACATTGCACCATATGAAGACTGTTGTACACGAACAGGATCGAGTGAGGTACACTCTTTCCTTAGCTCAAATGCAGGTTCATGGAGTATCGATACACGAAAGATGGCATGCTTTTTTTCTTCATGTACAATGCAAGCCTGAAATGATTGTGAGTCAGGGGAGTGGGTTGAAAAATGGCTCACAAGTTATCTCAGCCCACTTCACACGTATCGCCCTCTGACGGCATTGGAACTAACACAGATGGAAGCATCGGTTGACTTTGACCACGTATCAGATCTAGTTCAACCAAGTGATATATCTACTTCCTTATTTGTTGAAATTCCATATCATTATCTTACTTTGTACTGTATTCATAATGTTGACAAATTTCAAGAGATTTTTTGCACATATCAATGCAGGGCATGTTTATGCAGTTATTGCAGATGAAGACAATGAAGAGGGAACATACTATTACTTGTGTGTTGTGTTGGGGCCAAAAATAAATTGGAGGCCCCAGTTATAGATGGAGAAAACATCGAATACCCTACAGGCTCAGTTGTGGTTACTGGAACATGGCTTAGAAGGTACCCACATTCAAGTGTTAAACATTGGCTATTTAGGACTTTGACATGCATCGTAAGATTCTTCATTAATCGAACCTTGTTGTGGCATCCAATTTTCATTTGACCAAATATGGGGGCAGACCTTTAAACAAGACCTTGTGGAAGGTCTGTGAGTTTGACCATGAGGCTATACTTGACACAATAAAAAGTAGAGCAGACTCGGATGGTTCGTTGGATTAATTTGTAAGTATATGCACATTGGTTCTTATTAATTTATACTTGTATGCACATTAATTTGTTTGATACCAATGCTATCATCTTCTTTTATAGTGATTGGTGTCCCCTTGCAAAAAATACAGATATATGAGCCATCCAAGAGAATATCAGCCAGAAAAGCAATGCAACATCCTTATTTTGATGATCTTGACAAATCTCAATCAAAAATTTAAGCCATTAGAAAAGTGTGTGCAAAGCTTGGTGAGGGAATTTCAAGTTATTCATTTGAAGTTAACCTTATCATGAGCAGCTATGATGTAGACATTATAAGAGCATCTATAATTTCAACTTACTCTATTCACGAGAGGTGTTATGTGCAATAGGTATGTTGGAATTCCCAGTGAAGATGTATGGCCAGGAGTGACTAAGTTGTGAAACCTGCATGCCTATCTGTAAGTGCATTCCATCTATTTTTATTTCATTTCCATTTTGGATGCTCTTTATTTTTCTCTTTTACTTTGTGTATTTGTAAGTAAACTACTAAAAATTGATTGATCTCTCCTTGCAGAAAATGCTGATTTAAGAGCCATCAAACAGAATCTCAGCCAAAAAGCAATGCAACATCCTTATTTTGATGATCTTGACAAATCTCAATTTTGATTTCAAGACATTATAAAAGAGCGTGTGAAGCTTAGCGATGGAATGTCAAGTTACTCAATTGAAGTTAACCTCATAATGAGCACCTATGATGTAGAAATTTAAAGAGAATCTCGAATATATGAGTGACATTGTAAAAGATCTGTGAGAAAAAAGTGCCTGAGGCATTGTAACAAGATTTACTTACATAGTGACAAACTCTCAGATCTGCAATTGTAATAAGATTTACTTACATAATGAAAAACTCTGAGGCATTGTAATAAGATTTTTTTACATAATGCATTGATGGGGCAACAATTATCATGTATCCAAACCCTCAAATCCGCAATTTGTCTCAGGACAAAATCACTCCACCATGCCAAACTAAAACCCTTATTTTATGCAATATTTTATCAAACCCGAGGGTGAAACTTCATTTTTCATGCCCTTTTCCATCAAAATCTACAAGGAAAACAACATAAACCCATAAGAATTATTCCTTTTCACTTGGAAATTTCTTTTTTGATCCTACAGAATCGCGTTGGGCCCCTCTAGAAAAACATCTATCGGAGTGGTTTTCTCGTGGTGGCGAATTTTCATTGATGGAAAAAGTGTCAAAATAAGGCTGTGCAAAGTTGCAAAATGGTGCAACTTTCATTCTGCAACTTGTATGACCAAGCAGACTATTCCAACATGTCTAAAAATAGGTATTTTTATGCTAGGCATGGTCCTCTTTTGCACCAAAACACATGAAATCGATCCGAGCTATGTTCCACCGAATTGATCCCTTGAGGGTCCAAAGTGCAAAATGGCTTTAACCTTCAACATGTTATTACTTGGATACCGTGACACTTAGAATCTTCTTGTCCAAACCTACAGGATTGCGTTGGGCCCCTCTACAAAAACCTCTCTCGGTTTTGGCTATCTCGGAGTGGTTTTCCCGTGGCAGCAGATTTTCACTTGATAGAAAAAGTGTCAAATTCAAGTTGTGCAACTTTCGCTCTGCAACTCGTGTGACCAAACTAAATGCTCCAACACATTTGAATAGGTATTTTTATGCTAGGCAAGGTCCTTTTTTGCACCGGAACATGTGGAATCGCTCCGAGCTACGTTCCACCAGATCGATCCCTTAAGGGTCCAAAGTGCAAAATGGCTGCAAAATTCAGCATGCTATTACTTGGATACCGTGATGCTTAGAAACTTCTCACTAATCCTATAGGATCACGTTGGGCCCCTCTACAAAAACCTCTCCCGGTTTTTGCTATCTCAGAGTGGTTTTCCCATGGCGGTGGATTTTCACTTGATGGAAAAAGCATCAAATGCAAGCAGTACAAAGTTGCAAAGTGGTGCAACTTCCGTTCTGCAACTTGTGTGACCAAGTAGACTGTTCCAACATGTCGGAATAGGTATGATTACACTAGGCATGGTCCTCTTTCACACTGAAACACGTGGAATCACTCTGAGCTATGTTCCACCAGATCGATCCCTTAAGGGTGCAAAGTGCAAAATGGCTTTAAACTTCAGCATGCTATTAATTGGATATCGTGACACTTAGAAACTTCTAGTCCAATCCTACCAAATTTTGTTGGGCCCCTCTAAAAAAATCTCCCTCGATTTTGGCTATCTCAGAATTGTTTTCCCGTGGCCGTGGATTTTCACTTGATGGGAAAAGTGTCAAATTCAAGTTGTGCAAAGTTGCAAAGTGGTGCAACTTTCTCTCTGGAACTTGTGTGACCAAACTAACTGCTCCAACATGTATGAATAAGTATTTTTATGCTAAGCATGGTCCTCTTTCGCACCGAAACATGAGGAATCGTTCTGAGCTACATTCCACCGGATCGATCCCTTAAGGGTCCAAAGTGCAAAATGGCTGCAAAATTTAGCATGCTATTACTCTGATACCATGATTCTTAGAAAATTCTTGTTTGATCCTACATGATCATGTTGGGCATCTCTACAAAAACCTCTCCTGGTTTTTTCTATCTTAGAGTGGTTTTCCTGTGGTGGTGGATTTTCACTTGATGGAAAAAGCATCAAATGGAAGCAGTGCAAAGTTGCAAAGTGGTGCAACTTTCGTTCTGCAACTTGTGTGACCAAACGGACTATTCCAACATGCCAGAATAGGTATGTTTATGCTAAACATGGTCCTCTTCCACATTGAAACACGTGGAATCAGTCCGAGCTATGTTCCACCGAAATGATCCCTTAAGGGTCCAAAGTGCAAAATGACTTTAAACTTCAGCATGCTATTACTTGGATATCGTGACACTTAGAAAATTCTCATCCAATCCTGCAGGATCACGTTGGGCCCCTCTAGAAAACCTCTCTCGGTTTTGGCCATCTCGGAGTGGTTTTCCCATGGCAACGGATTTTCACTTGATGGAAAAAGTGTTAAATTCAAGCTGTGCAAAGTTGCAAAGTGGTGCAACTCTTGCTTTGCAACTTGTGTGACCAAACTAACTACTCCAACGTGTTCAAATAAGTATGTTTATTCTAGGCATGGTCCTCTTTTGCACCAAAACACGTTGAATCACTTCAAGCTAAGTTCCACCGGATCGATCCCTTAAGGGTCAAAAGTGCAAAATGGCTACAAAATTCAACATGCTATTACTCAGATATCGTGATGCTTATAAAATTTTCAATTTGATCTTATAGGATTGCATTGGGCCCCTCTACAAAAACCTCTCCCGGTTTTCACTATCTTAGAGTGGTTTTCCCGTGGCGGCGGGTTTTCACTTGATAGAAAAAGCATCAAATGCAAGCAGTGCAAAGTTGCAAAGTGGTGCAACTTTTGTTCTGCAACTTGTGTGACCAAGCGGACTGTTCCAACACGTAAAATTGGGTATTTTTACGCTAGGCAAGGTCCTCTTTCACACCAAAACACGTGGAATCACTCCGAGCTATGTTCCACTAGATCGATCCCTTAAGGGTCCAAAGTGCAAAATGGCTTTAAACTTCAACATGCTTTTACTTGGATACCGTGAAACTTAGAAACTTATCGTCTGATCCTGAAGGGTTGCATTGGACCCCTCTAGAAAAAAATCTCTTGATTTTTCCTATCTCGGAGTGGTTTTCCCATGGCAGCGGATTTTCACTTGATGGAAAAAGTGTCAAATTCGAGCTGTGCAAAGTTGCAAAGTGGTGCAACTTTCTCTTTGCAACTCGTGTGAACAAACTAACTGCTCCAATGCATTTGAATAGGTATATTTATGTTAGGCATGGTTCTCTTTCCCACTGAAACACACGGAATCACTTCGAGCTATGTTCCACCAGATTGATCCCTTAAGGGTCTAAAGTGCAAAATGACTGCAAACTTCAGCATGCTATTACTCAGATACATTGACACTTAGAAACTATTCATCTAATCCTACAGGATCGAGTTAGGCCCCTCTACAAAAACCTCTCCTGATTTTTGCTATCTCAGAGTTGTTTTCCCGTGGCGGCGGATTTTCACTTAATGGAAAGAGCATCAAATGCAAGTAGTGCAAAGTTGCAAAGTGGTGTAACTTTCTTTCTACAACTTGTGTGACCAAGCGAACTGTTCCAACATGTCTGAATAGGCATTTTTATGCTAGGCATGGTCATATTTTGTACCGAAACACGTGGAATCACTCTGAGCTATGTTCTACCGGATCGATCCCTTAAGGGTACAAAGTGCAAAATGGCTTTAAAATTTAGCATGCTATTACTTGGATACCATGACACTTAGAAAATTCTCATCCAATCCTATAGTAACATGTTGGGCCCCTCTAGAAAAACCTCTTATGGTTTTGGCTATGTTAGAGTGGTATTCTCGTGGCAGAGGATTTTCACTTCACGAAAAAAGTGTCAAATTCAAGTTGTGCAAAGTTGCAAAGTGGTGCAACTTTCGCTCTGCAACTCGTGTGACCAAAATAAATGCTCCAACGCATCCAAATAGGTATGTTTATGCTAGACACAGTCATCTTTCACACCGAAACATGCAAAATCGCTTCGAGCTATGTTCCACTAGATCGATCCCTTAATGGTCCAAAGTGCAAAATGGCTGCAAACTTTAACATGCTATTACTCGGATACCGTGATGCTTATAAAATTCTCGTCTAATCCTATAGGATCGCGTTGGGTCCATCTACAAAATCCTCTCCCGATTTTTTTTATTTCATAGTGGTTTTCCCATGGTGGCAAATTTTCACTTAATGGAAAAAACATCAATTGCAAGGGGTGCAAAGTTGCAAAGTGGTGCAACTTTCGTTCTGCAACTTGTGTGACCAAGCGAACAATTCCAACACATCGGAATAGGTATTTTTTTTGCTAGGTATGGTCCTCTTTCACACTGAAACACGTAGAATCACTTTGAGGTATGTTCCATCGGATCGATCCCTTAAGGGTCCAAAGTGCAAAATGGCTTTAAAATTCAACATGCTATTACTTGGATACCGTGACACTTGAAATTTCTCATCCAATCCAACAGGATCGCGTTGGGCCCCTCTAGAAAAAACTCTCTCGATTTTGGCTATCTCGGAGTGGTTTTCCCGTGGCAACGGATTTTCACTTGATGGAAAAAGTGTCAAATTCAAGCTATGCAAAGTTGCAAAGTGGTGCAAATTTCGCTCTTTAACTCTTGTGACCAAACTAACTGCTCCAACGCGTTCGAATATGTATGTTTATGCTAGGAATGGTCCTCTTTCACACCAAAACACCCGAAATCACTCTAAGCTACGTTCCACCGAATCAATCCCTTAAGGGTCCAAAGTGCAAAATGGCTGCAAACTTCAGCATGTTGTTTCTTGGATACCATGATGCTTAGAAACTTATTGTCTAATTGTACAGAATCGCGTTGGGCCCCTCTACAAAAACCTCTCTCGGTTTTTTCTATCTTAGAGTGGTTTTCCCGTGGCGGCAGATTTTCACTTGGTGGAAAGAGTATCAAATGCAAGTAGTGCAAAGTTAAAAAGTGGTGCAACTTTCATTCTGTAACTTGTGTGACCAAGCAGACTGTTCCAACATGTCTGAATAGGTATGTTTACACTAGGAATGGTCCTCTTTTGAACCGAAACACGTGGAATCACTCTGAGCTATGTTCCACCGGATCGATCCCTAAAGGGTCTAAATTGCAAAATGGATTTAAACTTCAACATGCTATTACTTGGATTTGTGACACTTAGAAAATTATCGTCTGATCCTACAAGATTGCGTTGGGCCCCTCTAGAAAAACCTCTCTCGGTTTTGGCTATCTCAGAGTGGTTTTCCCGTGGCAGCGAATTTTCATTTGATGGAAAAACTGTCAAATTCAAGCTATTCAAAGTTGCAAAGTGGTGCAACTTTCGCTTTGCAACTTGTGTGATCAAACTAACCACTCCAACACGTCTGAATAGGTATGTTTATGTTAGGCATGGTCCTCTTTCGCACTGAAACGCGCGGAATCACTCTAAACTACATTCCACCAGATCGATCCCTTAAGGGTCCAAAGTGCAAAATGGCTGCAAACTTCAGCATGCTATTACTTGTATACCCTGACGCTTAGAAACTTCTCATCTAATCCTACAAGATTGCGTTGGGCCCCTCTACAAAAACCTCTCCTGGTTTTTTCTATCTCAGAGTGGTTTTCCTGTGGCGGCGGATTTTCACTTGATGGAAAAAGCATCAAAGGCAAGCAATGCAAAGTTGCAAAGTGGTGCAACTTTCGTTCTGCAACTTGTGTGACCAAGCAGACTGTTCCAACACATCTGAATAGGTATGTTTACGCTAGGCATGGTCCTTTTTCACACCGAAACACGTGGAAACACTGTGAACTATGTTCCACCGGATTGATCTCTTAAGGGTCCAAAGTGCAAAATGGCTGCAAACTTTAGCATACTATTACTTGGATACTGTGACACTTAGAAACTTCTCATCTAATTCTATAAGATTGAATTTGGCCCCTCTAGAAAAAAATCTCTTTGTTTTGGCTATCTCGAAGTGGTTTTCCTGTGGCAACAAAATTTTTATTTTGATGGAAAAAGTGTCAAATTCAAGCTGTGCAAAGTTGCAAAATGGTGCAACTTTCGCTCTGTAGATCGTGTGACCAAACTAACTGCTCCAATGCATCCAAATAGGTATGTTTATTCTATGCAAGGTCCTCTTTCACACCAAAACATGCGGAATTGCTCTGAGCTACGTTCCACCGGATCGATCCCTCAAGGGTCCAAAGTGCCAAATGGCTGCAAACTTCAACATGATATTACTTGGATCTTGTGATGCTTAGAAACTTCTCATCTGATCCCACAAGATCACATTAAGCCCTTCTACAAGAAGCTCTCCTATTTTTTTCTATCTCATAGTGGTTTTCCCGTGGCAGTGGATTTTCAGTTGATGGAAAAAGCATCAAATGCAAGCAGTGCAAAGTTGCAAAGTGGTACAAATTTCGTTTTGCAACTTGTGTGACCAAGCAGACTATTCCAAAATGTCTGAATAGGTATGTTTACACTAGGTATGGTCTTCTTTTGCATCGAAACACGTGGAATCACTCTGAGCTATGTTCCATCAGATCGATCCCTTAAGGGTTTAAAGTGCAAAATGGCTGCAAACTTCAGCATGCTATTACTCGGATACCGTGAAACTTAGAAACTTCTCATCCAATCCAACAGGATCATGTTGGGCCCCTCTAGAGAAACCTCTCTCGGTTTTGGCTATCTCAGAGTGGTTTTCCCGTGGTGGCGGATTTTCATTTGATGGAAAAAGTGTCAAATTCAAGTTGTGCAAAGTTGCAAAGTGGTGGAACTTTCGCTCTGCAACTCGTGTGACCAAACTAACTGCTCCAACATGTCCGAATAGGTATTTTTATGCTAGGAATGGTCCTCTTTCGCACCGAAACACACGGAATCGCTCTGAGCTACATTCCACTGGATCGATCTCTTAAGGGTCCAAAGTGCAAAATGTTTGTAAACTTCAGCATGCTATTACTCAGATACCATGATGCTTAGAAACTTCTCATTTGATCCTATAGGATTGCATTGGGCCCCTCTACAAAAACCTCTCCCAGTTTTTTTTTAATCTCAGATTGGTTTTCCCGTGATGGCGGATTTTGACTTGATGGAAAAAGCATCAAATGCAAGCAGTGCAAAGTTGCAAAGTGGTGCAATTTTCGTTCTGCAACTTGTTTGACCAAGAGGATTGTTCCAACATGTCTGAATAGGTATGTTTACACTAGGCATGGTCCTTTTTTGCACCGAAACACATAGAATCACTCTAAGCTATGTTCCACCAGATCGATCCCTTAGGTTGGAGGAGTCTAAAGTTGCAAATTTGTAAGTTTTTTAAAGCAACAAATTTAAAATGCAACGGTTACTTGTTTTGAAAGTTGGTTTTTAGCTAGTTGAGGGTGTGGATCAGTTAGAGAAGTGTGTAAAACACTATGTAAAGCCTTGAGAGGCTCGAATGGAGGTTTTTGATAAACTTTTGGAAAATATTTAGTAAGAATTATTCACACTGTTATCTATTTTTTAGATTTTTTATACAAACTTGCTGATCCTGTACTTGGTATGACCTCCAGCTTCCTGTACGGTCCCAAGGCTGACATGGATTGAAAGAGGGTTGAGTTCACAAAAACCCATCTCTCATGATAATGAATGGCCCACTTAGCACTCATTGCATCTAGGTGATGCTCACAAAGGTGAGGCACTAGGTCATCCCGGGAGGTCACCTATCCTAGTACTACTCCAGCTCAAGCGCTTAACCACAAAGTTTTTTCCCCAAGGTTAAGCCCACTTAGCTTGCAAACCCATTTGCAAAACCTTCAACAAGTGTTGTGCCTTATGAAACATTCATTATAGAGCCCCTTTAGCTCATCAATTGATAAGTAGGAGGTATTTTCTACAATGTGTCAAATTATGATATTGCTATCAGGATTCAATTGTGTAGTTTTCGAGTATAAAAGAGAATAAGAAGGGAAGATTAGGGTAATCAATTTGTAGACTTATTTTTATTATTGAATTACCTAGTGTGGGATTGGTTTATATGAGAAAAAAATTATAATATGGGAGTATACGTTTCAAGCATATAATCTGGAAAGGACTCAAAGTAAGATGCATGAGTACAAAGTATTGATCAGGAAAGGCATCCCAATTCTCAAGGCCTATATATCAATGATAGGAAGATTCATATTCAAAGCTAGAACATGATTTTAATTGATTAATTAGAAACAACTATTATATTTATTTATCAAATTTCCATTATCAAATTAATATTTGAATTAGACTTCATATTCATAATTTATTTCATTTATAATTTGGGGACTTCGTTATCTATTTAATAATATTGAATGACAACCTTTGTCAATCCAATAAGAAATATATAAAAAATCTATTGATCTAGAGCTCGATTCATTACAGTGGTATTAGAGCAAATGAACCTGCCAACCTTTGGGTATTGCAACAAATTGACTTTCCATTAGAAGCATGGCAACCGATGATAGTGGTTGGCAAGATTACTTTATGAATCAGGTAGTAAGCTAAGTATTTTATCTTAAAGGAATGCCATTATGATCACATTAAAAAGAATAGAAGAATGTTTAGGTTTTATTGAGCAGTCATTTGTAGTATTAGATATAGCTCTAGCTTTTACAATATTGCACATGATTGCAGACAGTTTCAAAGATCTAGATGACATCAATAGTTCACATTACTCAAGAAGGATGAACATCTTAAAGACATTTGCGGAAATCGGGACAAGTAACCTTCTTGTGGACTTAGGGTTGCAAGATTTTATCTACAACATGTTCCACCATTTCTTCAGTAGGATCAAGAACACACATAATGAAAGTGTGTTTGCAGCCACAAAATATTATGGTTTGAACTATCCAAAAGAGTGATGTTTTATCTCGACCAACCATATCTATACTATGGTTTGTTTAGAAACAAGGATGGGTTCTCTCTTCATCAGCATATACATTATTCCTCGATGTGTTCACACCAGTGTTACAAGACTTGGACTCACCTCGGACTTGACAAGCCAATTTTTTACTTGGACTCGGGTTCGGAGCCCAGACTCGACAAATAGAAAAACCTAAGAAATTCAAAGATTTTTAAGGATTTAAAACTTGTTTCACGAACCCTTTAATAAATAAATCTTAAAGACACACTAGCATTATCAAATAGAAATTACTATGATCCCATACACAAACATACATCAATCACATAAGTATAAGTGCAAATTTTAGCTGAAGGAAATAACACATTTAGATATATAAATATTGTGATATTTCTATCGGGATTCAATCATGTAGTTTTACAAGTCAAACTCATTGACCCATGATTCATGAGTAGTGTTTCACAAGAACCCATCTCTCATGATAATGAATGGTTCATAAGGAGGAAGATAAATCTTCATACATTTCTTCTATCACAAATGAGACAAGTGCTTGGTTTAATGAAGGTCATGAGGAAACCATTAATGGGGAGTGGATACATGAAGAACCGACGGAGAATGATAATGGCTTTAGACCTGCTATAAAGTATATGCACAAATACAAGGTATACGCATGAAAACACATAAGCCACAAAGTATACATTCGAACGCACGTAAGTCACAAAGTATACACGTAAATTGTAAAGTATACACCTGAATACACGTAACTCATATGTATTGAACCATCAATTTAGAATACAAATATGGATAGGCATCGATAAAAGATATTTGTATTAACCAAATAGCCATGTAGGCATACATCAATATATGTCGATATAAGTGTGAAATATATGTACAAAATAGCCATATAGGCTTACAAGAATGCCATATAGGCATACAATGTCAAATATGTCCAATAAAAAATATGTACAAAACTGCCATGTAGGCATACAACAAAGGGCTCTGGAATATAGGTCTATCACTCATTTTTGCTGCACTTGAGGAGTGCTCCTGTTGCTCCTCCTAGGGTTTAGTTCATTGTGAAGTTTTAACTATTACAATAAGAAGTAAAGACATGAATATATAGAAATTACATTATAAAAAATGATATCTTTGATAAAATAATCACTTATCGCCATCTCACGATCTCTCTCCATGAGGGAAATATTCTCATGCCCATGCTCAAGCGTGCTCAATCCCTGTATAATGTAATGCCCCGCCACGAGACCCTAAGGAAGTTGCAACACAACGTGTAAGCATACACTTTTTTTTTCTTAAAAGTGCATTATTATCAAAGAAGATGCACAACACTTCGCAACAACCTCTAAGGAAACGTGACAAGATTACATCTATTACCGAACATACACATTACTTGCACATAAAACATTTCAATTAAAATATTGACCATACATTTAAATGCACACGATTACAAAGCATTAAAGAGTCTAACACTAAGAATAGAATATAATAAGCTTGAAATTGCATTAACTTAAAAGTAGATTACAATACTCATTCCCGGAATGAGGTAGATCACACCTAACTATTACAATTACAAGATACCTCCTTGAATACATTTGAGGAGTGATTTAATTACAAATATCAATTGAAATAAAATACAAAAAGATAATGGAATGAAACCATTGGCATCCACAAGCTCTCCAACTAGAAGACCTTGCCACATGATCTGCAAATCAAAGGGGGACCCAATGACGTAGGGCACACGTTCCTCCCAACCAAGTGGTACCTGAAGGCCCACCCCCCATGCTAGGAGACAATAACAAGGATACAAGGACAATCCCTACAACCTCTAGACTCAGGCCGACTCATACTGACTCGACCACACAAATGATTCTAACAAATAAAAGATCACACTGTATACAGTTAACACAATCCATAACATAGCAACTCCCACATAAAGATGACCTAGGAGGAGTGTCACACAAGATACATGAGCTACCCATCAGATCTTTCCAGATCCTGACCCCCATTGAGCTTCACTCTCCTACTAACCACACTTCGAGCAAGACCACTCCATCTAAAGGAGGACCAAACGGCCCCGTTCGTGGAAACCGGGTAACATACTGAAGATGAAAACACACTGCCCAAAGGAACTAAAACAACTAACTTCACAACACAACAACCCCCATCTTCTAGGACTCTCTCTGGAAGGCTTACCAATTAATGACACATTAAACCCATTTCCCCAAACATGAACACAAATAAAATAATTACAACAAGGAAATTGCAAGGAATTAATCTACTTTTGGATGTTCTAAATCCATTTCCCTTTCCTATTCTATTCACAGTAAAAGTAATAGTTGCCCTTTCAAAATAGTTGAAATAACTATTTAATTGTCTTTTTAATTACAAATAAAGAAAAAAAAACTAGTTTTAATAAATAAATCAAATTCATTAAATACCTTTAAAAACAACATAAATCTCTCAACAAAATAATCAAATTGTTTTCCTCCAATTATGCATAAATACACACCCATTTTAAAATAAAACTATTTAAAATAAATAAATATATACTTAATACATATACATAATTATATTTGAATATATAATTATATGTATACCATTATGATATATATTCATCAAATATATTTAATGTTTAACCACCACATATAAACATATATCGAATCACGAAATACACAGTTATCAAGTAAAATGAACGAGTTTTATTTTCATTAGAAAAATCAAAGAAATACCGAAAGAAATTAAGGTTGGGGGCGCCAGCTGTACTAAGTATAGGCCGACCACCCACGTACTAAGGAGGGCAGCACTGCCATGGGACAACGCATCCCCCCAAGTGGTGAGCGCACTGCCTCATGGCAGTCGCACCCCCCAAGAAAGGACTGTGGGCAGTGGGGGATATAATCGCCCCCACCAACCACCATTTTAATACCTTTAAAAAAATTTTAAAAATTATTTTATTGACCATAGAATTTTGAAACTCAGGAAAAGAAAAATGTATTTCTAGAATATATTTTTATAAAATTCGCTGTATGGTGATTTCGAAAATTAAACAAAATAAAATATTTATATTTAAGTATATATACTATATATGTATATATATATATTTATATATATATATATATATATATATATATAAACAATTTCATCAAAGTAGATAAATTGGAGGAATTTTTCCAAAACACACAACTACAGGTGAAATTATAAAATTCCCCAAAACACCCAAATTCACAGAGGAAAACAAAAATTTAAACTTTCTCAAATCTAACACTGGTAAGAAAACTACCAATTTCTTGCAAGGGTTTAGATTCAAAATCTAATATCCCGTGGATTTCTCCACTGCAAAATATACAGAGAATCTAAAGAAAAATACGTTTTTTCTACAGAGGTTAAATTTTTCCTAAAAATCTTCATGATAACAACAGAAGCTTTAAAATTTTCTTTCTCTAAAAACAAATCCTTTTCCTAAATGGATTTAATAAAACAATTCAATAAACTACACAATTCCTAATATAGATTATAAACAATAAAATAACACAAGAAGAGAACCTGAACCAAGAAGCTTCAGACAAAATGAGTATTTGATGTCGAGCCTCCTCCAAAGCTTCCACAACTTTTATCCAGCAATTCCAGTGATTCCAACCAAAACAGTATCCAATAATCACAACAAGAACACAAGAATAACTCCAATTCAATCCTACAGCCAAGAATTCTACAATGCTCCCTATATTTTCAATTTCTTCTTCCAAAAAATATCTGTATCAAAATATCCTCCCCCACCCGTGAAGAAGCTTTCCTCTTTTTTCCCCAATTCCAAAATTATCTCCATGAATAAACTTTTTCAACAACCTCTTCATTAATTTAACTCTAACATGCTGGGAAAATTAAAATATCTTCTAACAACCAAATTTAATTTCCATTTAATTTAATAATTCCAAATTGAATTACCACTAATTAAAATTTAAATTCCAAACTAATTAAATTCTCCTTTTCTTTTAATTTTCTCAACATCATATTTAATTAATTAATAAATAAATTCAACCCATTGGATTAAATTTAATTTACTAAATAAATTTAATTTAATTAATTAATTTAAATACAAGCTTCTACCAAAAAATGTCTAATTTTAATTAAATAAATATCAACATTATTTAATGCAATAAATATAAATATTTATTTTCATAATCAAGAACCCTTCAAAATTTAATAATATTAAAACAAGGCAAATGATGACACAACAAGAATGACTGACAACACACTGTGGCTAGGGTATAGACCTGACACAAGTAACCTAGCTACTATCTCCCAATCAACATACCGTTGGGTCGACACACTCAAACCCGTGAAACTAGGTGGAGTCGATCTCATGTACCTGCAAACCTGTATCCAAGGCATCAATAACACATGTATATAAAATCGTCATAAAAACACACCGTGAAGAAGAAATCACATAATCACAGGGCGCTCACAAGCGAGTGATGCAATCCTATCCCCTTCACCAATACGGTATCACCAAACTAACACTTTCATCATTAATAAAATTCATAAGCAATAATCATGTCATAATAAACCAACATTATTTTTAATCAAAGCATGTCAAGCATAACATCAAGGAAAGTACATCTCATAACACACATAGTTTGTATCACTCTAGAAATGATAAAATACTAAAGCATCTTAATCTAACATAAGAGAAAAACATAGGGGTGTTACATATAAACCATACAAATAGAAATCGAACTACGTGAATCAATAATTGTTTGATTTTTCACTAACTAACATCTCTAACAACAAATGTAAATTGAAATTTACTAATTTTCCTCATACCTCTCTCGTCAGAGCCATCGAGGATTGTATAGCAGATGTCACACCAATATCCATTGCCCTCGTCACTTTCAAAGGTGTATCGTCGTGCAACATCTGAAAATAAAACAAAAAAATATTCAACGTAATCAACAATGTGCATATAAACTACACAAATATATTAAGTACTTGATTCATTAGTTAAACTCTTTATTCTATTACCTCCATGTAGGTTTGAGTAAATCCACCGCCACTGGGAAGTGTTCCATCAAAACCTCCAATATTATTTTGTTCAACATCCAAAATCACATATTAAATTACCATTCGTAAAACAATGCTATTAACATGCAATAAATTTATAATTGTTTACTAGTTACATACCCTAGCGATAGGTGTACTGCATAAATAAGTTGGTGGGGGTCCGATGTATCTAGTCTCAACACTGTGACCCTACAATTTTATTAAAATCATAAATTTTTTTTAGTTAATCTTGCATTTCAAAATCAAAATTTAATAAATTAAATTCAATGAACATGCACTAAATTTTACCTGACTATCAATGCCATATGCTTGATGCAAAATGTTAGTTGCCCTCTCCATCTCCATAGTTGCAGACGGATCCTGCGTACCAGTCTCCTGAGTGTCGGTGGGGTCATATGAACAAGTAGCCCCACAAGATTGACACACATGTGTTCGAAGGCCACCACTCGAAGACTCCCTTAGATGGCACTATAGAATAGGGCTAGTATGATGGATGGCACTCTGGGTCAAAGTGTTGATCGCCGACAATGTCTCTATGTCAACACTTTCCTTCGCGATGGAATGCATAACAACATGCTCACGAGGTGGCCTAGCGAGAGCTCGTCTACCTTTCCACGTAGGATCTGGCTGTGCACCAGGTCTATCTTGAGCTGACCCCCCACCTCTCCCCTGTAAATCCCTCATATCAAAATAATTTGGGATCTTGTTCAATATGAAATCGCTGTATAGTTTCCTAAGGAAATATTGCGGGACCTCGCAATTGTTGCACGGTGGGTAATCGAAGACCATGTACCACCTATCATAAAATTTGTCCCTAATCTGTTGGTGGTGGCACTAATGGATAGGAAACCTCTTCGCATTGAGGGTAAGATTTTAATTTATGCGTGGGTTGATGAATAATGAGCACAAATCACTTTTTGTAATTTTTAAATCCTTTACATCCTTGTATGATAGTTTATTTGCATAATAATCCCTAGCTGCCTACCTCCTATCTTGCCATCCAGTTAATTGTTTGCTAATTGAATCTACATTTTTTAACATATCTTTCAATGAATTTTCTAGGGTCATTCTTTTTGTGGTTGAACCATTTGGATCACTCAACCTACTGATCAAATCCTCAATTTTCTTTTTGTTGTTCTCGATTTCACTCATTAAATTTTGTTGAGTGCCAGGAGGGGGTTGAGTGATTGGTGGAGGAGGTTGATGTTGAGGTTGATTTTGGTCTTGAGGATTTGGTTGGTGTTCCTATTAAGGATTTGGTTGGTCCTCCTATTGAGGATATTGAGGGTTTGCAGGTTGTTTTGCATCTCCTAAAAATTCAATCAAATATAAATCAAATTCAACCTACAATTAACAAATTCGAAACAAAAACCATAGAATCCTTACCTCTCATAGCTCCTCATCGTCGTGGCACCATCTTTGCGAAGAAATATCAATTGTTGGTGAAGAAATTTGTTGAATTGCTCCTCCTAGAATGCGAGTGCAAAATTGTGGGGGTTTTGGCCATGGCTGCAAAAAAAAACAGTCAAAATGCTAATGACAGATTTGCATTTTTATTTTCTTTTAACTATCAATAACGCGAGCGCATTATAACACACTCACGTTATAGATTTGTAGTTTCTGAGCCTTAGGCTCGGCATAACGAGCCATAACGCATTCACGTTAAGGATTTTCAAAAAATTTTTTGGAGGGTGTCCACGAAATTGCTACCCATTTCCAAGCACCCATCCAACAACTAAGTAGTAAATCTTGCCACTTAAGACATTGATGCAAAGGTTGAAGCAAAAGTAGATTTATTTGTCCATACACCGAGAGCATTTGACAATCCAGTTCCCTGTGATTTATCTATAGTGATTCATCCTCGTCCTGCCTTTTTATTCTAGGTTTATTAAGATCTTCCAATTTTGATTCCAAAGCCCCTAGATCTAGAGTAGGGATGAACTCCTTGATACCCCCAATCCTTGGCTCTCAATATTTTCCTTCATGTGTCCTTTCAAAGTTAAGTGATGTGGTGATACTTTTATTTTATTTCTTTAGGCATAAGGTATGGTGTGCCCTTGATCTCCAATTCTCGACATGTGTTATGTGTTTTAAGGTATCTGTACGATTTGGCTATGGAGATAGCCACTCAAGATCTAAAGGCCTATGGAAAGCACAAAATACTCAGAATATCAATATGACAAGAATAAATTGTATTCCTATCAATGAATGCAAATAGAATCAATTCAACATATAATGTGAGAGAGACCCTTGGTTATACAACCAAGGTGATAAATAGGATTAGACAAGATCATGACAAGTGTCTTAATCCTATGATATGAGATAGCTAATAATGAATCACCTAGGATATAATGATAAAAGTCAACATAAGATTATGATAAATTTCTCAATCCTTGTCATAATCTTATGATATGAGACATAAAGTGAAAAGATCCTATGTGAAACCTAAGTAAACTTAATTGATAGGATATGCAAGGGTCCTAATAGTGGAACTAGTTAGGTAATATCCCTATTCACACCAACAATATCTTTGATCCCCAAAAATTTGTAACTCATACATTTTACATTGTTCCCTTCAATCTACCTCCCCACACAATCTAGGTAACTATTAATGAGCATATTATACATCATAACTACAATAATATTTATCACCCACAAATAGTTGTTCGTCTCAAGGGCATGAATTCACATGTACTTTCAATAGTGAAGGATGAATACTACCATACCACCATTAATGTGATAGTTATTTTTTGACACACGTAGTTTCCATGCAAGATCCAAGTTTCCATTTTAGTATATTTAATATGCTTTAATCTTATTTAACATGCAAAATTCACAACCTATAGTTTTTTCTTGATTCTCAAGGTGCAACAAGGCAATCAAGAAAGTGTTATATATGTTGATTCATTTTTTAAAATAAAGGTCAAACATTTCTCTTTTTCACATGAATGGAAGTTGAAGGAGCTTCTAGGGTTTCAATTGGTGCAAATCCAACCGCCATTAGAGAAACATATTTTATAGATCTTAGGGAGGTTAATATTGCAAGTGATTCTTATAGTTAAATTTCTCTATGACTCCATTTGTTACAGATCTTTAGGGGAATTCTAGATTAGGATTTCATCTTGCTACATATGCTAGTATAAATATAATAGTGTTTAGATAAATGAGATGAATTTATATTTTTTTAGAAGAATTATAATTATATTGTCCTTACTACATATAGATTTTTTCAATTTTGGGATGGATTACTTAACATATTCAGTTATTTGATAACATATTTATAGTGTATGTTTATTGCATAAGTCATAGTCCTTTGATTTCTTTGTGTTGTCTATCATGGCATGATGACTCTATAAAATAATAAATAGGCACAAATAGTGGAAGTAATGATCCACCATGCACCTAAATTGAAAAAATAATTCACTAGTATTTAGAAGTAGGAGAATCTCCAACCTTTATTTTCTCTTCACCTCCTCCAACCAAATGACGACACTTTTCCTCTCCTAGCTAAACCAATGGCTCTCAACCATTATGATTCATTGATCTCATCTTTTAATCTCATCAATCCATTGATTTTTCCAAAAACCTATAAATTGGAGACTACCCCTAGCCATTCAACAATCACCTCTTTATGCAATCTTAAGTTGTTGGCAAGAGCACTTACATCCATAATCCTTGAGTAGAACCACCTCTCTTTGGTGCAACACGTGTTAGTTTGGTGAGAACTATGTTTAATTTCATTAACATTCGCTAATCATTTGCTTAATCTAAGTGTTACATCTAATTGTGGATAAGTGGGTTAATTTAGTTAGCTCATTTGCATGCTCACTTTTTCATGTACACAATGTTTCTATATTTATTAGTTTTGTTTGTCTTATATATTAAAGGAAATATTTGTTTCCTTTTAGCATTGGAGGAGTAAATTTGACTCTTTAAGAGGAGGATGGACTCTCTCAAAAAAAAGTGTTCACTCATTATATGGGCACTACAAGAGGGATTTGAGAAAACTCTCAAAGTGGGGTCAACTCTCAAAGGAGAATTGTTCTCTCATTTTGCGTAGAGATTGAGATTTGTTTTGCCATATAATACATATAATTTGTAGAGTTACTTGTTTGATAATAACATCTACTAATAAAATCAATTTGATCAATTCATAGATTTGATAAAACACCTTCATCGAATTCACATATACATTGATGTGTTCAATCCATATAATATTCTTTCCTTTCTTCAAATTAACATAATATATTAAAATATTAAAGTTATATTACATCTATAATGGCTCTAGGAAAATTCAATTCATTGCGGAAAAATTCACCAACAACAATTCACTGTGGGAAAATTCACCGTCATGATAAATTCACCTCAAGCAAAATTCACACCTCTGTATATTATTCATGACATTGCATTTTGAGGGAAATCCATTATCATGATGTGATTTATTTGGAAACATATCATTGGCATAGGGCTTTCCAAATATGCTCTTGTGATCTTTTGTTGCATGGTATTTATCATTTTTCTACTTTAAATTAATTTCTCATAGCATGGTGTTTTGAAATTTCTTTGAAGTGGGGGCATACATTGGCATTATTTTGCTTCACTTTGTTAACATGGGTTTAACTTAGGGGTGCATTGGCATCAGACATTTGACATTTTATTGGCTTCACTTTGTTGATAGGGGCTGAACTTTTCCTTGAGATGAATTTATCACGACATGATTTTTCCCACAGTGAATTAATTTAAATTACTATATAATAAATAATAAAAAATCTTTTTTGAAAAACAATGAAAATATTATAATCTCTCTAATAAAATTAATAGAATTAAATATATTTATGTTTAGTACACAATAATAATATAATCTAAATTCTTGTATTTGCCAATTTTAACACATTGCTACTTTAAAGCCCGTGTTCCCTCATGGCTGCCACAACCATTTTTTTTTAAATCTCACTATACATCAATACAACACAAGAGAAGCGTCCAAAGAAGTTAAAAAAACAATAGTAAGGATCTCCCATGGCAAATGCTGCATGAGTCAGCAATAAATATTTAATTTTTATCTCACCCAATGATAAAAGATTGATGTTAATTGTTTTTCCTGAAACTATTAAATTTTTCTGATTATTCCTCACTGTGATATAAGTGGCAATCATGCTGGTGAGTTTATAATATGATTTTTAATTTTAATTAATTAATATATTCAAATATGTATTTAGAATGTCAGATATATGTCGTTTTGAATTAAAAATCTATATTTGATTCTTAATTGACATTGCCAACTTAAATTAAAAATCTATATTTGAATTGACACCTGGACTTGCTATTTTGCAAAATTTAAAGGAGTGTCTCTATGAAATCCAGCTATCACAATCTCATTTCTGATTGTACAATTATTTTTTCCACATATTTTCCAAGGCATGCACTATTTCTTCATCTTTTGAAGGAAAAGAGGATATCATTTATATTGACCATTGCATGTATATTATAAGATTAGAGGTATTCAATTTTATGGAAAAACATTTTTAAATAGTAATATTATATTTTTATTTTTTGTTCTTATTTGAAATTATTTGAAATTATATGAATATGCATGCATATATGTGTAAGGAAAAAACTAGCAGTTTTCAACCTCAAGTTTAAGGGCAAATATGCTTATCCAAATTTATTTGATTGTGGTGTTCACAATAGCTTCAACGATTTCTGCATGAAATAAATGATTCAAAATGTACAATGACATATAAGAAATAAGGGGTTTAACATGGACCATAATAAAATTGCACAGAATGAATGATTCAAAATGTAAAATGACATACAAGAAATAAGGGATTTAACATGGACCATAATGAAAAGGGAAAGGATGACATATAACTTACAACACAAGAACATAGTTGGAGAGGATGCCATGTAGGAAAAGGGACAAAATATTCAACTTTTAGTAGCAATATGATAGTGTTTATAACACAATTGATATTTAATTGAGATAGACTATGAATTGCATGAAATTCAGATGCAATTTGTATATTTTTATAATAATTTATTTCTATGTAATCAAATGAAATCGGAACTTGTAATTCATTTACTCAAAATTTAATATACTTACAAACATTTAGAAACCATATAAAACATAGTTAAATCCATGCTCTAAAAGATAAATGCAAAAGATACAACATTGGAATGAAAAGATTGAATAAAATGTAACAAGAGACTAAAAACTTGGTGAGCTTAAGTAAACACCTTACGTTCCAACCAATGTCCATCGCTATGAGGGAAACAATAGAATTCTTGAATACACTAAATTCAATATTATCACACATAATATTATTAGTAAAATATTTTATGTGGGATGTATCAAATGAAAGCGAGGGAATTTTCATCAGAGCAATGATTTAAGACTCTAGGATTATGAATCAACCTCTTTATATATTTTTTGATCACAAGTCTAAAGAGAACCCTTCTCCTTCACTTGTGATTTTTTTCTTCAATTTTTATTTTTGGTCTTTGTTGTGCCTTGCACCCACACCCCATTTTTGGTTTTCCAAATGGGGATCCCCCCTTCCTTTTTTCTTTCTCACTTTGTTAGTTCCCTTTCTCTTGTTCTATTCCTTTCCTTTGGCCTCTTTTTGTTTTGTCCCCCTTAGGTGTTATTTTCCCCCTTTGTTCCCTTTCTTTTCCTACTCTTTTTCGGGGTTTTGGGGTTTGTAATTCGATCATGACTTCCTTGTCGAGATTGATCCCCAACCCCTATTCTTGGGTAAGTGCACCAAGATGGTGCCCAAAAAGGGGGTCAAAAGTGGCCACGTTTTTTTGAAATTAGCTAAACTTGAACTTGGAGGAGTAATTTGAGACTCATACACTCAAAATTTGAAGATACCAAAAAATCAAGAATTGTAGTACTTTGAATCTAGTTTCTAATCTACTATTTTTTTTCAAAAATAGATAAGATTAAGAGGATCAAATGCTTTGTGCACACAAAAGTGTTTCAATTTTTTGAAGCATAACATAACATAGTGTCCGGTGTGCTCCCCTCAATTAGTTTAGTTGCATTTAGTATTTTCAAAAACCTATTGGTAAAAATATAGCTAAGAGTGAGTACTAGAAGTTGTATATTTCTTGTAATTTTTTATTGAGTATATTTTAATGATTTTTCAAAGTGGATACATCTTGAAAATCACATCACCGAGCATGCACATCACATAACTTGCACCAAAATAATAAAAAATGCAGTTGTTTTCCAATGTGTAAAGAATGAAGTGTAGAAAAATATTATATAATTTTTCTCAAATTTGGACAAGTAGGTCAAAATTTATTAAAAAAAGTCAAACCATATGTCTTTGATAACTATGAAAATATTATTGAAAGAAATTAAAAATAAATATGTTAATGTCTAGTTCAAATCTAAAAAAGTTATATGATTAGAAAGCTTAGAAGATGTGTGAAATTATGGTGGTAATTTTACTAAGATTTGATTTATAATGTGTAAACCTAATGACAAGCAAGTTGAGAAACGAGAATGGGAGAAAAAAATTATGTCAAAATGAGGCAAATGAACCATCCAAGCCTAAGGCTAGTCATCCAAGCCTAAGTACAAACCAAAACATGTATGTGTTTAGTGCAAGACAAAGCACATACATGTTTTGTGCAAGCCAAAACATGTACATGCTTATGCAAGCCAAAACACGCTCATGTTTTGGCTTGCACTAAAAGCAACATGTTCTTGAATCTAACTTTCCAGCTCTCTCTCTCCCTCCACCTTTGTCTCTAACTCTCTCTATATCTCTCTCTATCAATATTACTCTCTTTGTGCCTTCATCACTCCCCCAAAAATCTCTCTATCCCTCTCTCTCCCTCCAAATCTTTGTAACTCTCCCTCCCTCTCCCTCCCTGCCTCCTCTTTTTTGTACTCTTTTTCTCAAATCTCTCTCTATCTCCCTATATATATATATATATCCTATTTCCCTCCTTCCTTTTCTACTCGTTTTCTCCCATGTATCTATTTCTCTCTTTGTACTTAACTCTCCCTATCTCTAATCTTCTTTTTCCCTATCTACATCTTTCTTTCCCTCTCTCCCTGTGTTTAGTTCTTCTTCCCCCCTATCTACATCTCTCCCTCCCTCTCTCCCTAACTCTCTCTACCTCTCTATCTCTCTCAATACCTCTCTATCTAGGTTATAATTCACACATGTTTCTAGGAAGAAAATTTCTCCCCTATGCTAAGAAATTCTTCATAGGAGCAAGTGTGTTATAATGTGCTCATGTTCTTATGAAGATAAAAATCCTCCTTGTATGTCTCTCCATATTTCTTTCTCTCCCTCTCTTTGTACCCCCCTCCCTATCTCTCACTCCTCCATTTGTATCTCTCTAATGTGCTCGTATTTCTATGAAGAATTTAGAGTTGAGGGTCTAGGGTTGCTGGTTGAGAGTATATTTTTTAGGTTGGAGGGTATAGGTTTTAGTGTTAATTATTAATGTTACTATTTAGGTTTCAGTGTATAGGGTTCAAGGTGCATCTCCTAGTGTTTAGGGTTTAGGGTGTAGGGTTTATGGTTGATGATAGCGGGTTGAAGTTCTACCTACTTCTTTATATATTAGATGTCTCACTTTTCCCCCCTCTCTACTCTCCTCCCCATCTCTATTGTTCTTTATCTCACTTCCCTCTCTCCCCTAGATCTACCTCTCTCTATCCAACCTTTCTCTCTCTCTCTCTCTCTCTCTCTCTCTCTCTCCACTATCTACCTCTCTTTATCTCATCTTTCTATCTATCTCCCCTTCCTACCTCTCCCCTTATCACTCCTTATCTACCTCTCTCTCCCTATGTAGATCTCTCTTCTCTCTATCTCTCTCTCTCTCTTTCTCTTCCTCTCTTCTCTCTATCTTCCTCCCATGTCTCTTTCGTCTCTCCCTTTAATATATCTAAATTATTCATAATTTAGGGTTTAGGGTCAATGGTATATGGGTTTAAGGTTGATGGCTTATGATGGAGAGTTGAGAGTTGAGGGTTTAGGGATTAAATTTAATTATGTAGGTTTGAGTGTTAAATTATGTTATCCTCAAATTCAACACACTCAATTCATGGGATAACCCCTACAAAAAATACCTGTTTCGTAGCCCCATCCTCAAAGCATGAAAATCTAGGAAAATCCTAGTTACCATCATGTGTGGCCCAATCCCTCAAAAATTCATTTTGAGCGATCAAGTCTTTTGCTTTTTTGAAAAATTGCAAAAGCCTCTATTTTCAAAGTTATCATATTTCTTGCACATGTAGACGTGTTGAAATTTAGCACCCTTGCATGTTTTTGTTGTTTGCACATTAGGATGTCTATTGTAATGATTTTTAGCGTGACTACACTCCATCTTTGACACATTTGGCAATAAATGAGCATTTTAAATGCATTTTTAATCAGTTTTTATTGGGATCAATCAGTCATTTTTTCCATCATGCATTTCATTTTAAATGCATTTTTAATCAGTTTTTATTGGGATCAATCAGTCATTTTTGCCATCATGCATTTCTTCTTTGTTAGTATGTGTGCCTCTTATTCCCTTATTGTTTATCTTGAAGCTTTGTTGATTGGTTTTTAGACGGATTTGATCAACTTCTCTTCACCATTTTTGTTTAGGGTTACAAGTATGTATACTATCATTGTATTTCTAGTCTTCTTTCATTGTCTTTGTTTATATTGTTTTTTAGGTTTTTCTTTGTATATCATTGTTTTGGTTTTAATCGTTTATATTTTTCTTCTTAAGGTCTAGGTTTTTGTTCAATGTGATTTTCATTTTTTGTTTATACCCTACACAACTATTCTTCCCACCACTCTTATACAAGTGTTTTTTGGGTTTCCAAACCCGAATGAACTTTCCATTCATTTTAACATACCTATAAGGTCCCCTTATTCCCAATGCATAGACATGTGATGCAGGCTATAAAACCTATGTTATCTACACGTTCAAACACTTGCAGTGGTGTGTCATAGGGTTTATTTCCTACATTACATGTTTGATCTATTGAATAAGATGTATTTCAGGGTTAAAAAGATGACTTACATCCCTAACCCGTGTATCCGTCTTCCACATGCAATTCTTGAATCATACATGCAGTACAAGTTGGGGTTTAAACTCCAATTTACACAAACCATTTTTGCATGATGTAAGTCTGGGTTTAAACCCTGACATGCATAGCTTTTTCTTGCAACAATACAATGTTGACAACTGATGTGTAGATCGGGGTTTAAACCCCAACCAACATAATGTTTTACTACTACCGAGATGCAAGTAAGGGTTTAAACCCCGAAATGCATCCTTAAACTAATGCATCTTATCTTTTCTCCATTACACATGCAAGGAAAGAGTTTTTATCCACACTTGCACCTAAGTTTTACCTTCTCATATGTAGGTGAAGAGTTTTTCCGCGCCCTTATAGTAACTTGTCTTACCCCCCATGTAAGGGCACAAAATTTCTACGCCTTTGCATACAAACTGAAATACCCATGCAAGGGTAGAATTTTTCTATGCCCTTGCATCTCAGTTTCAAAAAACACATGCATAAGCTCAATTTTTCCCAGCTATGCATAAAATCTTGATTTTTTTGTAACACTAGGAAAACATGAAATTTATTCTTACAACTGATCCACCAATGTCTAATCCTTCACTGAGCAAGAAAAACATGAAGTTTAAATACCAAGGGGTTTTTCCAACAACCTCTATTTCTTCACATATAGATGAGATCAAGGATACTGAGATTGGCCATGTTGATATGCCTGAGTTTCTGGAAAGGATGAAGAAGCAACCATTGGATGTAAGAATGGTTTGCATTGTAGAAAGCAATATCCAATTGGTGGTTGTATTTATAGTATTGACACATTTCCCTAAGTTCGTACTTACTGTAGTGACTCATTATGATAAAGAAACTAGAAGTTTCAAGTATGTGGATGGGAATACATTCATAAGATTGGATGAAGAGTTCTCTAATAAGATCTTCCAATGTCCAAGCATTGATGCATATGCTGACCTCACCATTGAGTGTGCACATGATCATTATGATGATAATCCAAACAAGTGCAAGAGGACAATTAATACAAGGTGGCTCAAGAATCCAAGGCCAAATATTTCAAGATGGCCTAAGAGAATTCCTTGAAGTGATTTTATCGAGGTAAATGACTTGATCACACTTATCAACAAGATTAAGGGATTGCCCACTTCTTCCACCTTTCAGGAGTAGATGTACTTGTATATTCATGTCATATTAAGGAAGAGACAACACAAAATATTCAGGGGAAATCATATTATTGATGTCATCCATGATCAACTCACAAAGGTTTCCACTTCATTGAATTTTTATATGACTTCATACTTAGTCTATGTTGCTTCCTCAATGTGGAACTTTCCAAGGTTGACATCAGAAGGTGACAAGAGACATGTTTTGGTTTAATAGTATTACTCTCAGTTCACCCTAAAGAAAAGTATTCAACACTTTAGGAGGGTCAATGATGCTTTTGTCACTCCATACTTGTGTATGTTTGAGAATAGAAGAGTACCAGATGAAGCATGGGCTCTGGTTAATAAGTTTGGTTGTATGTTCAAGTGTAATTCCCCACCTTCACATATATATCCAAGTTGGGTATTTTTTCAAAAACCCATACATGCTTCCAAGGTATCTAAGCGACAAGATTATACTCATGGAGTTGTGTAGGAAAATCATGGCAATTCATAGCAGACGAGATGAATCATACAAGCCTGGATTCAAGTTCCCTCTTACAATCGGAAAGTAATCTATCACCACATCTCCTAAAGCCAAGGCTATAGAAACAAATATGTAGTGGGTCACAAGGAAGACATGCATAAGGAGGCTTGACTTTGATTATAGAGGGATGGAGGAAAATCTCAAGAAGAGCTATACACATGTGCATAGAGTGGAGGATATGTGGGAAGATTGCAAGAAAAATGAAGATATAAGGAAGCTTGACTATTGTCGGCTTAAATTGGATTAGATTGTAAACTTGAATCTAGCCTATACCCCAAAAGATATGGAGGATGAAGATGATATCCTTGATCCTTCTTATGAAGGAAATCACATTGCTAAGATCCCTATTCCTCCCATCTAATGGTCCAAAAAAGAAATGATCTCCATTAGGGAAAGGTTCTAGCTAATTCTTGCTAACACAAATGTTTGGTTATAAGAGAGGGGAATTAAATTGAAGTATTTTAATACTGGATCTGAAGAAGAAGAAACTAAACGGATTATATGGAAAAAGGTAGAGATTAAAATAAGTAATAAGGGTGATGCACCATGTACTAGTAAAACTCCTAAGCCTGAGTTAATTTTCACAATGAAAGGGGATAAGCGAAAGGATAAAAAGGGCCATCCACTCTCATAGAAAAAGCATCAACTCGAGGTGAAGAAAAAGGAGAGGAGAATCCAGATGAAGAAACAAAAGAGTCTCTCATGAGTCTGCTCCAAAATACTCTCCTATTTATTCTACTCTAATTATTTCCCAGTCCCACTCATTACAATTGAATAACCTTTTCCTTCTGCTATTATTATTTTTGTTGCTCCTATCATATCCATTCAATTTATTCATTCATCCCGAAATTCTAGGTCTGTTTTTGAGAGTCCTAGGCATAAATTTGAAAATGTTTTTGGCTCCTCACCTTCTTTGCCAAGTTTTTCATCTCCCATTTTTGATGTGTCTACTCAATCTGTGTTAGACAAATTTATGGTTGAAACCTCACAAAATGTATCTAATATGGAAATTTCATTTGTAGTTTTGATCAAAACTCCACCACTTGTGAATACCATTGTTGTGAGTGCCACACCATCAACTAAAACTATGGTAGCAAGTCCTAAAGAAGGTTATTCTCCTCTTTCCCCTTGGTTGGCCTCTCAAACACCAAAGAGAAAGAAGCAAGTTGTCTCTCCTAACGACTTTAATTTTGGTCAGTTGGTGCCTATCAAGACCAAGTTAATAAAGAAGGCCAAAACTCTTTCTAGGGTATAGGTTGACGAATCAAGTTAAAAGTATGCAGAGGTAGCACAACATCCTCTTGGTAAAATTGTAGAAGAGGTTGATGTTTCAGAATATTCTATCACTAGGATAGAGCTAGGTAAGAGGATGCACATGGAACATTGGCTTCTCTAATTGAGAATTATGATTAGGATAAGATAGTCAAAGATCAATTGAAAGTCAGGGTTGAGCAACCTACATCAGTAATCCAGAAGATAAACCAATCTTCTGAGTCAATTGAGCCTGTTGCTACAAGCATAGAAGATCCTATTATTGAAAAGGCCAAGAGGACACATAGATGGGGCAGAGCAATTACATAATCGATTGACAGGATATTGGGTCAAGGAACACAATTGCTGAAATCTTTTGTTGAGGTGATTAATAATGTGGAGAATGTGAAGGTGGGATTGAGTCAAACAATTGACACACTTTCTTAGAGTTTGCAAGAGGTATAGAAAATTTATGAAGCTTGGATTAAAATGAAAGATCTCAAGCTTGATGTGTTAGAATAAATTGGGGTGATTCCTAAAAGACATATGTTCATTGGAATTCAGGAAATGATGAAGCATAAGAAGAATGTCATAAATGATTTGATTAGATATTTACAAGAAGCTCAAGAGGTAGGCGAAGATAGAGGTTCAATTATTGTTGCCAAAATTAAGGAGCTACCTTGTCAAGTGTTTGATGATGATTAGAAAATCCTTCCCATTGACACTATTATCCAAGAATTTACATCATTGATCCAGAAAGAGGTTGAAGATGAATATTTTTCATTAGCTTCTATTGACAAGCTGGTGGATCTTCAAGTGACGTTAGATAATCTAAAAAATAATATTGGAGAGGCACAAAAGAATATGCATCACTATTAAGGACTTAATCACATGAGTACTCATAATCTCCAGCCATACCATAGGTCCAAATGATTCAAAATTCCAAGCAACGTTGAAGAAATATGAAGAGCTCATGGAGAAAATTGATGAAGAATGAATGAGCATTCATGTTGCATACTTAGTTTATTTCTAGTTATTTCCTTTTATGCAATATGTATTTTATAGATGGCATATTACATGTCTTTTTAAAATATGCAATTACATGTAAAATAGAGAAGTCCTAAATCAAATCGAACTCTGTTGTTGAATAAATCAAGTTAGTTGTAACTTTCCTAGTTTATCTCTTGGCTCTCCTCTATATATGTGAGGGAGATATTTTGTAAATAATACCTTTTTAACTTGTGAATCAAAGCGTTGCCCAATTGAAGAGCAAATTTGAAACTATTTTTTTGGGTTGTAAATCAGATTTCAATCAATATAAGAGGCAATTTTGAATCCAATATTTGTCTTGGATCTACTTTGTTATGTGTTGAGATTGTTCTTATGTCCTTCTTATTACATTATATTTTACTTGATTGATTAGTGGTGTGATATCATATATTTAAAAGGGGATTCAAATATGATTTTGTATACTTTGGTTTGCATTATTATATTTGAAAATTATGTTTATGTGTGCACTTTGGTAATTATTCAAATAATTTGGGCTACGAGTTATTATCAGTGTTTTGTTGATCTTTTGGTGGAATACATCGAAGAATTTGGGCTGTAATATATACCATTCTTATTATTTTCAAATCATCATAGAAAGCAACAAAAGACTTTGTGCTTTTGTGGCTTTTCTCGCTACAAACACTCACTGGTATCACTTTGATTATTATTTCATTTAATCAAACTAGATATTGGTTATTATTTCTTAAAATAATACTTTGAAGTGAATTACGTGTTGTAATCATCATGAGATATAATTATAATTTGTGAAAGAGGAAAAAATATATCCGAAACAAGAGAATAATATGATGAAAACACCCATGGTTAAACATAATGTGTATAATTGTAGTTAGTTATTAGTTGTTTTTAGTGAGAAATAAGAAGGGAGCCTCCCCTTATTAAGAGGACAAATTTAATCTCATTATAACTATGGTTGAAATCACATTGTTGAGAAGAGTACAAGGGTGCACATATGTCAAGGAGTTCCATCCTTGGATGTGATGCTACATCTTGAAGATTGCAAATGGGTAGAGAATCAAGTGGGGCACAATGATAAGTGATAACCTACATGGATAATTAAGTGTGATCATGGAGACTAGAAAATTTTACATGACCCGTTACTTGTTATATCTATTATCTTATTATGCCTCTTTTCTTGGACTCAAAAGATTAGGTTCTTTGCAAATGGAAGAAGATAAATTATACCACCATTACCCCCAATTAGAATTAAAGGAGAGAAAGAAAAACTGCTATATATTCAATGATTCTTTCATCTTTGTTATCATCAAGGGCTTGGAGAATGAATTTACCAAGAGATTGTTAATGGAAGCATCCACAGAGCTAAATAATTGGGAAATATATTCACTTACATTAGGGTAGCGAGCTTCCATAAAGATCCCTACAAATTTCCCATATATCCAAGAGAAACAATAGTCTTGTTGAAACTCTATAGGTAGGTTGTAGAAGTTCACAAATTGGTTGTAAACAATCATAAATCGGGATATGTTTTCCCCATCAAGGTTGGGGTATATTGTTGTTCAAATATGTAGACAACTAAGACAATTAAGGTATAGATGGCTCCCCTAACCATGGACCTATATGGAGATATGAGAGCCAAGTTTAAGCCCATTGGAAAATTTGGCCTAGTCATAAGAGGCACATTTCAAGCATGGACTTACTTTAAAGGAACATTGGGCTAATTTCTTGGATGAATATGAAGTAAGGATAAAATATTACCATAGTTTATCCTTAGAAATAATGAGTACAAGGGACTTTTGTAAATTTCCCAGTGACTTAGAAGAGATTTGAAAGTATTGCATCTAATGTATAATGAAGGGGGAATCTTCAATAAACCATTGGAGATAGTTGACTTGACAACTATAAAGAATTCTTTATTAGAGAACATAACAATAAATGTGATTGTTGGATCCAAAATATGTCTACAAGCACCATATCCCATGTTGGAGCCATTCCCTAAGGCTTAAGAGCAAAGAAGAAAGGTGGGAGAATCCTCCACTACTACAACTTAGTAAATAAAAGATAGAAGGGATGCTACAACCACCACTACCAAGAGAAAATAGATTGAAAACCAAATAGTGGTTGAATCTGATGAAGAAGATCATGTTATTCTCATAAGAAGAAGAATTAGAGTCCAAAAAATACCTTCACCTCCTTCTTCATCTCCATCTTCTTTCTCATCCCTCTCTAATTCCTTTTCTCTTGTTAAGGAATCATCTCATAGACCTTCACCTCCACCTCCATCACCTCCTAAGAAACCTCCTCCTGAAATTGAGGATAATCTATCGTTGCCTCCACTTCCTCCATCTCTACCTTTAAATCCTAGTCCACCTCACTCACCTCTCCATTCTCCACCTCATCATTCTTCTCCACCTTAGGAACCAAATCCTTCTTCTCTTAATCAACAACAAGATGTTCAATTTGAAGGAGAGGACACTCAAATGGATGATATTCAAATAGAAGAAAGTAGATATGCCCATATGTAAGAAGAATATACTCAGGGGGAGGTGCAAGAAGAAAATTCTCAAGGAGAAAACCAATCTCAATAGTCCCTTCTTCATAGGGAAAAAACAATGATAATTCCCACTTCCTCTCCTCCTCGTTCCTCACCTCATCCAAAAGCTTCAAGTCTTCCAATTTGGCTTAATCATAATATTAAAAAAAAGAGGAAAAGGGGTTATGTCCAAGATGAGGAAGACTTCACTTTTTTGTAGAGGTATTCAAAGCTCAACCAACTAGGAAAAGAGCTAGGAAGCTATCCTCACTAAGAATCAATGAGAAGGGCGAAATAATATCTCAAGTTGCTACTCCCATAGTGGAAAATCTAGAAGCACAAATGATGCCTGGGGAGTACAATATACAACAAGTGAATCTAGGCTCGTAGACCATGGAGGAGGAAAATAAATTCTTGCAACAAGTTGTCTCAAGCATACTAGAGCATATGAAAAAGGATGAGAAAACTAAAGAAGAACTCAAGCACATATTGCAATTGGCATACTATATTAATCACTTAGTAGGGCCAATAGATTCAACTACCCCAACCCCCACTCTCATAGATGCACTAAATGGAGAAGTCCAATATCCAAACCCTAAGGGGATCATACATGCCATAAAAGAATGGAAAGAAAGTCTACAAACATTAGCAAGCAGGGTGAATAAGAAATCAATATGATTTTAAATTGCAACATCAATGACGAGGAAAGTTTGGCTCAAGATTTGGAGTCACGGGTAGATGAAGACCTCCTTTTATAGGAAGATTACGTATCAATTTTGTAGAAAATAAAGGTCATCTTGGATGGAGAAGATCCCAATTTTCCCAAGGAATGGTTGAAGGCTAGTCACTTGAGGTTCAAAACACTTGAGAAGTGTCAAACTAAATTGAATAAAAGAAAAAATTCAATAGAATAGATTCTATGGTGAAAATTGATAAATTCATTAAGGATTTTCCATCCACATTTTAGGAGACCTCCTCATTGGTGCGACTAGTCTCCAAAATCCTTTAGGAGTTTACAAAATCTCTACATCAGCCAATAACTAAAGATTCCATTAACCAAATAATGAATTTTAAATTCATTATTTAAAAAATTTAGGAAGATTTGACTAGATTTGGTGAGCTACATGAGAAATTGGAGCAATCTACCTTTTTACAAAGAATAAAGATCAAGTATCAAATAGGACTAAATATGAATGACTTGACAAAAGCAATCAACACATTCCTGGAGCACTATCTAGACTTGGCATAGATTTTTTAATATAGACATTTAGTTATTTGTTGATTGATCTATTCTTTCAATAAATGTAATAAATCAATCTCTAGGTTGATAAATGTTGAAGAGGCATGGGATTTTTCACTTGCTTGTAATTTTTAGCTTGTAATTTTTAGTTAGTTTTCAATTAAAGAAAGTCGCTGAGGCTTAAGTTTTAGTTGAACTCTTTCATATCCATAACTTCTGAGATGCCTAGTTTCTATTTATAAGAGTGCTCATTTTTCTCTTTTCTAAATAAACAAATAATTAATAATTTTTTTCACAATCTTAAACACAAACATAAAACAAATACTTAATAAATATACATTTAATTAATTTTTGACACAAACATATGAAATTTTTAACATAAATACAAACTTTTATAGTTTTTCCTCCTTTCAACTCAGATTTACTATGTCTCTCTTATATCCAAAGTTTAAAAGAAACATTCAGTCAAATTTTAGTTAGGAGATAAATAAATAAATAAATTTTATGTGGTATTTGTTACACCTTCCATCAGACTATAATTTCCATGTAAATCGCCTGTTAAGAAACTGCTCTGCAGTTTTGTAAGAAAAACTTCATCAGAATTCAAAGGAACACAGACAAGTATGGACTCCACCTCGATCCAAAGCTCTGCACCACCCCTCTCTATGCCCACCATTCTCGCCCTCCTCTTCTCTGTATTCACTGCCTTCTCAATTTGTAGTGATGCAGCAGATCAGGACGAAATTCTTCTCAACTGTGGCTCCTCACACACAATTCTGTCACAGGACGGACGTCAATTTGTTGGAGAAAATGCATTTGATATCACTCCCTCCACCAGCACTGAGGCAAAAGCGTCTGAAGCATTTCAGTCCTTTGGATCTCTCTACGAGACAGCCCGTCTATTCACATCAAAATCCACATACACAGTCCCCATCTCAGACACTTCTCACAGGCATTTCCTCCGCTTTCACTTTTACCCTTCCTCCTACACCAACCACAATATTACTGACGCTGTTTTTTTCTGTCAACTGCGGGTCGTATGTTCTCCTCCGCAATTTCACAATGGCAACTCTAAAACAGCCACATGTTATAGAATTTTGCATTCCTGTCAACAAACGGAAACAGCTTGATATCATATTTACCCCTGAAGCAACCAACCCCAAATCCTATGCATTCGTCAATGCAATGGAAATCATATCCATTCCAAATCTGCTGTTTGTGAAGCCCGCCATTCTCCCTCTCTCCGATTCTCGGTCAATTCGATTTCCCATAAGTTTACACACTGCCCTGCAGAACCTGTACAGATTGAACGTGGGAGGGCACACCCTACCTCCTGCTGATGATAAGTATGGGAGGACTTGGGTTGACGATTCGAAGTTCATATTTGGGGCTGCTATGGGTACTATACGAATCAATTCTACAGAGATCCAACAGGCAGACGATTTTGCGCCTAACGATGTATATGCCACCTATAGGTCCATGCTTCCAGACCCCCATATCAACCTCAACTTCAATTTATCTTGGGTTTTCAGCAATATTGATGCCAATTTCAGTTACCTGGTTTGTTTTCACTTCTGTGAGCTTATATACACAAAAATGAACCAGATGGTATTTGATATTTATATTAATAATGAAACTGCAGAGGAAGCCATCGATGTCATCGATAAGGCTTCAGGGCCAAACCGCCCTATTTACAGAGATTATGTCATATATGTCCCTGCAGATGAATCTGCTACTACAGACCTGTGGGTGGAGCTGCATCCCAACAAGAAACCAACGCCATAGTACTATGATGCTATTCTGAACGGACTGGAGATATTTAAGTTAAATGACGGTTCTGGAAATCTTGCAGGACTAAATCCTGTGGTAACTGAGGAAACTGTAGAAAACTCAGCAAATGGGTCTTCCAGCAGCACTAGCAGTAATAAGCATAAGGGCTATGTGATAGGAATTGTATCTGGAAGTTCCGCTGGTGTAATCAGTTTGCTGTGCTTGATGATTTTATGCTTCGCTCTGAAAAGAAGAAGTAAGAATAGTAAGGGCTCATATGACAAGCCCTTTACTGCTGTTGCTGGTCATGCAGTAGGGACTACTACTACTTCAGCCGAGAACGCTGAATCTAGTGCATTCACGGAATCGTACAGCTATGGATCAACTCCTGTAGCTGTTGTACGATCGACTTCTGCAGCCAACACATTTTGCAGGTATTTCAGTCTTGTTATTTATGTCTAATTTCTAGTGTGAGAGAGGTGCATGTTATATTACTTCATGGAATAGAAATATTACAATGATCTTGCAATAGGGTTTCAACAGGATTACATAGAATGTTTCTTCCTAAAATACCCAAGACGGGTACCATAGGTTCCTTTTCCCCTAGAAGAATTGACTTGAAATATCCTTTATGATAATCTTGAGATTGCTATTTACAGGCAATATCAATTCTCACCTGAACGTCTTCACCTCACCACTCAACATTCATGTTGATACCATTAAATTTTCCTATAATAAGCAATTTCAGTTCTTCCCAGTCTTCATATCCTCTACTCTGTGTTAGGAGGGGTCTTTAAATATTGCCTTACATCTAGATTTTCATAAACATTCTTTTACTTGTCAAACATTATGCTTCACTGTTTGGAATTATCCTTGACCATCCAAGAGTCTCAAGTACTACAGAAGGGATACTTACTAACCATTAGATTTTATTCGACTTGAAACCAATCCTAAATCCTTGAATCGACTACTATTATCCTGATGCAGCTTAAACCAGCACGAAACCTTACGGTTGAATGATGGAGCAAACAGTGATGTGTGTTTCACTGATTCTTTGATATCTTTTTTCTGGTTTATATGTTGCAGGTACTTTAGTTTTTCAGAGATTCAAGATGCAACCAACAACTTTGACGACTCACTTCTTCTTGGGGTAGGAGGGTTTGGAAAAGTTTACAGAGGAGAAATCAGTGGTGGCATGGGAGTTGCAGTGAAGAAAGCAAAGCCACAATCCCTCCAAGTTTCTCGCGAGTTCAGGAACGAGATAGACCTGTTGTCCAGGCTTAGGCACAAGAATTTGGTATCTCTTATAGGCTACTGTGATGAGAACTCAGAAATGTGTCTTGTCTATGATTATGTTCCCAATGGCACGCTAGAGAAGCATCTCCATGGTAAGGACCCTGGGAGCACTATTTTATCATGGAAGCAGAGGCTGGAGATATGAATTGGTGCAGCAAAGGCCCTTGACTATCTTCACTCTGGGGCATTCCAGACCGTCATACACCGTGATGTGAAGAGTACCAATATTCTTCTAGATGAAAACTTTAGTGCCAAAGTTTCTGATTTTGGGCTCTCCAAAATAATGGGCACATTCGATCAGAGTCATGTAACCACTGCGGTGAAAGGTAGCTTTGGATATTTGGATCCTGAGTACTACTACAGGTTGGCTCTTACAAAGAAATCTGATGTCTATTCCTTTGGGGTGGTGTTATTTGAGGTGTTGTGTGCTAAACCTGCTGTTATGTCTACCCAGTCAGGGGAGAAGATACCTCTATCTGACTGTGCTCTAGAGTATCTAAGAGATGGTGCTCTGGAGCACATGATAGACCCCAATTTAATGGGTGACATAACCTCAGATTCCCTTCAGATATTTGCAGAGGTGGGAGAGAAGTGTTTGGCAGGAAAAGGTGACGAGAGGCCTTCCATGGCAGATGTGGTGTGGCACTTGGAGTTTGCCCTGCAATTACATGAAACTGCAACATGTCCAGGAGGAACAGTTCGTGCAGTTAATACTGATGGAAATCTGAATTGATATGCCACTTTGAAGATGTAGATTTAGTATCTAAATTTCAGATTTAACAATATTCAGTGCATCAAACTTTGGTGCAATTTTTTTTTAGAATTTTTAATTATGTTTGCAACTTTATAAACCATCTATTAAGTAATGATATTATTGTATAAATTTTCTGGATTTTACTGTCTAAGTTCTTTCCTTTTTCAATATTAAGATAAAATTTTATGATCCAAATTCAGGAGAGTAAGACAAGAAAAGAGAAGTGAATGATTGTTAGTAGACTAGGCAGGATAAAAAGATGGAAGGGAAAAAACTTACACAATCAAATCCAAAAGATTTGCCCAGAAATCATATGTCTACAAGTAATGATATTGTTAACAAAGAAGAAATTTTGTTTGAATAAGATCAATGGTAAAACTATAAATATATTTATAGTAAAATATTGTTTTATCATTTATTAAACTAAAAGAGGGGTAAAAATTTATTTAGAGTAAGAAAAAAGAATGAGATCCATTTCTTTTTGTTCATGGTCTATATATTCCTACGTTTCGATCGACTTTCTCTTCGGCATAGATAAATAAAATGCAACTTTCATAAAATAAAGTTACCAACAAGATTTAATGTCGGAGTTTCTCCGGGATTATTCAAAAGAATGATGCACTTTGATCCTTTTACATTGGGAAAGCAAAAAAAGGGATGACGGAATGATTTACAAATTCCCCATCTTTAAAAGAGGTCAGAGAGAAGGGTTGTAGTGGAACTAATTATAGAACCGCGTCCCTTCTGCCTGACCATCCTTCCAAGTATTTCTACCTCCAAGAGATAAAAAGATTCGGATTGCTCCTCTCTAGGGTCTTAGAGAGGTGTACTCTATTTGCTGATCCCCGCTACCTCCTCATTCATATTCCTTATTCAAAATATTTTTTCATGTCCATGTTACATATCTATTCTGGTCTAGATATCAGTTTCTTTTTTTAACTAATCTTTTTTATATCTTGGTGTTTCTAACCATCTACCTTTGCTTCATTTTTGGTATATATGACAGTAACTTCATACTTTTTTCCTTTGCCTCCCCGCTGTTGGGCCCCAATGACTAATATATGAACTGGGATACACAGTTTTCACTGATTGTGCATGCTCTCACTCTTGTACATGGGGGATGGGACTTAATCATCTTACTGCAAGATTTGTAAACTGTTTGATCTCACCCATATGACTATCTAGTTTTTTGATCGGAATGAAGGATCAATATTCATCCCATTCACTTCTGTTTTTCCCTCTTTTTATTTCTTCTACTAACTAAAAAGAGGGAAAAATAAATTTCATATTCCAACGAATCACACGTAGAGATATAGATAACACACATAAAGCTAAAGGAATTTCGTAACTAATAGCTTGAGCAGCAGCTCGGAGACCACCTGAAAAAGAATATTTATTATTTGATCCATATCCTGCTATAAGCAGTCCAAGGGGAGCAATACTTGAAATGGCAATCCAAAAAAAAACGCCTATACTAAGATCAATTAAAACAATATGGCGACCAAAGGGAACTACTAAATAGCCTAAAAAAATAGGTATGACCACTACCGCTGGTCCAATACTAAATAACCAAATATCCCCCCTAGATGGAATAATATCCTCTTTTAGCAGTAGTTTGATTCCATCTGTCAAAGCTTGAATAATTCCCAAAGGACCGGCGTATTCAGGTCCAATACGTTGTTGTATTCCCGCAGATATTTTTCTTTCAAGCCATACAATAACTAATAATCCTATCGTAATTCCCAATAGAAGGATAATTATATCAATTAGAATCCATATAAGACTATAAATAACGCTCTATAAATAGGGGAAAGATAAATCGATGAAAAGACTATAAATTGACCCACAAAAGAACCACTAAGAATCAATTTTCCCGTAGGAATTATTTTATTATTATTATTCCTGTCAACTATTTGATCCCGCAGTAATATGGACCTGACATAATACATCTGAGCTGGACCAATTGGCAATGTCGCTAAGAAACCATAATATAATCCAAACAATATTATCGGAACACCTCTCTCTATCCACGACAATACAAAAGTAGCTAAAGCAGTTATCATAAGTAACCCTCCCGTTTTTTATAAATTAATTGGTTAGAAATTATAGAATTGATTCTATATTGGATCATAGAATCTTGTGTTTTTTGAATGAGAAAGTGGAGAACCCAAAATTCTTGCGGAATATATTGCTTTACAACTAAAGGAGAGAGTTGAAATAAGAAAAATAATGAAAAAAGCTATTGAGCTGGCTGAAAAGGCAGATGTAGAAGGTATTAAAATACAAATTAAAGGTCGTCTTAACAGAATTGAGAGAGCTCGTAAAGAATCGGCTATGCAAGGTAGAGTGCCCCTACAGACCCTTCGAGCTAAAATTGATTATTGTTATTATGCGGTTCAAACTTTCTATGGAGTATTGGGGATCAAAATTTGGATCTTTGTTTAAGATGAGCAATATCCTTCTATAATATAAATCTTAAATTCTATAAGATCAAATTAAAAGAATTAAATATCTTGGAGCAGTGCTATGCTTAGTGTACGACTCGTTGAGATCAAGCTTTTGCCTTCTTTTCTAAAATGATAGAGAACTCGAAATAAAAACAAATTGGTCTCTGGTATATTTGTTTTTATTAATTACTAAGAGCCAATAAGCTAGTTATTTAAATATAGATAGTTCTATCAAATAAACGAAAGACTTTTTTAGACGAAAAGATAAACCTATATCTCTCGTAAATCGAAAAAGAGTCTTTGGTAATGCAAGAAAAGAAAAAGGGGAGGAAGGAGAAAAAGAAAAAATGAAATCTTCTTTCTTACAGTATTGTATGGTTCATAAATAACCCCCAAAGAGCAGTGTGATAAAGCATAAGAATTATCCTGATTATTTATATTCAGTCAGTTTATGAGCGAAAAAAAAAAAGAGCTTCGGATCAATGGAAACTAAGAAAATTGATTCTTGTAAGAAATATAAATAAGAGCTCCATTGCAGAGGGTAAACCTAAGCAACCATTTGAAAGCTATGGAAACGATGGAACCTGTGACTGCATAAGATCATATAAAAATCTTAATCATTCATTGGAAAGGATGGCGAAATAAACCAATAAAGAATTAATTTCATTGGAGTCCATAAGTTGACCCCAAATATTGAAAGAGTAAATATTCGCCTGTAAGA
>CM021109.1:549051967-549067800 GCA_007115665.2 Sequoiadendron giganteum
TGGATAACCGCGTCCCCGAGCTCTAGGTCGAAATCTTTGAAAAATAGGACCTTCATTCACTTCAGCCACAAGGACAAATAAAGAGCCCTTATCTATATTCATATTGTGATATGCATTTGCGGCTGCAGAACGAAGTACTTTTAATATGGGATAACATGCTCTATGAGGCATCCAATTCAGTATTGAAAGTGCCTCCATATAGGTACAACCACGAAGTTGATGAGCTACTCTACGTGCTTTATTAGAAGACATACGTACATGTTTAGCTACAGCTCGTATTTTTCTAGTTGAAGCCCTATTTATAAATTTCATCTTCATCCTCCACAATGAATTAATGTATACTATTTATAATACAACGATACTTTTTTAATTGTTTCTCGCTTTTTTTTCTTTTGTTGCTTTTATTTATTTTTTATTTTTATCGTTTTTTGATTTTTTATCCTTTTTCGCATGTCCCTGAAAAATGGAAGTAGGTACAAACTCTCCTAATTTGTGGTTTATCATACCATTTGTTATAAAAATGGGTAAATGCAGCTTTCCATTATGAATAGCTATGGTATGACCAATCATTGCGGGTACAATGGCAGATCTTCGGGACCAGGTGACTATTATCCTCTTCTCTTTATTGATGTTTAGATCATCTATTTTACTCAACAAATCATCGGTCCAACTTTTGTAACAAATCTAGTGGTAACTGGCCCCTTTTCTCAATATTCCAACCCTGCAAATAATCTAAAGCCCATTTAGCCAAACAGTCAACAACCCCATTCCATTCACACGGAATATGACAAAAAGAAACAAAATCCAAGGAAGCACACAAATTAAGAATTTGTTTTATAATTTATTAATATATCATTGGTTTTATTTTAAATTGTCATTAATTAGTTTTATATATTAAATATGACAAACTTTAAAAAATATTATTATAAACTTAAACAATTAAACTTTTTTCAACATATTTTCAAAATGCTAAAAAATAAGATGAAAAATTTGTCATAATTTTATAAAGAGAATAATATAATCAAGTTTGATAGATTTTATTAGTTAGTAACAAATTAGGTAATGTAAATGTAGAATTAAAATAATTTGATCAAATTTTCTAATGTATTTTATTTTTATTTTTTTTCAAAATATCAAAATTATTTTATCTACCATTCTATTAGACAATAGTTCTGAATAGTCTCTTATTAATTTGATATAAGTTATTGGACCCATAATTAATTGTACTATTGATGGAATATTTTTAGCTCTATTTATTTTGAATATAAAACAATTAATAGTGCAGCCAATTACTTTCATATGACCTTTGATTCTATTGCTTTTCTCATTTCATAAATGACATTATTTTGTATGTAAAGGATTGTGGGCCAACTTTATTGAATTCAATTTTTTATTATATTATAGTCAATTTTAATCTGTATGGATATTCAAGATTATTGAAAAGATGAAATAGAGAAAATAATATGAGAAATTATGATTAAAATGATTAATAATACAATAAATAAAATTTACTTCTAATAATTTTAAAGACATGAGAATTCATAAAATATTTTTAAATTTAACAATAAGAAAAATAATATTCAATAAAGAACAATGACTAATTATACTTTTAAAATATATTTTCTTCATAGGTTACTCAAGAAATGCTATATTTGTACAAATCTTAACATCTTTCATCAATTTAATGATTAAATGTACTCTTACTCAAATGTAATGATAAAATCGCATTATATTTGGAGCTTTAATTCTCATTTGACATTGCCTCTTTTTAATTAACTTTTACAACATAATTCTAACTTTTGTTGATTGTTTTATTTTAACTTTTAAATATCATTTAAAATCAAAATTTAGAAAGAAATTCAACAATTGCATCTCTAATATATCAAAATATGTCTATAGAAATAAAAGTAATAATTTTATTATTATCATGTGATGTTAGAATCTTTTTATTTCTTTTAATAACCACCACAAGCTTCTTAATTACTTAATTATTGTACATGGGTTCTCATACACCACAAATGTTTCACTACAATTAGTATACTAGCACTTGCACTGGAGGGGGTGCAAGGGGTACATCGATAGGAATGTATGGAGTAGTAAGAAGGGGAGTGGCATTCACTGTAGAACTTTTTTAACATTGTGTGTATTTTTTTTTGCAAAGCGCATATAATACATAATTTCGGGTTAGACCTAGATACAAGTAGCATAAGAAAATAGGCATTATGGAAAGACAATAAAGAAGTAAACTTTCCTTTTTTTTAATTCTATCTTGTTCAAATTATATAGAAGTAAATATACAATGTGTTCATTCTATCTTGTTCGAATTAATAAAGAAGTAAACATAAAATATGTTCATTTAGTCTTGTTCAAAATATGTAGATAATGTCAGTAATATATAAAGAACACCTTTGGCATGTTTTGCTTACTCACAAATATATACAATTCTTGTGTCAATTAAATACAAATTGTATGGAATATATATTCTATGAAAAGAATAGATGTATGTGTAAACTGAGAGGGCATTATGTTCATGAAGCAAGATGAAAGTATTTGGCCCTAGTTTGTAATAGTGTATGGAATTTAATGGGCGGATGCATGGATAAATGAATGGATGAATGGATATTTGAGGCATGCAAAATATGGATGGCGGATGATAATGACCCATGTCAAGAAATATACCATTAGCAAGTGTTAACTATACACTAGTCATTGAACAAGATCAAAATTGAATTGGAATATGAATGGTGATTGGTGAACATGAAATTGTTAGCTTGTTGATGGGTGAATGAATTTATCATGGGTAAGCTGGACCGAGTGTTGGATATAATATGGATAGGGTGAGATGCTTCTATCTAATTGGGTGTACATAGATGTTTTATGAAGTGTTTTTCATTATTTGTAAATATCGGAGTTTGCCTCATCTAGATGCACACATCACTATAGGGAGCTAGCAGAGTCCTTATGATAAAGTGTTGCTGTCAACACATGGTTAGTGTGAAATTTGGATACTGTATGTTGAGAGATATGAATGTAGATTTTTTGGTTGACAGTTTGGATCTTTTTTTTCCTAACTTGGCAGATGAGCAGTGGTAGGTGGAATTGGCGATTCATTTGTGAAAAACTTCATATATCTTGTAGGTCACTCTTGAAGCTTTCTTCTGCATTGTTGGACTTTTTGAATGGATGTATTTCCCTTTTTCATTTTTTTCCCCATAGTTTCTTTGACTAATGGAGGTTGATAGGGATGATTTTTTATTGTATTTTGTGGTATCCATTTGAATTTAATTTGTCCATTTTTCTTCAATGATTATTTGACGCCAGTTATTTTTTCCTTTCTTTGATATAACTTGTTTTTATGTGGTTAGGCACAATTTGGGGATGGGATGATGCATGAATGCTAATTGAAGTTAAAAATAGTTGTAGCATTGATAACAGTTCTTATCATAAGGACTCTACATTCTCCCCATGCTTGTGTTTGCACTAGACAAAGTTCCCTCTATTGTTTAGAGTGGGAGACCCTTTGTTTTTGCAGAACATCTACGTGTACAATTAGGAGTAAGCATCTCATGGGTAGATGGAGGACTAGGTGGGTTATGGCTATATGATCATCATGTGCGTCATCTTGTATAGATTTGGGAATTTCATTAGATCATCATACTATATTGGAGGTATGGATTCTTGATCTTGATTCTACATGGTGTTGTCTTCAATATGCTTTGGTTTATTTTCTTGACATGGATCATTTGATTGTGAAGTGGTTTTGGATCATAAAAATGACCATTTGCTAGACTTTGGTGGGAGGTTTTCAGTTTACTTTGAGAAAAAATCAGTAGATTAAAGCAACTGTTGCAGTAGTATAATATTCTAGAATATCCACCTGCATGTGATTGTTAATGTGGTGTAAATATGGAAACAATAATATGTAATATATGAATTTGGTAAAGAGAAAAATTTAAACAAATACATTTTTTTGAGAGAGTGATGTGTTTATGTATGTGTACCTGTTCTCATCATAATGAGAGAAGACGTAGTTAGAGCTCCTCTTTTTTCCTGATAATTGTGTATGGATTGTTCTTCATTCTTGAGTATCGGTCAAAGGAAAATGGTGGTTCGATCCTAAGTCCATGTATTGATTTAACTCTAGATATAGCTGTAAAAGTCAGTCCCTGTCTTTATTTTTTACCTATATTGATTGTTGCTCGGTCGATTATTAATCCAAGTTATGATTTGTGTATTGTAATTGCCCATGCCATGCATAGTGGCAGTTGTCTATGAGAACCTAGGGATATAGGTGATATTGGAATAGTTGTTGGAGCATGTACGTTCCAAGGTGGGCCATTGTAAGTATCAAATTTAACCACTACATATAATGGTAAGTCCGGTCGTTTAGAGCTTTCTGTGTATACAATATCTAAAACCTCTCCAAGAGAACCATTAACAAGGCCTGCTTGAGTCCATAGGTTTGTAGTTAGCATTATGCATTGGCCTCTACATAGTAGGAGTTCATGGGGTAGTTGGTCAGTATCATTGTCGATGTTTGATTTAGTGCTTGTTTTTATTGCAATACTTAGTGCAATAGGAAGGTTTAACAGGTGTATCATTTTTTTGTTGTGTGTGCCAACTAAGTCATTGGTCGGAAATAGGTGCATTGCTAGGTCAAAAGGCTTGTTTTCATTGTTTGATAGCATTGTGTTTATGCGACTCATTAGTAGCTCCCAATCTTGTTCATTTGGTTTTGCATTACGAATGTTTTGTAGAGTTCTTCGGAAGTCAACTTGAGCTTGAGTGCCCCCATCTTGTCGAAATATTTGTTCTAATGTGACAATAATAGAGAATTGTTCCCATAGGGCTTTTGCATCTGTGTGGGAGGCATGTATAGGTTTGTCCATAATAGGGGGTAGTTGTGCAAAGTCGCCTACAAGAATGATGGATTGTCCACCGAAGGGCAAGTGTTGTTGATGGGGAAAATCCTCGCATAGCCTGGTATCAATTTTCAAGAGTAATTTTGGGCCTATAAAGCTCATTTCATTGATTAGGAGGTATTTTACATGTTGCATGTTTTGTTGAAACATTGTAAGTGATTGACCCTTCAATGGTTGCATTTCCTTGATTGGAATCTTTAGGGCTGAATGTATAGTGGAGGCATGTATGTTGAATGCTGCAATTCCTGTAGGAGCAACAACAAGGAGTGGGCTATGTTCTTGTGGTACTAAATGGGAAAGGGTGTGTTTAATGCAATGAATAAGATAGGATTTCCCTGTTCCTGTTGTGCCTTGTATGATCATGTGCAAGGGTTTTTGTAGCTCACAAACACTGCAATGGTCCAAAACAAGTGTAAGAGCAAGTTGTTGTTTGGGGGAGAGTGGATATGGGAGGTTGTTAACCTCTAATGGTGTTGGGTTTTCATGCTAGTTAACCTTGTTTGTGCTAACGAAATGCTCTGCAGTTTCATGTAAAGCCTGAGGTATTGTACGGTCATTCCAGTTGTTGCAATTGTCAAAATCACATCTTCCAAGCATATCAAGCGAATTAAGATTTCCAGTAGTACCAAGATCCAACTGTGATAAGAACTCCCATTCATTCAACCGTATTGCATTTTCTATATTGCTTTCATTGTCTATTTCCTCTTCCTCATCTTGATTTATTTCTTCATCAATTACATAATCAATATGCCACACATTATATTTAAGTCTATTCATAGCTTCCAATTTGCAGCAATTGTCTCTTTCTCAATACCTATGTCTACAACAATGTTACGAAACAGATTGTAAAGCAGTAGTTCACTCAAGCAAAATGTCTCAAAATGTTTTGAATCCTCCTTTGGAATAGCAGTAAATCGGGGGAAGACACTGATAATTTATTTTTGTTTCCTTTCTTTCCAGTTGTATTGTTTGCGACTTGATGAGAACGAAAATGATTTTGCAGATTCAAGAAGTGTTATTGTTTCCATTTGAGGAGGATGTTGCATGTATAATTGGAGGTAACTTTGATGTAATGTATCTTCATTTGAGTTTGTCCTAATTCGATTGTAAACTTTTCGGCCAACATTTAGGACCATAAATTCACGATTACAAACAACAAGGGGCAACTTTTGCAACATGTGGCATGTTTCTTGTGTACCTATGTCAAGATCTGCAACAATTTCATACATGAATTTTCTATAAGCTACAAGTTCTCTGTCTTGCGGCACTTGCTTTTGACATATGCGGGTCAATATATCAATACAGGTTTCAGATTTTCTTTCATCCTTTGCGGCATATTTGGCAATGTACTTTAGAACAAGTGTTTTTGAAAGCATAGGCTGACAATCCATATTGGCTCTCCATATGGAAAGAATCTCTGGATTATGTATATTCAACCTATCATCATTACGTGCAGGGTTGAAGGTTTTTTTCCCATTTTCATCAATGCACAATGAAGAGGTGGCACATTAAATCCAGGGTGCCCTATATCGACACTCCATGTTGTTGCCTTTCTTTCAAAGGCAAGTTGATTATGAACATTTGGTGTGTCTCTGGACACGGTTGAGCATCTCTTCATATTCAAAAAGTGCATTTGTAGCAAAGATTTCGGGTGTTGTTAATAAGAAGGGATCGTCTTGGAAAGACTGATGGCATGTGTTGTTCCTATCTTCCATATTTCGGGGATTCCAAGCAGTAACATATTTTTCAAAGAATGATTTCACTATGTCTACATTTACATTATTGCTCCAGTCAAGTTTGTCCATGTTTGGTGCACCTTCAAGCCATAGGAATCCATGTACATGTGTAAACCCTCGATGCTGCCACTCATATCTGTACCAAAAGTCTTTTGCACAGTAAAGCTTCTCTAAGACTTCTTCATGAAATATTGTGAATCGATGATGCAAGTATAAGGATGTGGTATGTGGGTTTGTAACAATGCTATCTATGTGATCTTTATTGTTTCCTGATGTTGGCATTGTACCCTTTGAAAATAGTTGGTGTAAATCAGACCATTTGGTATCTGCAACACTTAATGTGAAGAATAGTGTGGGGGAGCCTATTTGGTTTATCATGTTTGATAATTCACCACAACACTTATTCGAATATGCTCATGTGCCTCTAAGGGATGATCCATAATGCATCAATTGTTCGGCTATTTTAGTGTCAGGCAACTGTTGTATATGGAGACGAAGACTGTCTATGGTGGTTGGTATGCAATCCTCAACATTTTTCTTGACAAAAATAGAGGCAACACCTTGGCTTCGATGGCACATTAGCAGGTTTAAGATAAAATATCTAAACCTTGGATGCCTTCCAAATCTATTATCATGAAATCTCATTAGGTGCAACACATATTCATGCATTTCAACTTGTCTATAGCGAGGTTGTAAATGTAGTGCAATACCATTGGGAAACAATGAGGGAAAAGCCATGTCTAAAAGGCCCTCAGTATTGTATTCATTAACTAGTGAGGTTTCAAGTGTTGGCCAAGCAATAATGCTATCATTTTTATCTCTAACTTGTAATGTTTATTTTATGATTTCTAGTTCATGGAGTTTATTTGGTAACCTAGCCATAAATGATGAGGAGAAAGTGAATTCATTCTCTATTGGGTCTGCGTAAAATGTCGATGCATTGTTTGGTGCAATGATATTGTCGTTGTCAGAAATTATGTTATGAAGCATATTGGAAATGTTTGTATTTGTATCAGGGAGTTCTGCAAGAGATGCAAAATCGACCTCAACATCTTTGTAGTATGGGTCATATGTGATTTTATAGTGTAGTGCAGCCCACACACAATGCCTACTTACATAGCAGTCATAATGATCACCTTTTGTATTGGTTCTTCGAACCACCAACACATCCAAGTTTGCAATTTTATGCGGCAAGTATTTTTCTATGGTCTTGATATCTTGTGGGAAACAAATTGTGTGCCCACTATATTTGTACTGGCCATGATGAGCATGTGTTACTTGTATTATCGGATTGAATCGTGCTATAAGCATCTCTTCAACTTGTGTTAGTGTTTGTAGCTCGTATGGTTGTACTCCTGGGTCCATAAAATTATTTGATGAAAAATGATGTCTTCCTTTCTCATGAAAGCATCTAAAACAAACTGGACCACTTTGTGTTGAGTTGGTGTCCATTCTTGGGTAGCATTCATGGAGAATCATGCACGTTGGTAAGTTTGATAGTTTATCTAATCTTGAACGAAATCGTTTAGAAGCCTCTATAAATTTTACTTTGGTATGTCGTAAGCTTGTGGACTGATTTTGAAGAGTGTGCATAATTTGGTTTGAACACATTGACAATCCTTGGTCAAAAAGGTCTTCAGTTTGGGATGTACTTTCATATGGTATTGTGTTGTGTTGGTTTGACTGAAAGGAGATTGGTATGTTGGATTGTATTGTCTATTTTTTTATGCATTCCATATGACAACGAATGCTAATTTATTCTTTATGTTGAGTATAGTAGTTATGACTTCTTTTACGAGATTGTATGTTTTTTGGGTTGGAAGTCACCATCTGTAAAGGAAATAGGAACTACAATCATCAAATTTACATTTACAAATACATACAGAATTAAAGAAGCTAAACATTTATGGTACGAGTTCTTCTATCATTCTATTTTTGAAAAAATATATGAGATACGATATGATGCGGTATATACACAAGTAATTTTGTGGAAGAGATTAATCACATTATTTGCATACTACAATCAGAAATCATCAAATGTATATTTTTTAATAGATTAAAAAATATATGAGATACGATATGATGCGCTATATACACAAGTAATTTTGTGGAAGAGATTAATCACATTATTGCATACTAGAATCAGAAATCATCAAGTGAGGGAACTACAATCATCAAATGTACATTTATAAATACATACAAAATTAAAGAAGCTAAACATTTATGGTACGAGTTCTTCTATCATTCTATTTTTGAAAAATATATGAGATATGATATGATGCGCTATATACACAAGTAATTTTGTGGAAGAGATTAATCGCATTATTTGCATATTACCAATATCTTCAATAGACATGTGACTTTGAGATTTGATGTGTGCAATCAAAAGTATACTATGTAAGATGCTTAAAAATTCTATATACATTACATAAGCTCTTGAGCTATTTCTAAACAGTAGGAATATAACACATAGCAGTGATTTCACCCAAGATGAGTAAATTCTCTGCAACAAAATCCACCTCATCCACCTTTGTGATTGTTGATTTTACCCATGTCTGACCAACACTTGAATCATATGAATTTGTGATTGTGAAGATAAATTTCTTGAATAACACTCCTTTTACTATGGTCTCTGTTGTACTTTCTATTTCAGGATTGAATTGTACCATGTATAGATTATTTGTGGAAATTCCAAGAAGTTTGGTAGCTGGTTCTTCAAAAGCAACAACCCATAATATTCCTGTATGATCTGTGATCTTTAGCTGGATTATGTATCTATAGGTACATGTAGTAGTTGTAGCTTTGCACTTGGAACAGTACCATGTTTGACCATTATTTTGTACAACTTTTTTTTTACATTGTTTTCCATCTAACTCAAGGGGGCAAGATGGATAGCATATTGAATTTATTTTTATGAATTGCACTATTGCTTTTAGAGTGCATTGGAAAGTTTGTTTCACATTGGTATTTTTCTCTTCAATATCAACAATTGTTTTCCTCGTCAACATGAGAGGTGCATCCAACGGTTGTGTATTTGATGGAGTGAGATCAATATCATTTCGTTCAAACCATGATTTGAGCTCTTCTACCTCCTCTATCCTTGGGTTTATAAATAGGTGGGTGCTTGCCAAAGTGCTTATGACCTTTCCATTATACTCGGTGACAAGACCATTTTTTATTGCAAGTACAACAACATGTTTTAAGTGATACATCTCCTACAGTTGTTTGCCTTCCTTTTTAGTAGATGGACCCCATAAAGTAATATTAATGGTAGATGAAGAGATATCTATCAATTTGATGCTCCTTCGAAGTAATTCAGTCCCATCCTGCCTCCTTATGGTTGAGCTTGGCCACACATATGACTATTCCAATAACATCAACAAGGATGTTATTGTTTAGTGCTAAAATTTCCTTAAAGGGCGTGAAAGAGAACCTATATTTTGGAATTGCAAGGTCATCCTCTGAGAGAGAAATTTTGGATTCCTCAACTAAAAAAATTTCAAGTTGGCTATTTAGTTTATTGTACAACCTATTAGTTGACTTAATGGTTCCACCAGATATTGTATATACTTCACCAAAATGAACATTCATGTAATGAAGGTTTGCGACTTCATTAAAGCATGTTACACATATCTCAATGCACTCACAATCAATAATATCAAATGAAAAGACCTGCCCTTGTCCCTTTTGTGTTTTGAACTGGTGCATTTGTTTTTTCATGGTAACACAACCCTTTATAAGCCACCTTGTCTGGAATGGATTCAAATTTCTAATAGGAGTAATATGGGCGGGAATGTTTTTATTTTGTGGGGATGAGCATAATCCAAAAAGTGTCCTATGAGCAGGTGGCTTTGTTACCATACTGTTGTTACTATTGCTTGTAGATGGACCAGATGAGTTTGTAGCATTTATTTGGTGGGCTATTTCTTCAAAAAGATAGGCAGGGTGACCAATGATATCGTGTTGCAAGCATGCAACTTCTATTTCAGAGATGACAATCCACCTAAAAAGGTTAAATGAATAAGTATTTTTAGTAGGAACAACTGTGACATAGTGGATAAAAGATGTAAAGCTAGAAGATATTATTTGGATTTTTGTAGAAGAGCATGGAAATATGGTGGCTCACCTTGAATTGCAAAGAACATAGCACCTGTAGCTTATGAGTTTAAGTATTAATCCCTTTTGGAGTTCTTTTGAAGCTATGTACTGGTTGTACTTTTTTGGAAGTGTAGCATTCTGCTTATGTATCGCATCGGAGAGCTCCACTCTATATCGATCACCCAGTTCAACGCCATGGCCAAATAGTGAAAAATTTGGTACTTGTAGATGGGGTTGCAAGTCTAGGTTTCCAACATTCATCATCTTGATTACATTGTCGGTTAAGGAATATTTTGTCACAAGAGGTGGTCGTGGTACTATAATACTATCATCAAGGCTTGTAGATGTGGCATGTACTTGTTGGGTTTGTTCTTCAAAAAGGTAGGCGGGTTGGCCAATGATATCCTGTTGCAAACTTGTGATTTCTAATTCTGATATGACAATCCACTTATGAGCGTACAATAGAGAAGTATTATCAACAGGATGTGATTTGACATGGAGGGTTCAAAAATGATAATTTGTAAGTTATGATTTGACATATTGTAGAAGAGTAGTGACATATGGTGGCTCACCTTGAATCGCAAATAATAGGGCAACTATATTTAATGAGCTTAAGTATAGAGCCCTTTTGGAGCTCTTCAGAATCTATGTAGTGGTTGTATTGTTTAGGAAGTGTACCCTTCCGCTTGTGCACCCCATCAGAGAGTTCTACCATATAGTGATTTGTTGGTTCAGGCCCATGGCCAAACATTGAGATAACTATTGCTTGTCGATGGGGTTTCAAGTCTACATTTCCATCATTGATCAACTTAATTGTATTCTCAGTCAAAGAATACATTGTGACGAGAAAGAGCACTAGTCCTTGCAAAAGTAAATTGCGGGTGGTAGCTATTACTTACTATAAATGACATACAAAAGCATACTTTTGAAGTAGGAAATGAATATCTTGTGTAGCTAAAAAAATATATCTAATTAGCAACCATTGGTTTAAATTATAGTGTGAAAAAGATTTACATAGTGTAAAAGTAATTTAAGAATAATACCTGTAAATGTGATTTTGTATAGACCTATGTATATGAAAGTATTGGCCTTTGGAAGTAGGTTGCTATATTGGTAAGAATGAAAAAAGAGAAAGTGTAGTGAGTACAAAAGTTAGTTCATTGAAATAATTTATCTAAGTAAATTCCAAGCACTATAAATGTTTGAATATGCATACAATGCTAATGTCACAAGAAGAAAGGTGTTTTGGAATAAATGAATATAACAATAGTGCACTATTCATTTGAGGTGCAATGGAAGTAGGAAATCTAACTATAGGTTATACTAACTATGTTAAGTGAAAGAGCCTAACACGTTTATCCTATTATTGGTGGCTGCAAATTTAATGTGGATTGTGTCATGGTTGAGGAAGGACATTATGTAAACCATCTTTGTAGATATAAGGAAAATATAAGGTAGTGACTTATTTTATGCAGTAACATTTCGTTTAAATCTCAGTAAATTTAGAGTACCATAAGAAACACAAATAAAATAGATTTCCCAAAGACTTATTATGTATGTTAAGCTAATATACTACAAATGTGGTATATTTTAGAAGAATGGAATTTGTTTATAATAACAATTTATTGTAAGGAATTTAGATGCAACAAAGAGACAACTATTAAATGAAATGTTTGTGAGCTCAATGGTTAGCTTTTAATTAGATGAAGTTAAATGAGATAAGGATTACAATACATTATAAATAAACTACTATTCTTCATTATATATAAATATTTGTGTATATATTTATGAAGAAAAAGCATGTTACATGGTAAGTATATTGAAGCTTAGACTTCTTTTTGGGATTTACAAAATATCCAACTATCCATAAGTTGGTAAAAACTATAGTTACATGGTTATATCATATACTATATACACAATTACAAGGAAAAAGTGTATTAGACATTATTCGAGTAGTTTTTAAATGCTTCCTTTATGTAGATAGAACCACCTTGTCCGTAAAACTCATCTGCTTTCATTTCACGGAGGAAAGTGCAGAAGGAACCCAACTTCTCACAAGTTGAGTGGAATTCATGTACAATAACTTCCATGGACTGAATGTCACATTCTTACACACTTTCGATGTTTTGAGGTGTGACCTTTGCTTGTTGTACCAAGTCAAGGCAACTAACAGTAATGTCATTTGCAAAAGCTTGAATGTGGCTTATAGAAGTTACGTTGCAATTGATCGACGATGAAGAGTTGGTCGAAAAAATAGGGCCATTGGAACTACTCGAGATTTCAATAATATCATTGGGTTGATGTGAATTATCCATTCCTGAATGAAATAGCATTTTTAAAATGACAAACATTATACTGTATGTTTAATATCCTAAAAAAGTGGTAGAACTTTAACATAGAAGAATAAGTAAGAATTTATAAAAAAAGTTAACAAATGTTTATTTGCATGTTGGGTAAGTGCACCAATCTGTGACACAATTTTGGCTCTTAAGATGCCACTTTTTTTTTAAATCAACAAAATCTGATTTGCATGAGAAAATGAAGATAGTTACGCTAAAAATTTCAAGTTGCGGCAAGAAAAAAAGTTGAAGTGCTCTGAGTCTAGTTTCTAAGCCACTATTTTTTTTTTAAATTAATGAAGATTAAGGGTCTCAAAAGGAAGGGGTGGGGGAGGGAACAGGTCCTATTTTTATAAAAAAAAATAGCATAGCGCTTGAGGGCTCCCCCCTTTTTGATTAACTTTTTTTTAGAATTTCAAAAATCCCAACGGTGAGAAATTAGCTAACACCATGTAGGTTATCCTCGTTCTTTCGGATAATTTTTTTAGTGAATATATAATATTTTAAGAATTTTCAAAGTGGACACATCCTGAAAAGCTGAAATTTGAGCGTGCTCCCCCCCAATTTTTTTGCAAACTAATTGAAAATTGATTTTTTTTTCATCATGTGTAGAATGGAGTCTAGTTTCAAAAACTATAATTTTTTTTCACGTTCCGATGAATGAGTAAAAATCTATCCTAAAACTAGCACATGTTGGTTTTTGACCAAAAACGAAGGCATTTACAATAGAAGCCATGGATCAAAACCTTAACTAAATCAAAATGAAAAAAGAATTATATATTTAGATAGCTAAGAGAGAGGTTAGCATTATCACAATTTTTTTATAAACTTGCATTGACAGAAGTGCAAATTTAGACGGGGAGCACGGATGAAAATATGAAGAAATTTGGCACTCTTTCAAAAAATCATGTCTTTTTCATCAAATGGTTGTCCAAACCTTTGGGTCAGATGCCCAATGCAAAATCCAACCCATAGGGTTGGTAATTCCCAATGCAACTTATTTGGCGCTCACCAAATTTGGCATGCGCCAAATGTCTTTCATGACTTTTGGAATGCATTTTTGTAAAAGTTCTTTGATTTTTGCTTTCTCTGTCAGGGATACTATATACATAAAATAAAAATTTAAGTATAAGTTGACATTTACATACTTTAAGTTATATTTTATGTATATATAGGCAGGATGTTTGAGAGTGGTTTCAGATCTCTAGGAGTTATAATGCAAATTCTAGTTTTTGGAAGATCTTAAAAATTCTAGACTTAGTCAAATTTCAGTAATCAGCATGTTAGATTTTAGTAATCAGGAGGTCAAATTTCATATTTCTCTCTCTATCTCACTCATTTTCATCTCTTATTCTCTAGACCTCTCTCTCTCTCTCACTATCTCCATCCATTTATCTAACAATATCTTCCTTGAGCTCAAGAACTATGTCTCTACATGTCCATCTCTCTCTCCTTCCCTATCCAATATCTATCTCCCTCCCTCCTTCCCTCTCTACATTTATCTATCTCCCCTCCCTCTCCTTTTATCTCTATATACATATATCTACTCTCTATATCACCTCTCTCTATACCTACCTATCCCTCTCTCCCTCTCTCTCCCCTCTTTCTCTATCACTCACTGCTTCCCTCTCTCTCTCCTTCCCTCTCTACTCTCTATCTCCCCCTCTCTCTCCTTCCCTTTCTACTTCTCTCTATCTCACCTCTCTTTCTCCCCCTTTCTCTCTCTCTCCCTCTCTCTTCCTTTCACCCACCTTGCTCTCTACTTCTCACTATCTAACCTATCCCTCTATACATCTTTCTCTCTCCCCCTCCTTCCCTCTCAATCTCTCCACCTTCCTCCTTACCTCTCTACTTTTCAGCTCCATCACACATCTCTATCACCTATCTCATTTCTCTTTTTCCCCTTCCCTCTCTACTCTCTTTCTCTCTATCTCACCCCTCTCTCCCTACATATCCCTCCCTCCTCTCTCTTATCTCTCTCACCTCTCTCTCTCCATCCCTACCTCTTCCTCCCTCTCTCCTTCCCTCTATACTTCTCTTTATCTCCTCCTCCCTCTATCTACCTAGACCTCTCTCTCCATCCCTACCTCTCCCTATATCTCTCCTTTCATATATACTTCTCTCTACCTAGTTGTCCCTCTATACTTATTTTTCTCTCCCTCCTTGCCTCCTCTCTCTCAATATCTCCACTTTCTTTCCCTCTCTACTTCTTTCTCTATCACCTCTCTCTATCTCTCTCCTCCCTCTCTACTCTCTCTATCTCTCCCTCCCTCCCCCTCTTTCTATCTCTTCTCTCTTCCCTCCCTCTTTCTATCTCTCTTTTCCCTCTCTCTACTATATCTCTCTCCTTCTATCTATCTCAACTATCCATCTTCACCTATCCCTCCCTCCTCTCTCTCTTCCACCAAAATTCACTCTACATCTCTCTGTCTAACCTACCCCTATATACCTCTTTGTCTCTCCCTCTCTCTTTCCCTCTCTCAATATCTCTACCTTCCTCCTTACATCTCTACTTCTCTCTATCACCTCTCTCTCTCTCCACCTTCCCTCTTTACTTTCTTTCTCTCTATCTCACCTCTCTCTCCTTAAATATCCCCCTCTCCCTCTTCTCTCTCTATCTCACCTATCTCTCTCTCCCTACCTCTTCTTCCCTCTCTCCTCCACTCTCTACTTCCCTTTATCTCCCCCTCCCTCTCCTTACCTACCTCTCTCTCTCTATTGCACTCTCTCACCTCTCT